>OY979716.1:43016853-43566579 GCA_963855995.1 Muricea muricata | reverse complement strand
TTGGAAACGTTGGCTTGTATCGACTAAGAAACAATAATGTATATAAAAAAGGCTGAGAACTTTTTCCATAAATGAAGCCATGTTTCTGTAGTGTAGTAGTTATCACGTGTGCGTAACACGCACAAAGTCCCCAGTTCAATCCTGGGCAGAAATAATGGGAAAATTTTCCACTGTAAAGAAAAAATATATTTTGAATCTTTTGACAAATACGTGGAAAAAACAAGGCGAGAATATTTCACAGTGTAGCGCCCGTACATAAAATAAAAATTGTGTCCAAATATTTTAGGGTTAAAAACAGTGTGTTTCCTAGCTTTTCTTTCTCCGTGTATATTTTTTCTTCTCACTTCTCACTACCATTCCTAGGAAATGTTGTGCAACAGATCAATCGCGTTTCTGTAGTGTAGTGGTCGTCACGTGCGCTTTGCACGCGCAAGGTCCTCAGTTCGATCCTGAGCAGAAACATTCTAAACTTTTTAGCCTTCTTCCTATAATGTGGCGGTCATCAGGTGTACTTAATTCGCGTAAGGGCTAAAGGCCGTTCCTGGGCAGAAACAGTCTAATCTGAAAAACGTGCTCTAGGATAAAGACATAAAATTCGTGGCCTGCTTATTGTTTGAAACAGTTGGAAAAGTTGGCTTCTATCGACTCTCAGACAATAATGTATATGAAATACGCTGAGATTTTTTCCACTAAAAGCAGTCATGTTTCTGTAGTGTAGTGGTTATCACGTGTGCTTAACACGCACAAGGTCCCCAGTTCGATCCTGGACAGAAACAATGGGAAAGTTTTTCACTGTAATGGAAAAATATATTTTGATTTTTTTGACAAATATCTCGAAACACTTAGGCGAGAATATTTCATGCTCTAGCACGCGTACAAAAAAAAGTTGTGTTGAATTCTTTTAGGGTTTAAAACAGTGTGTTGCCTCACATTTCACTCTCTTTATATTTTTTTTCTACGCATTCGCACTAAGGCCTGGTTCAAACGTCGGACTTTTCATGTGCCGATTCTAATGTTTTTATTTATTGCATGAAAAGTTCGACGTTTGAATCAATTAGTTGCAGCAAAAATTTATTAATCTCGACAGTCGTTCTATTCGACAGAGCCAGTCGAATAAAAAGACTAAAGTTCAACATTGATTCAAACGTCGAACTTCTCATGTGCCGAATCTAATGCATAAATTAATATAATTGGTAAATAATTATATCATTTCCCAAATTGACACCGATTATCCATAAATATCCAACATTTACCGTCAATGCTGTTTACAAAATGGCGGGGAAAGATACATGTTCATCGTGCGCTTTCGAAACAAAATATATTTGCATAAAGTGTAAAGTGTATTGTTGTACAAGATGCTCAGAACCAGAATATGATGAAGAAACCCCTGGCTGGAAGGCGGGGAAATCTGTAGGCTATTGCGAAGATTGTTCTTTAAGGATATTAGACGAAGACTCAGATCAATTTCATCAAAGTGAAACCAAATCAAAGGACGAAAGCTGTCCTAGGAAACACCAAATGGAAATGAAAATTAAAAGGTATTAGCTTTTCAAACCATTTGACGCAATTAATTTTGTCAGCGCATTTCAAAACAGCATGTACTGATCTCTGATGTACTCATAATTTTACTAATTAAAAACAATACTCTACTGTAAAAACTGAACTCCCGTTGTAGACTTAAAGAATTGGCTGATAACAGTCCATCAGATGAGGAAGAGGAAGATGCATCTAGTAAAACAAAGGAGAAGAAGGAGAAAGAAAAGAAGAAGCCTGGTCGGAAATCAAATTGGAGTTCTGAGACAATTGATGACTTTATTGATATAATTGTCAATGATAACTACTATCAAAAGAAATTGGTGTTTACCAATACCAAAAATCAGAAAAATGGCGAAATATATGAAAAGATTCTTTCAGTGTTGAAAGAGCGAGCTGCAAAAAGAGGTGAATTAATTCAGTTCACTGTGCCACAGCTAAGAAACAAATTTAAGAAATGTGTAAGTGAGTGCAAACAAGCAGCATTAACACTGAAAACAGCAACTGGAATAAAAAGGTTCCAAGAAGAGCGTGGATTTGGAAATTGGTTTAATGCATTATTTGGTCTGGTAAAATCTAGAGATTCGTGCAAACCTGAGCTAGCACTAGAGCCTTCAACTTTGGATCAGCAATCAACTGACGACACTGCTAATGATAACAGCAAAGACAATCTTTTTATCCCAGTCAAGAAGAAGCCAAAACTCAAACCAATTGAGAAACTCAGTGAAACCGCAGTTGAAGCAATGAATGTTGTAAAAGACACACTGAAAAATGATCCAACTAAAGATCTTATTGCTTTCATGAGAGAAGAAATGGATAAGTCGCGGGAACACGAACTGAAATTAGTTGGTCTTATGCAAGGTTTTAGGCAAAGTAACATGCCATTTCAAAGTCCACCACAGTTTCAACCCGTTCCTGGTATGCCATTTGAACAGGGACCTTCAGTATCCACAACAAATTACCCAACTTGGAATGTTGCAATCGGTAGTCCAAACCAACCAACAGCTTATCAAAATTCACATGTCTGTGGTAGAGCTACTGACTCAGAATCAACATCATTTCATCATGATGGGAACAAATTGTATCAAAAATTGTAATTTGGTACATAAATCATGAAACATCTAGGATTTGTTGGGTTCAACATTATAAACTGTAGTAGAAACAGAGGGTACAATAAGTTTTTGTTGAAGTTATATTTACAGACGATAAAAAACCTTTTGGAAAGTTTTCAGGCAGTTCACCTGTTGACATTGGCAACTGCTAATGCTATTAATTAAAAGATTGCTAACTGCTAAAATATTTTCTTTTGAGTGAATTAAAGTAGGAAGAATGGTATACACAGTATCAACATGAGCAGTTGCTTTTGTCAACTTTAGACATAACAATTTTGCAAATGACTCACTATCTATGAGTAATTTCATTGTTTTGGAAGGTGTGTGTTGTTGTAAGGTAACCTTCATATTTTTTAACAGTAACACAAAGTTTGTAGCTAGTTAATAAAACAACCATCTTTTGGTTTTGTTTAATTATTTAAGCAACCACTCCAGTTTCCTTTTCTAACCACAGTTTTTGGCACAGTGCATCTCTAACTTGTTTTCCATAAGCTCCAGTATCATTGACCTTCTTACAACTTGTCATTTGCAGAAGTTCTCTTATGTCATCACGATTTCGCTTTTGTAAGGTATCTGGGTCAAAGGTAAGATCAAGTTTCCTTGATAGTGAATCCCCTTGGTCGATACAAATGTTGTGCAAAATCATACATGCCAGTGTAGCAAGCCTTACCATGTCACTTTCACTCTCGTTTTTTCGAAGCAGAACCCTCCATCTTCCCTTCAACTGTCCATACGCACCCTCTGTAACCATACGAGCTCTACTCAATCTATAATTAAAATATTTCTGCTGAGGGCTTAAAACTGCGTCAGTGTATGGTTTCATGAGCCATCCTCGAAGAGGAAACGCCGAATCTGCAACAACCAATGGAGGAACATTTAACTTTCCTACAACCTTTCCCATTTCAGGAATACAGCCTTCTTGGATCAAATTCCACAAATCAGTTGACTGAAATATTATAGAGTCGTGCGAGTTCCCTGGGAATCCACAGCTGCCCCAAATAAATCTGTAATGTGAATCGACTAAAGACATCAAAACCACAGAATAAAAATTTTTAAAGTTGTGATACTCTTTTGATGCCTCTTGACCCCCTGGGGGGCACTTTATCGGAATGTGGCAGCCATCAATTGCAGACCAACAACAAGGAAACTGCCACATTTCTTCCATATCTAAAATCTTCTCTCTGAATTCTTCTTCTGATTTGGGCATGAGTGCAGAAATTGTGTCCGTCCATAAGTTCTCTACCAGGGCTCTACATACCTCTTGAACAATCGAACAAATAGTAGATACACCTAGTCCCACCATTTCGGCAATTGTGTAATAGTAATCGCCTCTTCCCAACCGATACAGACATAGAGCAAGTCGTAGCTCGGGTGCAATTGGGTCTTCGGCTAATGTTTTTCTTTCCAGTTGGCCTTTAATGCGGTTTAGAATGTAGATAAAAGTTGTACGTGACACCCTGAATGTTTTCTTGAATCTAGATGCGGAGTACGTCCCCCAAACGTTCCCCCACCATCCTGTATTTCGTCCCAATCGTCGACAACTTCGAGGGCTCCTAATAATTGTTGTACCAGAACAGCTTATCACACTCATAACCATTACAACAAAACAAACAGTTAAAAGCCTTTTTCTTCGAGCTATTAACTGATTGAGTGTGGAATGGAGTATAAGCCGTCGTCTCCTGTTTTGTTTCAATAGATTTAATAAAAAAATCATTGTAGGATCTTCGTCTCCCGCCATTTTAAAATTTAGCGCCAAAGATAAAACCGCTGGACAAGAAAACTACTTTTTATTTTTTACAATAAAATTCGACTTGTATTAAGTTCGACGTTTGAATCAAACGTCGAATATTTTTATTTGTGTCGACTCGAATTGCAATTAAATTCGGCACATGAAAAGTTCGACGTTTGAACTGGGCCTAACATTGTTCAGAATTTTTTTGGAACACATCAAGCGTGTTTCTGTAGTGTAGTGGTCATCACGTGCGCCTCACACGCGCAAGGTCCTCAGCTGTTCGATCCTGGGCAGAAACATTGTAACCTAATAAATTTCCGTCTTTATTGTAACGATAAACACGTGTACTTAATTCGTGTAAGAAGCGTAAAAATCGTGCTATTATCTGATGAAAAAGTATGTTTCAAACAATATTCATCTTAATAAAAAACTTCACTTCGAGCAGCATGTTTTTTGAGTCAATGGTTTTGCACTTACCCAGAAAGAAGCTTGAAAATTTTTTGCTTCCTGAGATTTTGGAACTGTTGAAAAGTCCATGTTTCCATAGTGTACCGGTAATCAAGTGTGGTTAACAAAGAGAAGGACTCGAGTTTGATCCTTGGCAGAAGCAGTCTAAATTGAAAAACTTTTTTCTTTAGTATATTCATCTTCAGTTATGCTTTTAATTGCCCCATTTCTCCAACCTCGATCCCGACAAAAAAGTCTAAGATAAAAATTGTGCTTTCGATTTTTAAAACAGTATGTTTAAAACAATGTTAATCTTACTGAATATTTTAGCTAAGACTAGGATGTTTTTAAAGTCAATGGTTTTGAACCTACGGCGGCGCTATAAAATTCCTCGCATTCTTACTATTTGAAACATTTGGAAACGTTGGCTTGTATCGACTCAGAAACAATAATGTATATAAAAAAGGCTGAGAACTTTTTCCATAAATGAAGCCATGTTTCTGTAGTGTAGTAGTTATCACGTGTGCGTAACACGCACAAGGTCCCCAGTTCAATCCTGGGCAGAAATAATGGGAAAATTTTCCACTGTAAAGAAAAAATATATTTTGAATCTTTTGACAAATACGTGGAAAAAACAAGGCGAGAATATTTCACAGTGTAGCGCCCGTGCATAAAATAAAAATTGTGTCCAAATATTTTAGGGTTAAAAACAGTGTGTTTCCTAGCTTTTCTTTCTCCGTGTATATTTTTTCTTCTCACTTCTGACTACCATTCCTAGGAAATGTTGTCCAACAGATCAATCGCGTTTCTGTAGTGTAGTGGTCGTCACGTGCGCTTTACACGCGCAAGGTCCTCAGTTCGATCCTGAGCAGAAACATTCTAAACTTTTTAGCCTTCTTCCTATAATGTGGCGGTCATCAGGTGTACTTAATTCGCGTAAGGGCTAAAGGCCGTTCCTGGGCAGAAACAGTCTAATCTGAAAAACGTGCTCTAGGATAAAGACATAAAATTCGTGGCCTGCTTATTGTTTGAAACAGTTGGAAAAGTTGGCTTCTATCGACTCTCAGACAATAATGTATATGAAATACGCTGAGATTTTTTCCACTAAAAGCAGCCATGTTTCTGTAGTGTAGTGGTTATCACGTGTGCTTAACACGCACAAGGTCCCCAGTTCGATCCTGGGCAGAAACAATGGGAAAGTTTTTCACTGTAAACGAAAAATATATTTTGATTTTTTTGACAAATATCTCGAAACACTTAGGCGAGAATATTTCATACTCTAGCACGCGTACCAAAAAAAGTTGTGTTGAATTCTTTTAGGGTTTAAAACAGTGTGTTGCCTCACATTTCATTCTCTTTATATTTTTTTTCTACGCATTCGCACTAACATTGTTCAGAATTTTTTTGGAACACATCAAGCGTGTTTCTGTAGTGTAGTGGTCATCACGTGCGCCTCACACGCGCAAGGTCCTCAGTTCGATCCTGGGCAGAAACATTCTAACCTAATAAATTTCCGTCTTTATTGTAGCGATAAACACGTGTATTTAATTCGTGTAAGAAGCGTAAAAATCGTGCTAATATCTGATGAAAAAGTATGTTTCAAACAATATTCATCTTAATAAAAAACTTCACTTCGAGCAGCATGTTTTTTGAGTCAATGGTTTTGCACTTACCCAGAAAGAAGCTTGAAAATTTTTTGCTTCCTGAGATTTTGGAACTGTTGAAAAGTCCATGTTTCCATAGTGTAGCGGTAATCAAGTGTGGTTAACAAAGAGAAGGACTCGAGTTTGATCCTTGGCAGAAGCAGTCTAATCTGAAAAACTTTTTTCTTTAGTATATTCATCTTCAGTTATGCTTTTAATTGCCCCATTTCTCCAACCTCGATCCCGACAAAAAAGTCTAAGCTAAAAATTGTGCTTTCGATTTTTAAAACAGTATGTTTAAAACAATGTTAATCTTACTGAATATTTTGGCTAAGACTAGAATGTTTTTTAAGTCAATGGTTTTGCACCTACGGCGGCGCTATAAAATTCCTCGCATTCTTACTATTTGAAACATTTGGAAACGTTGGCTTGTATCGACTCACAAACAATAATGTATATAAAAAAGGCTGAGAACTTTTTCCATAAATGAAGCCATGTTTCGGTAGTGTAGTAGTTATCACGTGTGCGTAACACGCACAAGGTCCCCAGTTCAATCCTGGGCAGAAATAATGGGAAAATTTTCCACTGTAAAAGAAAAAATATATTTTGAATCTTTTGACAATTACGTGGAAAGAACAAGGCGAGAATATTTCACAATGTAGCGCCCGTACATAAAATAAAAATTGTGTCCAATTATTTTAGGGTTAAAAACAGTGTGTTTCCTAGCTTTTCTTTCTCCGTGTATATTTTTTCTTCTCACTTCTCACTACCATTCCTAGGAAATGTTGTGCAACAGATCAATCGCGTTTCTGTAGTGTAGTGGTCATCACGTGCGCTTTACACGCGCAAGGTCCTCAGTTCGATCCTGAGCAGAAACATTCTAAACTTTTTAGCCTTCTTCCTATAATGTGGCGGTCAGCTAATATTTTTTTTGGGATCACTTTGGTTGGGAGCTTTGTAACCGCGCCTACTATTACGCAATAGGAAAACTTCGCCGGTAGGGGTAAGTTAAAAACAATTTTTGAACGCTAAAATCCGTAGAGCTTCGTTAGCTCAATCGGCTAAGGCGCTGCCCGTGCTCTTGTGGGCTAGGGTTCGATCCCGTGCGCGCTGTTTTTGGTTTTGTCTTGTTTGTTGGTTTTTTTTTTTTCCAATTTTTTTCCCGAATAGGATGAAGGTTAGGGTTAGGGTTAGGGTTAGGGTTAGGGTTAGGGTAAAAATAAAATTACGGTTAGGCCTTAAGGCGGTTAGGGTTGGGGTTAGGATCAGGGTTAACATTAGGCGGAGTTTTCCTATTGCGTTATAGTAGGCGCGGTTACAAAGCTCCCAACCAAAGTGATCCCAAAAAAAATTTCTGCTGGCGGTCATCAGGTGTACTTAATTCGCGTACGGGCTAAAGCCCGTTCCTGGGCACAAACAGTCTAATCTGAAAAACGTGCTCTAGGATAAAGACATAAAATTCGTGGCCTGCTTATTGTTTGAAACAGTTGGAAAAGTTGGCTTCTATCGACTCTCAGACAATAATGTATATGAAATACGCTGAGATTTTTTCCACTAAAAGCAGCCATGTTTCTGTAGTGTAGTGGTTATCACGTGTGCTTAACACGCACAAGGTCCCCAGTTCGATCCTGGGCAGAAACAATGGGAAAGTTTTTCACTGTAAAGGAAAAATATATTTTGATTTTTTTGACAAATATCTCGAAACACTTAGGCGAGAATATTTCATACTCTAGCACGCGTACAAAAAAAAGTTGTGTTGAATTCTTTTAGGGTTTAAAACAGTGTGTTGCCTCACATTTCATTCTCTTTATATTTTTTTTTACGCATTCGCACTAACATTGTTCAGAAGTTTTTTGGAACACATCAAGCGTGTTTCTGTAGTGTAGTGGTCATCACGTGCGCCTCACACGCGCAAGGTCCTCAGTTCGATCCTGGGCAGAAACATTCTAAACTAATAAATTTCCGTCTTTATTGTAGCGATAAACACGTGTACTTAATTCGTGTAAGAAGCGTAAAAGTCGTGCTATTATCTGATGAAAAAGTATGTTTCAAAAAATATTCATCTTAATAAAAATCTTTGCTTCGAGCAGCATGTTATTTGAGTCAATGGTTTTGCACTTACCCAGAAAGAAGCTTGAAAATTTTTTGCTTCCTGAGATTTTGGAACTGTTGAAAAGTCCATGTTTCCATAGTGTAGCGGTCATCAAGTGTGGTTAACAAAGAGAAGGACTCGAGTTTGATCCTTGGCAGAAGCAGTCTAAATTGAAAAACTTTTTTCTTTAGTATATTCATCATCTTCAGTTATGCTTTTGATTGGCCCATTTCTCCCAGCTCGATCCCGACAAAAAAGTCTAAGCTAAAGATTGTGCTTTCGATTTTTAAAACAGTATGTTTAAAACAATGTTAATCTTACTGAATATTTTGGCTAAGACAAGGATGTTTTTCAAGTCAATGGTTTTGCACCTACGACGGCGCTTTAAAATTCCTCGCATTCTTACTATTTCAAACATTTGGAAACGTTGGCTTGTATCGACTCAGAAACAATAATGTATATAAAAAACGCTGAGAATGCTGAGAATTTTTTCCTTAAATGAAGCCATGTTTCTGTAGTGTAGTAGTTATCACGTGTGCTTAACACGCACAAGGTCCCCAGTTCAATCCTGGGCAGAAATAATGGGAAAATTTTCCACTGTAAAGAAAAAATATATTTTGAATCTTTTGACAAATACGTGGAAAAAACAAGGCGAGAATATTTCAAAGTGTAGCGCCCGTACATAAAATAAAAATTGTGTCCAATTATTTTAGGGTTAAAAACAGTGTGTTTCCTAGCTTTTCTTTCTCCGTGTATATTTTTTCTTCTCACTTCTCACTACCATTCCTAGGAAATGTTGTGCAACAGATCAATCGCGTTTCTGTAGTGTAGTGGTCATCACGTGCGCTTTACACGCGCAAGGTCCTCAGTTCGATCCTGAGCAGAAACATTCTAAACTTATTAGGCTTCTTCCTATAATGTGGCGGTCATCAGGTGTACTTAATTCGCGTAAGGGCTAAAGCCCGTTCCTGGGCAGAAACAGTCTAATCTGAAAAACGTGCTTTAGGATAAAGACATAAAATTCGTGGCCTGGTTATTGTTTGAAACAGTTGGAAAAGTTGGCTTCTATAGACTCTCAGACAATAATGTATATGAAACACGCTGAGATTTTTTCCGCTAAAAGCAGCCATGTTTCTGTAGTGTAGTGGTTATCACGTGTGCTTAACACGCACAAGGTCCCCAGTTCGATCCTGGGCAGAAACAATGGGAAAGTTTTTCACTGTAAAGGAAAAATATATTTTGAATTTTTTGACAAATATCTCGAAACACTTAGGCGAGAATATTTCATACTCTAGCACGCGTACAAAAAAAAGTTGTGTTGAATTCTTTTAGGGTTTAAAACAGTGTGTTTTCTCACATTTCATTCTCTTTATATTTTTTTCTACGCATTCGCACTAACATTGTTTAGAATTTTTTTGGAACACATCAAGCGTGTTTCTGTAGTTTAGTGGTCATCACGTGCGCCTCACACGCGCAAGGTCCTCAGTTCGATCCTGGGCAGAAACATTCTAAACTAATAAATTTCCGTCTTTATTGTAGCGATAAACACGTGTACTTAATTCGTGTAAGAAGCGTAAAAATCGTGCTATTATCTGATGAAAAAGTATGTTTCAAACAATATTCATCTTAATAAAAAATTTCGCTTCGAGCAGCATGTTATTTGAGTCAATGGTTTTGCACTTACCCAGAAAGAAGCTTGAAAATTTTTTGCTTCCTGAGATTTTGGAACTGTTGAAAAGTCCATGTTTCCATAGTGTAGCGGTAATCAAGTGTGGTTAACAAAGAGAAGGACTCGAGTTTGATCCTTGGCAGAAGCAGTCTAAATTGAAAAACTTTTTTCTTTAGTATATTCATCTTCAGTTATGCTTTTAATTGCCCCATTTCTCCAACCTCGATCCCGACAAAAAAGTCTAAGCTAAAAATTGTGCTTTCGATTTTTAAAACAGTATGTTTAAAACAATGTTAATCTTACTGAATATTTTGGCTAAGACTAGAATGTTTTTCAAGTCAATGGTTTTGCACCTACGGTGGCGCTATAAAATTCCTCGCATTCTTACTATTTGAAACATTTGGAAACGTTGGCTTGTATCGACTCAGAAACAATAATGTATATAAAAAACGCTGAGAATTTTTTCCATAAATGAAGCCATGTTTTTGTAGTGTAGTAGTTATCACGTGTGCTTAACACGCACAAGGTCCCCAGTTCAATCCTGGGCAGAAATAATGGGAAAATTTTCCACTGTAAAGAAAAAATATATTTTGAATCTTTTCACAAATACGTGGAAAAAACAAGGCGAGAATATTTCAAAGTGTAGCGCCCGTACATAAAATAAAAATTGTGTCCAATTATTTTAGGGTTAAAAACAGTGTGTTTCCTAGCTTTTCTTTCTCCGTGTATATTTTTTCTTCTCATTTCTCACTACCATTCCTAGGAAATGTTGTGCAACAGATCAATCGCGTTTCTGTAGTGTAGTGGTCATCACGTGCGCTTTACACGCGCAAGGTCCTCAGTTCGATCCTGAGCAGAAACATTCTAAACTTTTTAGCCTTCTTTCTATAATGTGGCGGTCATCAGGTGTACTTAATTCGCGTAAGGGCTAAAGCCCGTTCCTGGGCAGAAACAGTTTAATCTGAAAAACGTGCTTTAGGATAAAGACATAAAATTCGTGGCCTGGTTATTGTTTGAAACAGTTGGAAAAGTTGGCTTCTATCGACTTTCAGACAATAATGTATATGAAACACGCTGAGATTTTTTCCACTAAAAGCAGCCATGTTTCTGTAGTGTAGTGGTTATCACGTGTGCTTAACACGAACAAGGTCCCCAGTTCGATCCTGGGCAGGAACAATGGGAAAGTTTTTCACTGTAAAGGAAAAATATATTTTGATTTTTTTGACAAATATCTCGAAACACTTAGGCGAGAATATTTCATACTCTAGCACGCGTACAAAAAAAACTTGTGTTCAACTCTTTTAGGGTTTAAAACAGTGTGTTGCCTCACATTTCATTCTCTTTATATTTTTTTTCTACGCATTCGCACTAACATTGTTCAGAATTTTTTTGGAACACATCAAGCGTGTTTCTGTAGTGTAGTGGTCATCACGTGCGCCTCACACGCGCAAGGTCCTCAGTTCGATCCTGGGCAGAAACATTGTAACCTAAAAAATTTCCGTCTTTATTGTAGCGATAAACACGTGTACTTAATTCGTGTAAGAAGCGTAAAAATCGTGCTATTATCTGATCAAAAGTATGTTTCAAACAATATTCATCTTAATAAAAAACTTCGCTTCGAGCAGCATGTTATTTGAGTCAATGGTTTTGCACTTACCCAGAAAGAAGCTTGAAAATTTTTTGCTTCCTGAGATTTTGGAACTGTTGAAAAGTCCATGTTTCCATAGTGTAGCGGTCATCAAGTGTGCTTAACAAAGAGAAGGACTCGAGTTTGATCCTTGGCAGAAGCTGTCTAAATTGAAAAACTTTTTTCTTTGGTATATTCATCTTCAGTTATGCTTTTAATTGCCCCATTTCTCCAACCTCGATCCCGACAAAAAAGTCTAAGCTAAAAATTGTGCTTTCGATTTTTAAAACAGTATGTTTAAAACAATGTTAATCTTACTGAATATTTTGGCTAAGACGAGAATGTTTTTCAAGTCAATGGTTTTGCACCTACGGCGGCGCTATAAAACTCCTCGCATTCTTACTATTTGAAACATTTGGAAACGTTGGCTTGTATCGACTCACAAACAATAATGTATATAAAAAAGGCTGAGAACTTTTTCCATAAATGAAGCCATGTTTCTGTAGTGTAGTAGTTATCACGTGTGCGTAACACGCACAAGGTCCCCAGTTCAATCCTGGGCAGAAATAATGGGAAAATTTTCCACTGTAAAGAAAAAATATATTTTGAAACTTTTGACAAATACGTGGAAAAAACTAGGCGAGAATATTTCAAAGTGTAGCGCCCGTACATAAAATAAAAATTGTGTCCAATTATTTTAGGGTTAAAAACAGTGTGTTTCCTAGCTTTTCTTTCTCCGTGTATATTTTTTCTTCTCATTTCTCACTACCATTGCTAGGAAATGTGTTGTAACAGATCAATCGCGTTTCTGTAGTGTAGTGGTCATCACGTGCGCTTTACACGCGCAAGGTCTTCAGTTCGATCCTGAGCAGAAACATTCTAAACTTTTTAGCCTTCTTTCTATAATGTGGCGGTCATCAGGTGTACTTAATTCGCGTAAGGGCTAAAGCCCGTTCCTGGGCAGAAACAGTCTAATCTGAAAAACGTGCTTTAGGATAAAGACATAAAATTCGTGGCCTGCTTATTGTTTGAAACAGTTGGAAAAGTTGGCTTCTATCGACTTTCAGACAATAATGTATATGAAACACGCTGAGATTTTTCCCACTAAAAGCAGCCATGTTTCTGTAGTGTAGTGGTTGTCACGTGTGCTTAACACGCACAAGTTCCCCAGTTCGATCCTGGGCAGAAACAATGGGAAAGTTTTTCACTGTAAAGGAAAAATATATATTGATTTTTTTGACAAATATCTCGAAACACTTAGGCGAGAATATTTCATACTCTAGCACGCGTACAAAAAAAAGTTGTGTTGAATTCTTTTAGGGTTTAAAACAGTGTGTTGCCTCACATTTCATTCTCTTTATATTTTTTTTCTACGCATTCGCACTAACATTGTTCAGAATTTTTTTGGAACACATCAAGCGTGTTTCTGTAGTGTAGTGGTCATCACGTGCGCCTCACACGCGCAAGGTCCTCAGTTCGATCCTGGGCAGAAACATTGTAACCTAATAAATTTCCGTCTTTATTGTAGCGATAAACACGTGTACTTAATTCGTGTAAGAAGCGTAAAAATCGTGCTATTATCTGATCAAAAGTATGTTTCAAACAATATTCATCTTAATAAAAAACTTCACTTCGAGCAGCATGTTATTTGAATCAATGGTTTTGCACTTACCCAGAAAGAAGCTTGAAAATTTTTGCTTCCTGAGATTTTGGAACTGTTGAAAAGTCCATGTTTCCATAGTGTAGCGGTAATCAAGTGTGGTTAACAAAGAGAAGGACTCGAGTTTGATCCTTGGCAGAAGCAGTCTAATTTGAAAAACTTTTTTCTTTAGTATATTCATCTTCAGTTATGCTTTTAATTGCCCCATTTCTCCAACCTCGATCCCGACAAAAAAGTCTAAGCTAAAAATTGTGCTTTCGATTTTTAAAACAGTATGTTTAAAACAATGTTAATCTTACTGAATATTTTGGCTAAGACTAGAATGTTTTTGAAGTCAATGGTTTTGCACCTACGGCGGCGCTATAAAACTCCTCGCATTCTTACTATTTGAAACATTTGGAAACGTTGGCTTGTATCGACTCACAAACAATAATGTATATAAAAAAGGCTGAGAACTTTTTCCATAAATGAAGCCATGTTTCTGTAGTGTAGTAGTTATCACGTGTGCGTAACACGCACAAGGTCCCCAGTTAAATCCTGGGAAGAAATAATGGGAAAATTTTCCACTGTAAAGAAAAAATATATTTTGAACCTTTTGACAAATACGTGTAAAAAACAAGGCGAGAATATTTCAAAGTGTAGCGCCCGTACATAAAATAAAAATTGTGTCCAATTATTTTAGGGTTAAAAACAGTGTGTTTCCTAGCTTTTCTTTCTCCGTGTATATTTTTTCTTCTCACTTCTCACTACCATTCCTAGGAAATGTTGTGCAACAGATCAATCGCGTTTCTGTAGTGTAGTGGTCATCACGTGCGCTTTACACGCGCAAGGTCCTCAGTTCGATCCTGAGCAGAAACATTCTAAACTTATTAGGCTTCTTCCTATAATGTGGCGGTCATCAGGTGTACTTAATTCGCGTAAGGGCTAAAGCCCGTTCCTGGGCAGAAACAGTCTAATCTGAAAAACGTGCTTTAGGATAAAGACATAAAATTCGTGGCCTGGTTATTGTTTGAAACAGTTGGAAAAGTTGGCTTCTATCGACTCTCAGACAATAATGTATATGAAACGCGCTGAGATTTTTTCCACTAAAAGCAGCCATGTTTCTGTAGTGTAGTGGTTATCACGTGTGCTTAACACGCACAAGGTCCCCAGTTCGATCCTGGGCAGAAACAATGGGAAAGTTTTTCACTGTAAAGGAAAAATATATTTTGAATTTTTTGACATATATCTCGAAACACTTAGGCGAGAATATTTCATACTCTAGCACGCGTACAAAAAAAAGTTGTGTTGAATTCTTTTAGGGTTTAAAACAGTGTGTTGCCTCACATTTCATTCTCTTTATATTTTTTTTCTACGCATTCGCACTAACATTGTTCAGAATTTTTTTGGAACACATCAAGCGTGTTTCTGTAGTGTAGTGGTCATCACGTGCGCCTCACACGCGCAAGGTCCTCAGTTCGATCCTGGGCAGAAACATTCTAAACTAATAAATTTCCGTCTTTATTGTAGCGATAAACTCGTGTACTTAATTCGTGTAAGAAGCGTAAAAATCGTGCTATCATTTGATGAAAAAGTATGTTTCAAACAATATTCATCTTAATAAAAATCTTCGCTTCGAGCAGCATGTTATTTGAGTCAATGGTTTTGCACTTACCCAGAAAGAAGCTTGAAATTTTTTTTGCTTCCTGAGATTTTGGAACTGTTGAAAAGTCCATGTTTCCATAGTGTAGTGGTCATCAAGTGTGAATAACAAAGAGAAGGACTCGAGTTGGATCCTTGGCAGAAGCAGTCTAAATTGAAAAACTTTTTTCTTTAGTATATTAATCATCTTCAGTTATGCTTTTAATTGGCCCATTTCTCCCAGCTCGATCCCGACAAAAAAGTCTAAGCTAAAAATTGTGCTTTCGATTTTTAAAACAGTATGTTTAAAACAATGTTAATCTTACTGAATATTTTCGCTAAGACTAGGATGTTTTTCAAGTCAATGGTTTTGCACCTACGACGGCGCTTTAAAATTCCTCGCATTCTTACTATTTGAAACATTTGGAAACGTTGGCTTGTATCGACTCAGAAACAATAATATATATAAAAAACGCAGAGAATTTTTTCAATAAATGAAGCCATGTTTCTTTAGTGTAGTAGTTATCACGTGTGCTTAACACGCACAAGGTCCCCAGTTCAATCCTGGGCAGAAACAATGGGAAAATTATCCACTGTAAAGAAAAAATATATTTTGAATCTTTTGACAAATACGTGGAAAAAACAAGGCGACAATATTTCAAAGTGTAGCGCCCGTACATGAAATAAAAATTGTGTCCAATTATTTTAGGGTTAAAAACAGTGTGTTTCCTAGCTTTTCTTTCTCCGTGTATATTTTTTCTTCTCATTTCTCACTACCATTCCCAGGAAATGTTGTGCAGCAGATCAATCGCGTTTCTGTAGTGTAGTGGTCATCACGTGCGCTTTACACGCGCAAGGTCCTCAGTTCGATCCTGAGCAGAAACATTCTAAACTTTTAAGCCTTCTTTCTATAATGTGGCGGTCATCAGGTGTACTTAATTCGCGTAAGGGCTAAAGCCCGTTCCTGGGCAGAAACAGTCTAATCTGAAAAACGTGTTTTAGGATGAAGACATAAAATTCGTGGCCTGCTTATTGTTTGAAACAGTTGGAAAAGTTTGCTTCTATCGACTCTCAGACAATAATGTATATGAAACACGCTGAGATTTTTTCCACTAAAAGCAGCCATGTTTCTGTAGTGTAGTGGTTATCACGTGTGCTTAACACGCACAAGGTCCCCAGTTCGATCCTGGGCAGAAACAATGGGAAAGTTTTTCACTGTAAAGGAAAAATATATTTTGATTTTTTTGACAAATATCTCGAAACACTTAGGCGAGAATATTTCATACTCTAGCACGCGTACAAAAAAAACTTGTGTTCAATTCTTTTAGGGTTTAAAACAGTGTGTTGCCTCACATTTCATTCTCTTTATATTTTTTTTCTACGCATTCGCACTAACATTGTTCAGAATTTTTTTGGAACACATCAAGCGTGTTTCTGTAGTGTAGTGGTCATCACGTGCGCCTCACACGCGCAAGGTCCTCAGTTCGATCCTGGGCAGAAACATTCTAAACTAATAAATTTCCGTCTTTATTGTAGCGATAAACTCGTGTACTTAATTCGTGTAAGAAGCGTAAAAATCGTGCTATTATTTGATGAAAAAGTATGTTTCAAACAATATTCATCTTAATAAAAATCTTCGCTTCGAGCAGCATGTTATTTGAGTCAATGGTTTTGCACTTACCCAGAAAGAAGCTTGAAAATTTTTTGCTTCCTGAGATTTTGGAACTGTTGAAAAGTCCATGTTTCCATAGTGTAGTGGTCATCAAGTGTGGTTAACAAAGAGAAGGACTCGAGTTGGATCCTTGGCAGAAGCAGTCTAAATTGAAAAACGTTTTTCTTTAGTATATTAATCATCTTCAGTTATGCTTTTAATTGGCCCATTTCTCCCAGCTCGATCCCGACAAAAAAGTCTAAGCTAAAAATTGTGCTTTCGATTTTTAAAACAGTATGTTTAAAACAATGTTAATCTTACTGAATATTTTGGCTAAGACTAGGATGTTTTTCAAGTCAATGGTTTTGCACCTACGACGGCGGTTTAAAATTCCTCGCATTCTTACTATTTGAAACATTTGGAAACGTTGGCTTGTATCGACTCAGAAACAATAATATATATAAAAAACGCTGAGAATTTTTTCAATAAATGAAGCCATGTTTCTTTAGTGTAGTAGTTATCACGTGTGCTTAACACGCACAAGGTCCCCAGTTCAATCCTGGGCAGAAACAATGGGAAAATTATCCACTGTAAAGAAAAAATATATTTTGAATCTTTTGACAAATACGTGGAAAAAACAAGGCGACAATATTCCAAAGTGTAGCGCCCGTACATGAAATAAAAATTGTGTCCAATTATTTTAGGGTTAAAAACAGTGTGTTTCCTAGCTTTTCGTTCTCCGTGTATATTTTTTCTTCTCATTTCTCACTACCATTGCTAGGAAATGTTGTGCAACAGATCAATCGCGTTTCTGTTGTGTAGTGGTCATCACGTGCGCTTTACACGCGCAAGGTCCTCAGTTCGATCCTGAGCAGAAACATTCTAAACTTTTTAGCCTTCTTTCTATAATGTGGCGGTCATCAGGTGTACTTAATTCGCGTAAGGGCAAAAGCCCGTTCCTGGGCAGAAACAGTCTAATCTGAAAAACGTGTTTTAGGATGAAGACATAAAATTCGTGGCCTGCTTATTGTTTGAAACAGTTGGAAAAGTTGGCTTCTATCGACTCTCAGACAATAATGTATATGAAACACGCTGAGATTTTTTCCACTAAAAGCAGCCATGTTTCTGTAGTGTAGTGGTTATCACGTGTGCTTAACACGCTCAAGGTCCCCAGTTCGATCCTGGGCAGAAACAATGGGAAAGTTTTTCACTGTAAAGGAAAAATATATATTGATTTTTTTGACAAATATCTCGAAACACTTAGGCGAGAATATTTCATACTCTAGCACGCGTACAAAAAAAAGTTGTGTTGAATTCTTTTAGGGTTTAAAACAGTGTGTTGCCTCACATTTCATTCTCTTTATATTTTTTTTCTACGCATTCGCACTAACATTGTTCAGAATTTTTTTGGAACACGTCAAGCGTGTTTCTGTAGTGTAGTGGTCATCACGTGCGCCTCACACGCGCAAGGTCCTCAGTTCGATCCTGGGCAGAAACATTCCAAACTAATAAATTTCCGTCTTTATTGTAGCGATAAACACGTGTACTTAATTCGTGTAAGAAGCGTAAAAATCGTGCTATTATCTGATGAAAAAGTGTTTCAAAAAATATTCATCTTAATAAAAAATTTCGCTTCGAGCACCATGTTATTTGAGTCAATGGTTTTGCACTTACCCAGAAAGAAGCTTGAAAATTTTTTGCTTCCTGAGATTTTGGAACGGTTGAAAAGTCCATGTTTCCATAGTGTAGCGGTCATCAAGTGTGGTTAACAAAGAGAAGGACTCGAGTTTGTTCCTTGGCAGAAGCAGTCTAAATTGAAAGACTTTTTTCTTTAGTATATTCATCATCTTCAGTTATGCTTTTATTTGGCCCATTTCTCCCAGCTCGATCCCGACAAAAAAGTCTAAGCGAAAAATTGGGCTTTCGATTCCTAAAACAGTATGTTTAAAACTATGTTAATCTTACTGAATATTTTGGCTAAGACTAGGATGTTTTTCAAGTCAATGGTTTTGCACCTACGACGGCGCTATAAAATTCCTCGCATTCTTACTGTTTGAAACATTTGGAAACGTTGGCTTGTATCGACTCAGAAACAATAATGTATTTAAAAAACGCTGAGAATTTTTTCCATAAATAAAGCCATGTTTCTGTAGTGTAGTAGTTATCACGTGTTCTTAAAACGCACAAGGTCCCCAGTTCAATCCTGGGCAGAAATAATCGAAAATTTTTTCACAGCAAAGAAAAAATATATTTTGAATTTTTTGACAAATACGTGGAAACAACAAGGCGAGAATATTTCATAGAGTAGCGCATATACAAAAAATAGAAATTGTGTCCAATTCTTTTAGGGTTAAAAACAGTGTGTTTCCTAGCTTTTCTTTCTCCGTGTCAATTATTCCTTCTCATTTCTCACTACCATTCCTAGGAAATGTTGTGCAACAGATCAATCGCGTTTCTGTAGTGTAGTGGTCATCACATGCGCTTTACACGCGCAAGGTCCTCAGTTCGATCCTGAGCAGAAACATTCTAAACTTTTTAGCCTTCTTTCTATTATGTGGGGGTAATCAGGTGTACTTAATTCGCGTAAGGGCTAAAGCTCGTTCCTAGGCAGAAACAGTCTAATCTGAAAAACGTGCTTTAGGATAAAGACATAAATTTCGTGGCCTGCTTATTGTTTGAAACAGTCGGAAAAGTTGGCTTCTATCGACTCTCAGACAATAATGTATATGAAACACGCTGAGATTTTTTCCACTAAAAGCAGCAATGTTTCTGTAGTGTAGTGGTTATCACGTGTGCTTAACACGCACAAGGTCCCCAGTTCGATCCTGGGCAGAAACAATGGGAAAGTTTTTCACCGGAAAGGAAAAATATATTTTGATTTTTTTGACAAATATCTAGTAACACTTAGGCGAGAATATTTCATACTCTAGCACGCGTACAAAAAAAAGTTGTGTTGAATTCTTTTAGGGTTCAAAACAGTGTGTTGCCTAACATTTCATTCTCTTTATATTTTTTTTCTACGCAATTGCACTAACATTGTTCAGAATTTTTTTGGAACACATCAAGCGTGTTTCTGTAGTGTAGTGGTCATCACGTGCGCCTCACACGCGCAAGGTCCTCAGTTCGATCCTGGGCAGAGACATTCTAACCTTATAAATTTCCGTCTTTATTGTAGCGATAAACACGTGTACTTAATTCGTGTAAGAAGCGTAAAAATCGTGCTATTATCTGATGAAAAAGTATGTTTCAAACAATATTCATCTTAATAAAAAACGTCGCTTCGAGCAGCATGTTATTTGAGTCAATGGTTTTGCACTTACCCATAAAGAAGCTTTAAAATTTTTTGCTTCCTGAGATTTTGGAACTGTTGAAAAGTCCATGTTTCCATAGTGTAGCGGTAATCAAGTGTGGTTAACAAAGAGAAGGACTCGAGTTTGATCCTTGACAGAAGTAGTCTAAATTGAAAAACATTTTTCTTTAGTATATTCATCTTCAGTTATCCTTTTAATTGGCCCATTTCTCCCAGCTCGATCCCGACAAAAAAGTCTAAGCTAAAAATTGTGCTTTCGATTTTTAAAACAGTATGTTTAAAACAATGTTAATCTTACTGAATATTTTGGCTAGGACTAGGATGTTTTTCAAGTCAATGGTTTTGCACCTACGACGGCGCTATAAAATTCCTCGCATTCTTACTATTTGAAACAATTGGAAACGTTGGCTTGTATCGACTCAGAATTAATAATGTATATGAAAAACGCTGAGAACATTTTCCATAAATGAAGCCATGTTTCTGTAGTGTAGTAGTTATCACGTGTGCGTAACACGCACAAGGTCCCCAGTTCAATCCTGGGCAGAAACAATGGGAAAATTATCCACTGTAAAGAAAAAATATATTTTGAATCTTTTGACAAATACGTGGAAAAAAAAAGGCGAGAATATTTCAAAGTGTAGCGCCCGTACATAAAATAAAAATTGTGTCCAATTATTTTAGAGTTAAAAACAGTGTGTTTCCTAGCTTTTCTTTCTCGGTGTATATTTTTTCTTCTCATTTCTCACTACCATTCCTAGGAAATGTTGTGCAACAGATCAATCGCGTTTCTGTAGTGTAGTGGTCATCACATGCGCTTTACACGCGCAAGGTCCTCAGTTCGATCCTGAGGAGAAACATTCTAAACTTTTTAGCCTTCTTTCTATTATGTGGCGGTCATCAGGTGTACTTAATTCGCGTAAGGGCTAAAGCTCGTTCCTGGGCAGAAACAGTCTAATCTGAAAAACGTGCTTTAGGATAAAGACATAAATTTCGTGGCTTGCTTATTGTTTGAAACAGTTGGAAAAGCTGGCTTCTATCGACTCTCAGACAATAATGTATATGAAACACGCTGAGATTTTTTCCACTAAAAGCAGCCATGTTTCTGTAGTGTAGTGGTTATCACTTGTGGTTAACACGCACAAGGTCCCCAGTTCGATCCAGGGCAGAAACAATGGGAAAGTTTTTCACTGTAAACGAAAAATATATTTTAATTTTTTAAAAATATCTCGAAACACTTAGGCGAGAATATTTCATACTCTAGCACGCGTACAAAAAAAAGTTGTGTTGAATTCTTTTAGGGTTTAAAACAGTGTGTTGCCTCACATTTCATTCTCTTTATATTTTTTTTCTACGCATTCGCACTAACATTGTTCCGAATTTTTTTGGAACACATCAAGCGTGTTTCTGTAGTGTAGTGGTCATCACGTGCGCCTCACACGCGCAAGGTCCTCAGTTCGATCCTGGGCAGAAACATTCTAAACTAATAAATTTCCGTCTTTATTGTAGCGATAAACACGTGTACTTAATTCGTGTAAGAAGCGTAAAAATCGTGCTATTATCTGATGAAAAAGTATGTTTCAAACAATATTCATCTTAATAAAAATCTTCGCTTCGAGCAGCATTTTATTTGAGTCAATGGTTTTGCACTTACCCAGAAAGAAGCTTGAAAATTTTTTGCTTCCTGAGATTTTGGAACTGTTGAAAAGTCCATGTTTCCATAGTGTAGCGGTCATCAAGTGTGGTTAACAAAGAGAAGGACTCGAGTTGGATCCTTGGCAGAAGCAGTCTAAATTGAAAGACTTTTTTCTTTAGTATATTCATCATCTTCAGTTATGCTTTTAATTGGCCCATTTCTCCCAGCTCGATCCCGACAAAAAAGTCTAAGCTAAAAATTGTGCTTTCAATTCCTAAAACAGTATGTTTAAAACAATGTTAATCTTACTGAATATTTTGGCTAAGACTAGCATGTTTTTCAAATCAATGGTTTTGCACCTACGACGGCGCTATAAAATTCCTCACATTCTTACTATTTGAAACATTTGAAAACGTTGGCTTGTATCGACTCAGAAACAATATTGTATATAAAAAACGCTCAGAATTTTTTCCATAAATGAAGCCATGTTTCTGTAGTGTAGTAGTTATCACGTGTGCTTAACACGCACAAGGTCCCCAGTTCAATCCTGGGCAGATACAATGGGAAAATTTTCCACTGTAAAGAAAAAATACATTTTGAATCTTTTTACAAACACGTGGAAAAAACAAGGCGAGAATATTTCAAAGTGTAGCGCCCGTACATAAAATAAAAATTGTGTCCAATTATTTTAGGGTTAAAAACAGTGTGTTTCCTAGCTTTTCTTTCTCCGTGTATATTTTTTCTTCTCATTTCTCACTAGCATTGCTAGGAAATATTGTGCAACAGATCAATCGCGTTTCTGTAGTGTAGTGGTCATCACGTGCGCTTTACACGCGCAAGGTCCTCAGTTCGATCCTGAGCCGAAACATTCTAAACTTTTTAGCCTTCTTTCTATAATGTGGCGGTCATCAGGTGTACTTAATTCGCGTAAGGGCTAAAGCCCGTTCCTGGGCAGAAACAGTCTAATCTGAAAAACGTGTTTTAGGATGAAGACATAAAATTCGTGGCCTGCTTATTGTTTGAAACAGTTGGAAAAGTTGGCTTCTATCGACTCTCAGACAATACTGTATATGAAACACGCTGAGATTTTTTCCACTAAAAGGAGCAATGTTTCTGTAGTTTAGTGGTTATCACGTGTGCTTAACACGCACAAGGTCTCCAGTTCGATCCTGGGCAGAAACAATGGGAAAGTTTTTCACTGTAAAGGAAAAATATATTTTGATTTTTTTGACAAATATCTCGAAACACTTAGGCGAGAATATTTCATACTCTAGCACGCGTACAAAAAAAAGTTGTGTTGAATTCTTTTAGAGTTTAAAACAGTGTGCTGTCTCACATTTCATTCTCTTTATATTTTTTTTCTACGCATTCGCACTAACATTGTTCAGAATTTTTTTGGAACACATCAAGCGTGTTTCTGTAGTGTAGTGGTCATCACGTGCGCCTCACACGCGCAAGGTCCTCAGTTCGATCCTGGGCAGAAACATTCTAAACTAATAAATTTCCGTCTTTATTGTAGCGATAAACTCGTGTACTTAATTCGTGTAAGAAGCGTAAAAATCGTGCTATTATTTGATGAAAAAGTATGTTTCAAACAATATTCATCTTAATAAAAATCTTCGCTTCGAGCAGCATGTTATTTGAGTCAATGGTTTTGCACTTACCCAGAAAGAAGCTTGAAAATTTTTTGCTTCCTGAGATTTTGGAACTGTTGAAAAGTCCATGTTTCCATAGTGTAGTGGTCATCAAGTGTGGTTAACAAAGAGAAGGACTCGAGTTGGATCCTTGACAGAAGCAGTCTAAATTGAAAGACTTTTTTCTTTAGTATATTCATCATCTTCAGTTATGCTTTTAATTGGCCCATTTCTCCCAGCTCGATCCCGACAAAAAAGTCTAAGCTAAAAATTGTGCTTTCAATTCCTAAAACAGTATGTTTAAAACAATTTTAATCTTACTGAATATTTTGGCTAAGACTAGCATGTTTTTCAAATCAATGGTTTTGCACCTACGACGGCGCTATAAAATTCCTCACATTCTTACTATTTGAAACATTTGAAAACGTTGGCTTGTATCGACTCAGAAACAATATTGTATATAAAAAACGCTGAGAATTTTTTGCATAAATGAAGCCATGTTTCTGTAGTGTAGTAGTTATCACGTGTGCTTAACACGCACAAGGTCCCCAGTTCAATCCTGGGCAGATACAATGGGAAAATTTTCCACTGTAAAGAAAAAATACATTTTGAATCTTTTGACAAATACGTGGAAAAAACAAGGCGAGAATATTTCAAAGTGTAGCGCCCGTACATAAAATAAAAATTGTGTCCAATTATTTTAGGGTTAAAAACAGTGTGTTTCCTAGCTTTTCTTTCTCCGTGTATATTTTTTCTTCTCATTTCTCACTAGCATTGCTAGGAAATGTTGTGCAACAGATCAATCGCGTTTCTGTAGTGTAGTGGTCATCACGTGCGCTTTACACGCGCAAGGTCCTCAGTTCGATCCTGAGCCGAAACATTCTAAACTTTATAGCCTTCTTTCTATAATGTGGCGGTCATCAGGTGTACTTAATTCGCGTAAGGGCTAAAGCCCGTTCCTGGGCAGAAACAATCTAATCTGAAAAACGTGTTTTAGGATGAAGACATAAAATTCGTGGCCTGCTTATTGTTTGAAACAGTTGGAAATGTTGGCTTCTATCGACTCTCAGACAATAATGTATATGAAACACGCTGAGATTTTTTCCACTAAAAGCAGCAATGTTTCTGTAGTGTAGTGGTTATCACGTGTGCTTAACACGCACAAGGTCCCCAGTTCGGTCCTGGGCAGAAACAATGGGAAAGTTTTTCACTGTAAAGGAAAAATATATTTTGATTTTTTTGACAAATATCTCGAAACACTTAGGCGAGAATATTTCATACTCTAGCACGCGTACAAAAAAAACTTGTGTTCAATTCTTCTAGGGTTTAAAACAGTGTGTTGCCTCACATTTCATTCTCTTTATATTTTTTTTCTACGCATTCGCACTAACATTGTTCAGAATTTTTTTGGAACACATCAAGCGTGTTTCTGTAGTGTAGTGGTCATCACGTGCGCCTCACACGCGCAAGGTCCTCAGTTCGATCCTGGGCAGAAATATTCTAAACTAATAAATTTCCGTCTTTATTGTAGCGATAAACTCGTGTACTTAATTCGTGTAAGAAGCGTAAAAATCGTGCTATTATTTGATGAAAAAGTATGTTTCAAACAATATTCATCTTAATAAAAATCTTCGCTTCGAGCAGCATGTTATTTGAGTCAATGGTTTTGCACTTACCCAGAAAGAAGCTTGAAAATTTTTTGCTTCCTGAGATTTTGGAACTGTTGAAAAGTCCATGTTTCCATAGTGTAGTGGTCATCAAGTGTGGTTAACAAAGAGAAGGACCCGAGTTGGATCCTTGGCAGAAGCAGTCTAAATTGAAAAACTTTTTTCTTTAGTATATTCATCATCTTCAGTTATGCTTTTAATTGGCCCATTTCTCCCAGCTCGATCCCGACAAAAAAGTCTAAGCTAAAAATTGTGCTTTCGATTTTTAAAACAGTATGTTTAAAACAATGTTAATCTTACTGAATATTTTGGCTAAGACTAGGATGTTTTTCAAGTCAATGGTTTTGCACCTACGACGGCGCTTTAAAATTCCTCGCATTCTTACTATTTGAAACATTTGGAAACGTTGGCTTGTATCGACTCAGAAACAATAATATATATAAAAAACGCTGAGAATTTTTTCAATAAATGAAGCCATGTTTCTTTAGTGTAGTAGTTATCACGTGTGCTTAACACGCACAAGGTCCCCAGTTCAATCCTGGGCAGAAACAATGGGAAAATTATCCACTGTAAAGAAAAAATATATTTTGAATCTTTTGACAAATACGTGGAAAAAACAAGGCGACAATATTTCAAAGTGTAGCGCCCGTACATGAAATAAAAATTGTGTCCAATTATTTTAGGGTTAAAAACAGTGTGTTTCCTAGCTTTTCTTTCTCCGTGTATATTTTTTCTTCTCATTTCTCACTACCATTCCCAGGAAATGTTGTGCAGCAGATCAATCGCGTTTCTGTAGTGTAGTGGTCATCACGTGCGCTTTAGACGCGCAAGGTCCTCAGTTCGATCCTGAGCAGAAACATTCTAAACTTTTAAGCCTTCTTTCTATAATGTGGCGGACATCAGGTGTACTTAATTCGCGTAAGGGCTAAAGCCCGTTAATGGGCAGAAACAGTCTAATCTGAAAAACGTGTTTTAGGATGAAGACATAAAATTCGTGGCCTGCTTATTGTTTGAAACAGTTGGAAAAGCTGGCTTCTATCGACTCTCAGACAATAATGTATATGAAACACGCTGAGAATTTTTTCCACTAAAAGCAGCCATGTTTCTGTAGTGTAGTGGTTATCACTTGTGGTTAACACGCACAAGGTCCCCAGTTCGATCCAGGGCAGAAACAATGGGAAAGTTTTTCACTGTAAACGAAAAATATATTTTAATTTTTTAAAAATATCTCGAAACACTTAGGCGAGAATATTTCATACTCTAGCACGCGTACAAAAAAAAGTTGTGTTGAATTCTTTTAGGGTTTAAAACAGTGTGTTGCCTCACATTTCATTCTCTTTATATTTTTTTTCTACGCATTCGCACTAACATTGTTCCGAATTTTTTTGGAACACATCAAGCGTGTTTCTGTAGTGTAGTGGTCATCACGTGCGCCTCACACGCGCAAGGTCCTCAGTTCGATCCTGGGCAGAAACATTCTAAACTAATAAATTTCCGTCTTTATTGTAGCGATAAACACGTGTACTTAATTCGTGTAAGAAGCGTAAAAATCGTGCTATTATCTGATGAAAAAGTATGTTTCAAACAATATTCATCTTAATAAAAATCTTCGCTTCGAGCAGCATTTTATTTGAGTCAATGGTTTTGCACTTACCCAGAAAGAAGCTTGAAAATTTTTTGCTTCCTGAGATTTTGGAACTGTTGAAAAGTCCATGTTTCCATAGTGTAGCGGTCATCAAGTGTGGTTAACAAAGAGAAGGACTCGAGTTGGATCCTTGGCAGAAGCAGTCTAAATTGAAAGACTTTTTTCTTTAGTATATTCATCATCTTCAGTTATGCTTTTAATTGGCCCATTTCTCCCAGCTCGATCCCGACAAAAAAGTCTAAGCTAAAAATTGTGCTTTCAATTCCTAAAACAGTATGTTTAAAACAATGTTAATCTTACTGAATATTTTGGCTAAGACTAGCATGTTTTTCAAATCAATGGTTTTGCACCTACGACGGCGCTATAAAATTCCTCACATTCTTACTATTTGAAACATTTGAAAACGTTGGCTTGTATCGACTCAGAAACAATATTGTATATAAAAAACGCTCAGAATTTTTTCCATAAATGAAGCCATGTTTCTGTAGTGTAGTAGTTATCACGTGTGCTTAACACGCACAAGGTCCCCAGTTCAATCCTGGGCAGATACAATGGGAAAATTTTCCACTGTAAAGAAAAAATACATTTTGAATCTTTTTACAAACACGTGGAAAAAACAAGGCGAGAATATTTCAAAGTGTAGCGCCCGTACATAAAATAAAAATTGTGTCCAATTATTTTAGGGTTAAAAACAGTGTGTTTCCTAGCTTTTCTTTCTCCGTGTATATTTTTTCTTCTCATTTCTCACTAGCATTGCTAGGAAATATTGTGCAACAGATCAATCGCGTTTCTGTAGTGTAGTGGTCATCACGTGCGCTTTACACGCGCAAGGTCCTCAGTTCGATCCTGAGCCGAAACATTCTAAACTTTTTAGCCTTCTTTCTATAATGTGGCGGTCATCAGGTGTACTTAATTCGCGTAAGGGCTAAAGCCCGTTCCTGGGCAGAAACAGTCTAATCTGAAAAACGTGTTTTAGGATGAAGACATAAAATTCGTGGCCTGCTTATTGTTTGAAACAGTTGGAAAAGTTGGCTTCTATCGACTCTCAGACAATACTGTATATGAAACACGCTGAGATTTTTTCCACTAAAAGGAGCAATGTTTCTGTAGTTTAGTGGTTATCACGTGTGCTTAACACGCACAAGGTCTCCAGTTCGATCCTGGGCAGAAACAATGGGAAAGTTTTTCACTGTAAAGGAAAAATATATTTTGATTTTTTTGACAAATATCTCGAAACACTTAGGCGAGAATATTTCATACTCTAGCACGCGTACAAAAAAAAGTTGTGTTGAATTCTTTTAGAGTTTAAAACAGTGTGCTGTCTCACATTTCATTCTCTTTATATTTTTTTTCTACGCATTCGCACTAACATTGTTCAGAATTTTTTTGGAACACATCAAGCGTGTTTCTGTAGTGTAGTGGTCATCACGTGCGCCTCACACGCGCAAGGTCCTCAGTTCGATCCTGGGCAGAAACATTCTAAACTAATAAATTTCCGTCTTTATTGTAGCGATAAACTCGTGTACTTAATTCGTGTAAGAAGCGTAAAAATCGTGCTATTATTTGATGAAAAAGTATGTTTCAAACAATATTCATCTTAATAAAAATCTTCGCTTCGAGCAGCATGTTATTTGAGTCAATGGTTTTGCACTTACCCAGAAAGAAGCTTGAAAATTTTTTGCTTCCTGAGATTTTGGAACTGTTGAAAAGTCCATGTTTCCATAGTGTAGTGGTCATCAAGTGTGGTTAACAAAGAGAAGGACTCGAGTTGGATCCTTGACAGAAGCAGTCTAAATTGAAAGACTTTTTTCTTTAGTATATTCATCATCTTCAGTTATGCTTTTAATTGGCCCATTTCTCCCAGCTCGATCCCGACAAAAAAGTCTAAGCTAAAAATTGTGCTTTCAATTCCTAAAACAGTATGTTTAAAACAATTTTAATCTTACTGAATATTTTGGCTAAGACTAGCATGTTTTTCAAATCAATGGTTTTGCACCTACGACGGCGCTATAAAATTCCTCACATTCTTACTATTTGAAACATTTGAAAACGTTGGCTTGTATCGACTCAGAAACAATATTGTATATAAAAAACGCTGAGAATTTTTTCCATAAATGAAGCCATGTTTCTGTAGTGTAGTAGTTATCACGTGTGCTTAACACGCACAAGGTCCCCAGTTCAATCCTGGGCAGATACAATGGGAAAATTTTCCACTGTAAAGAAAAAATACATTTTGAATCTTTTGACAAATACGTGGAAAAAACAAGGCGAGAATATTTCAAAGTGTAGCGCACGTACATAAAATAAAAATTGTGTCCAATTATTTTAGGGTTAAAAACAGTGTGTTTCCTAGCTTTTCTTTCTCCGTGTATATTTTTTCTTCTCATTTCTCACTAGCATTGCTAGGAAATGTTGTGCAACAGATCAATCGCGTTTCTGTAGTGTAGTGGTCATCACGTGCGCTTTACACGCGCAAGGTCCTCAGTTCGATCCTGAGCCGAAACATTCTAAACTTTATAGCCTTCTTTCTATAATGTGGCGGTCATCAGGTGTACTTAATTCGCGTAAGGGCTAAAGCCCGTTCCTGGGCAGAAACAATCTAATCTGAAAAACGTGTTTTAGGATGAAGACATAAAATTCGTGGCCTGCTTATTGTTTGAAACAGTTGGAAATGTTGGCTTCTATCGACTCTCAGACAATAATGTATATGAAACACGCTGAGATTTTTTCCACTAAAAGCAGCAATGTTTCTGTAGTGTAGTGGTTATCACGTGTGCTTAACACGCACAAGGTCCCCAGTTCGATCCTGGGCAGAAACAATGGGAAAGTTTTTCACTGTAAAGGAAAAATATATTTTGATTTTTTTGACAAATATCTCGAAACACTTAGGCGAGAATATTTCATACTCTAGCACGCGTACAAAAAAAACTTGTGTTCAATTCTTCTAGGGTTTAAAACAGTGTGTTGCCTCACATTTCATTCTCTTTATATTTTTTTTCTACGCATTCGCACTAACATTGTTCAGAATTTTTTTGGAACACATCAAGCGTGTTTCTGTAGTGTAGTGGTCATCACGTGCGCCTCACACGCGCAAGGTCCTCAGTTCGATCCTGGGCAGAAATATTCTAAACTAATAAATTTCCGTCTTTATTGTAGCGATAAACTCGTGTACTTAATTCGTGTAAGAAGCGTAAAAATCGTGCTATTATTTGATGAAAAAGTATGTTTCAAACAATATTCATCTTAATAAAAATCTTCGCTTCGAGCAGCATGTTATTTGAGTCAATTGTTTTGCACTTACCCAGAAAGAAGCTTGAAAATTTTTTGCTTCCTGAGATTTTGGAACTGTTGAAAAGTCCATGTTTCCATAGTGTAGTGGTCATCAAGTGTGGTTAACAAAGAGAAGGACCCGAGTTGGATCCTTGGCAGAAGCAGTCTAAATTGAAAAACTTTTTTCTTTAGTATATTCATCATCTTCAGTTATGCTTTTAATTGGCCCATTTCTCCCAGCTCGATCCCGACAAAAAAGTCTAAGCTAAAAATTGTGCTTTCGATTTTTAAAACAGTATGTTTAAAACAATGTTAATCTTACTGAATATTTTGGCTAAGACTAGGATGTTTTTCAAGTCAATGGTTTTGCACCTACGACGGCGCTTTAAAATTCCTCGCATTCTTACTATTTGAAACATTTGGAAACGTTGGCTTGTATCGACTCAGAAACAATAATATATATAAAAAACGCTGAGAATTTTTTCAATAAATGAAGCCATGTTTCTTTAGTGTAGTAGTTATCACGTGTGCTTAACACGCACAAGGTCCCCAGTTCAATCCTGGGCAGAAACAATGGGAAAATTATCCACTGTAAAGAAAAAATATATTTTGAATCTTTTGACAAATACGTGGAAAAAACAAGGCGAGAATATTTCAAAGTGTAGCGCCCGTACATGAAATAAAAATTGTGTCCAATTATTTTAGGGTTAAAAACAGTGTGTTTCCTAGCTTTTCTTTCTCCGTGTATATTTTTTCTTCTCATTTCTCACTACCATTCCCAGGAAATGTTGTGCAGCAGATCAATCGCGTTTCTGTAGTGTAGTGGTCATCACGTGCGCTTTAGACGCGCAAGGTCCTCAGTTCGATCCTGAGCAGAAACATTCTAAACTTTTAAGCCTTCTTTCTATAATGTGGCGGACATCAGGTGTACTTAATTCGCGTAAGGGCTAAAGCCCGTTAATGGGCAGAAACAGTCTAATCTGAAAAACGTGTTTTAGGATGAAGACATGAAATTCGTGGCCTGCTTATTGTTTGAAACAGTTGGAAAAGTTGGCTTCTATCGACTCTCAGACAATACTGTATATGAAACACGCTGAGATTTTTTCCACTAAAAGGAGCAATGTTTCTGTAGTTTAGTGGTTATCACGTGTGCTTAACACGCTCAAGGTCTCCAGTTCGATCCTGGGCAGAAACAATGGGAAAGTTTTTCACTGTAAAGGAAAAATATATTTTGATTTTTTTGACAAATATCTCGAAACACTTAGGCGAGAATATTTCATACTCTAGCACGCGTACAAAAAAAAGTTGTGTTGAATTCTTTTAGAGTTTAAAACAGTGTGCTGCCTCACATTTCATTCTCTTTATATTTTTTTTCTACGCATTCGCACTAACATTGTTCAGAATTTTTTTGGAACACGTCAAGCGTGTTTCTGTAGTGTAGTGGTCATCACGTGCGCCTCACACGCGCAAGGTCCTCAGTTCGATCCTGGGCAGAAACATTCTAACCTAATAAATTTCCGTCTTTATTGTAGCGATAAACACGTGTACTTAATTCGTGTAAGAAGCGTAAAAATCGTGCTATTATTTGATGAAAAAGTATGTTTCAAACAATATTCATCTTAATAAAAATCTTCGCTTCGAGCAGCATGTTATTTGAGTCAATGGTTTTGCACTTACCCAGAAAGAAGCTTGAAAATTTTTTGCTTCCTGAGATTTTGGAACTGTTGAAAAGTCCATGTTTCCATAGTGTAGTGGTCATCAAGTGTGGTTAACAAAGAGAAGGACTCGAGTTGGATCCTTGGCAGAGGCAGTCTAAATTGAAAAACTTTTTTCTTTAGTATATTAATCATCTTCAGTTATGCTTTTAATTGGCCCATTTCTCCCAGCTCGATCCCGACAAAAAAGTCTAAGCTAAAAATTGTGCTTTCGATTTTTAAAACAGTATGTTTAAAACAATGTTAATCTTACTGAATATTTTGGCTAAGACTAGGATGTTTTTCAAGTCAATGGTTTTGCAGCTACGACGGCGCTTTAAAATTCCTCGCATTCTTACTATTTGAAACATTTGGAAACGTTAGCTTGTATCGACTCAGAAACAATAATATATATAAAAAACGCTGAGAATTTTTTCAATAAATGAAGCCATGTTTCTTTAGTGTAGTAGTTATGACGTGTGCGTAACACGCACAAGGTCCCCAGTTCAATCCTGGGCAGAAACAATGGGAAAATTATCCACTGTAAAGAAAAAATATATTTTGAATCTTTTGACAAATACGTGGAAAAAACAAGGCGACAATATTTCAAAGTGTAGCGCCCGTACATGAAATAAAAATTGTGTAAAATTATTTTAGGGTTAAAAACAGTGTGTTTCCTAGCTTTTCTTTCTCCGTGTATATTTTTTCTTCTCATTTCTCACTACCATTCCCAGGAAATGTTGTGCAGCAGAACAATCGCGTTTCTGTAGTGTAGTGGTCATCACGTGCGCTTTACACGCGCAAGGTCCTCAGTTCGATCCTGAGCAGAAACATTCTAAACTTTTAAGCCTTCTTTCTATAATGTGGCGGTCATCAGGTGTACTTAATTCGCGTAAGGGCTAAAGCCCGTTCCTGGGCAGAAACAGTCTAATCTGAAAAACGTGTTTTAGGATGAAGACATAAAATTCGTGGCCTGCTTATTGTTTGAAACAGTTGGAAAAGCTGGCTTCTATCGACTCTCAGACAATAATGTATATGAAACACGCTGAGATTTTTTCCACTAAAAGGAGCAATGTTTCTGTAGTTTAGTGGTTATCACGTGTGCTTAACACGCACAAGGTCTCCAGTTCGATCCTGGGCAGAAACAATGGGAAAGTTTTTCACTGTAAACGAAAAATATATTTTGATTTTTTTTACAAATATCTCGAAACACTTAGGCGAGAATATTTCATACTCTAGCACGCGTACAAAAAAAAGTTGTGTTGAATTCTTTTAGAGTTTAAAACAGTGTGTTGCCTCACATTTCATTCTCTTTATATTTTTTTTCTACGCATTCGCACTACCATTGTTCAGAATTTTTTTGGAACACATCAAGCGTGTTTCTGTAGTGTAGTGGTCATCACGTGCGCCTCACACGCGCAAGGTCCTCAGTTCGATCCTGGGCAGAAACATTCTAAACTAATAAATTTCCGTCTTTATTGTAGCGATAAACTTGTGTACTTAATTCGTGTAAGAAGCGTAAAAATCGTGCTATTATTTGATGAAAAAGTATGTTTCAAACAATATTCATCTTAATAAAAATCTTCGCTTCGAGCAGCATGTTATTTGAGTCAATGGTTTTGCACTTACCCAGAAGAAGCTTGAAAATTTTTTGCTTCCTGAGATTTTGGAACTGTTGAAAAGTCCATGTTTCCATAGTGTAGTGGTCATCAAGTGTGGTTAACAAAGAGAAGGACTCGAGTTGGATCCTTGGCAGAAGCAGTCTAAATTGAAAAACTTTTTTCTTTAGTATATTAATCATCTTCAGTTATGCTTTTAATTGGCCCATTTCTCCCAGCTCGATCCCGACAAAAAAGTCTAAGCTAAAAATTGTGCTTTCGATTTTTAAAACAGTATGTTTAAAACAATGTTAATCTTACTGAATATTTTGGCCAAGACTAGGATGTTTTTCTAGTCAATGGTTTTGCAGCTACGACGGCGCTTTAAAATTCCTCGCATTCTTACTATTTGAAACATTTGGAAACGTTGGCTTGTATCGACGCAGAAACAATAATATATATAAAAAACGCTGAGAATTTTTTCAATAAATGAAGCCATGTTTCTTTAGTGTAGTAGTTATGACGTGTGCTTAACACGCACAAGGTCCCCAGTTCAATCCTGGGCAGAAACAATGGGAAAATTATCCACTGTAAAGAAAAAATATATTTTGAATCTTTTGACAAATACGTGGAAAAAACAAGGCGACAATATTTCAAAGTGTAGCGCCCGTACATGAAATAAAAATTGTGTCCAATTATTTTAGGGTTAAAAACAGTGTGTTTCCTAGCTTTTCTTTCTCCGTGTATATTTTTTCTTCTCATTTCTCACTACCATTCCCAGGAAATGTTGTGCAGCAGATCAATCGCGTTTCTGTAGTGTAGTGGTCATCACGTGCGCTTTACACGCGCAAGGTCCTCAGTTCGATCCTGAGCAGAAACATTCTAAACTTTTAAGCCTTCTTTCTATAATGTGGCGGTCATCAGGTGTACATAATTCGCGTTGGGCTAAAGCCCGTTCCTGGGCAGAAATAGTCTAATCTGAAAAACGTGTTTTAGGATGAAGACATAAAATTCGTGGCCTGCTTATTGTTTGAAACAGTTGGAAAAGTTGGCTTCTATCGACTCTCAGACAATAATGTATATGAAACACGCTGAGATTTTTTCCACTAAAATCAGCCATGGTTCTGTAGTGTAGTGGTTATCACGTGTGCTTAACATGCACAGGGTCCCCAGTTCGATCCTGGGCAGAAACAATGAGAAAGTTTTTCACTGTAAAGGAAAAATATATTTTGATATTTTTGACAAATATCTCGAAACACTTAGGCGAGAATATTTCATGCTCTAGCACGCGTACAAAAAAAAGTTGTGTTGAATTCTTTTAGGGTTTAAAACAGTGTGTTGCCTCACATTTCATTCTCTTTATATTTTTTTTCTACGCATTCGCACTAACATTGTTCAGAATTTTTTGAACATATGAAGCGTTTTCTGTAGTGTAGTGGTCATCACGTGCGCCTCACACGCGCAAAGTCCTCAGTTCGATCCTGGGCAGAAACATTCTAAACTATAAAATTTCCGGCTTTATTGTAGCGATAAACACGTGTACTTAATTCGTGTAAAAAGCGTAAAAATCGTGCTATTATCTGATGAAAAAGTATGTTTCAAACAATATTCATCTTAATAAAAATCTTCGCTTCGAGCAGCATGTTATTTGAGTCAATGGTTTTGCACTTACCCAGAAAGAAGCTTGAAAATTTTTTGCTTCCTGAGATTTTGGAACTAATGAAAAGTCCATGTTTCCATAGTGTATAGCGGTCATCAAGTGTGGTTAACAAAGAGAAGGACTCGAGTTGGATCCTTGGCAGAAGCAGTCTAAATTGAAAGACTTTTTTCTTTAGTATATTCATCATCTTCAGTTATGCTTTTAATTGGCCCATTTCTCCCAGCTCGATCCCGACAAAAAAGTCTAAGCTAAAAATTGTGCTTTCGATTTTTAAAACAGTATGTTTAAAACAATGTTAATCTTACTGAATATTTTGGCTAAGACTAGGATGTTTTTCAAGTCAATGGTTTTGCACCTACGACGGCGCTATAAAATTCCTCGCATTCTTACTATTTGAAACATTTGGAAACGTTAGCTTGTATCGACTCAGAAACAATAATATATATAAAAAACGCTGAGAATTTTTTCCATAAATGAAGCCATATTTCTGTAGTGTAGTAGTTATCACGTGTGCTTAACACGCACAAGGTCCCCAGTTCAATCCTGGGCAGAAACAATGGGAAAATTATCCATTGTAAAGAAAAAATATATTTTGAATCTTTTGACAAATACGTGGAAAAAACAAGGCGAGAATATTTCAAAGTGTAGCGCCCGTACATAAAATAAAAATTGTGTCCAATTATTTTAGGGTTAAAAACAGTGTGTTTCCTAGCTTTTCTTTCTCCGTGTGTATTTTTTCTTCTCATTTCTCACTACCATTCCCAGGAAATGTTGTGCAACAGATCAATCGCGTTTCTGTAGTGTAGTGGTCATCACGTGCGCTTTACACGCGCAAGGTCCTCAGTTCGATCCTGAGCAGAAACATTCTAAACTTTTTAGCCTTCTTTCTATAATGTGGCGGTCATCAGGTGTACTTAATTCGCGTAAGGGCTAAAGCCCGTTCCTGGGCAGAAACAGTCTAATCTGAAAAACGTGTTATAGGATGAAAACATAAAATTCGTGGCCTGCTTATTGTTTGAAACAGTTGGAAAAGTTGGCTTCTATCGACTCTCAGACAATAATGTATATGAAACACGCTGAGATTTTTTCCACTAAAAGGAGCAATGTTTCTGTAGTTTAGTGGTTATCACGTGTGCTTAACACGCACAAGGTCTCCAGTTCGATCCTGGGCAGAAACAATGGGAAAGTTTTCCACTGTAAAGAAAAAATATATTTTGAGTCTTTTGACAAATACGTGGAAAAAACAAGGCGAGAATGATTCAAAGTGTAGCGCCCGTACATAAAATAAAAATTGTGTCCATTTATTTTAGGGTTAAAAAAAGTGTGTTTCCTAGTTTTTCTTTCTCCGTGTATATTTTTTCTTCTCATTTCTCACTACCATTGCTAGGAAATGTTGTGCAACAGATCAATCGCGTTTCTGTAGTGTAGTGGTCATCACGTGCGCTTTACACGCGCAAGGTCCTCAGTTCGATCCTGGGCAGAAACATTCTAAACTAATAAATTTCCGTCTTTATTGTAGCGATAAACACGTGTACTTAATTCGTGTAAGAAGCGTAAAAATCGTGCTATTATCTGATGAAAAAGTATGTTTCAAACAATATTCATCTTAATAAAAATCTTAGCTTCGAGCAGCATGTTATTTTAGTCAATGGTTTTGCACTTACCCAGAAAGAAGCTTTAAAATTTTTTGCTTCCTGAGATTTTGGAACTGTTGAAAAGTCCGTGTTTCCATAGTGTAGCGGCCATCAAGTGGGGTTAACAAAGAGAAGGACTCGAGTTGGATCCTTGGCAGAAGCAGTCTAAGTTGAAAAACTTTTTTCTTTAGTATATTCACCATCTTCAGTTATGCTTTTAATTGGCCCATTTCTCCCAGCTCGATCCCGACAAAAAAGTCTAAGCTAAAAATTGTGCTTTCGATTTTTAAAACAGTATGTTTAAAACAATGTTAATCTTACTGAATATTTTGGCTAAGACTAGGATGTTTTTCAAGTCAATGGTTTTGCACCTACGACGGCGCTATAAAATTCCTCGCATTCTTACTATTTGAAACATTTGGAAACGTTGGCTTGTATCGACTCAGAAACAATAATGTATATAAAAAACGCTGAGAATTTTTTCCATAAATGAAGCCATGTTTCTGTAGTGTAGTAGTTATCACGTGTGCTCAACACGCAATAGGTCCCCAGTTCAATCCTGGGCAGAAACAATGGGAAAATTATCCACTGTAAAGAAAAAATATATTTTGAATCTTTTGACAAATACGTGGAAAAAACAAGGCGAGAATATTTCAAAGTGTAGCTTCCGTACATAAAATAAAAATTGTGTCCAATTATTTTAGGGTTAAAAACAGTGTGTTTCCTAGCTTTTCGTTCTCCGTGTATATTTTTTCTTCTCATTTCTCACTACCATTGCTAGGAAATGTTATGCAACTGATCAATCGCGTTTCTGTAGTGTAGTGGTCATCACGTGCGCTTTACACGCGCAAGGTCCTCAGTTCGATCCTGAGCAGAAACATTCTATACTTTTTAGCCTTCTTTCTATAATGTGGCGGTCATCAGGTGTACTTAATTCGCGTAAGGGCTAAAGCCCGTTCCTGGGCAGAAACAGTCTAATCTGAAAAACGTGTTTTAGGATGAAGACATAAAATTCGTGGCCTGCTTATTGTTTGAAACAGTTGGAAAAGTTGGCTTCTATCGACTCTCAGACAATAATGTATATGAAACACGCTGAGATTTTTTCCAGTAAAAGCAGCCATGTTTCTGTAGTGTAGTGGTTATCACGTGTGCGTGTAAGATTTTTCACTGTAAAGAAAAAATATATTTTGATTTTTTTGACAAATATCTCGAAACACTTAGGCGAGAATATTTCATACTCTAGCACGCGTACAAAAAAAACTAAAAACAGTGTGTTTCCTAGCTTTTCTTTCTCCTTGTGTATATTTTTTCTTCTCATTTCTCAAAACTATTCCTAGGAAATGTTGTGCAACAGATCAATCGCGTTTCTGTAGTGTAGTGGTCATCACGTGCGCTTTACACGCGCAAGGTCCTCAGTTCGATCCTGAGCAAAAACATTCTAACTTTTTAGCCTTCTTTCTATAATGTGGCGGTCATCAGGTGTACTTAATTCGCGTAAGGGCTAAAGCCCGTTCCTGGGCAGAAACAGTCTAACCTAATAAATTTCCGTCTTTATTGTAGCGATAAACACGTGTACTTAATTCGTGTAAGAAGCGTAAAAATCGTGCTATTATCTGTCGAAAAAGTATGTTTCAAACAATATTCATCTTAATAAAAAATTTCGCTTCGAGCAGCATGTTATTTGAGTCAATGGTTTTGCACTTACCCAGAAAGAAGCTTGAAAGTTTTTTGCTTCCTGAGATTTTGGAACTGTTGAAAAGTCCATGTTTCCATAGTGTAGCGGTAATCAAGTGTGGTTAACAAAGAGAAGAACTTGAGTTTGATCCTTGGCAGAAGCAGTCTAAATTGAAAAACTTTTTTCTTTAGTATATTCATCTTTAGTTATGCTTTTAATTGGCCCATTTCTCCCAGCTCGATCCCGACAAAAAAGTCTAAGCTAAAAATTGTGCTTTCGATTTTTTTAACAGTATGTTTAAAACAAAGTTAATCTTACTGAATATTTTGTCTAAGACTAGGATGTTTTTCAAGTCAATGGTTTTGGACCTACGACGGCGCTATAAAATTCCTCGCCTTCTTACTATTTGAAACATTTGGAAACGTTGGCTTGTATCGACTCAGAAACAATAATGTATATAAAAAACGCTTAGAACTTTTTCCATAAACGAAGCGATGTTTCTCTAGTGTAGTAGTTATCACGTGTGCGTAACACGCACAAGGTCCCCAGTTCAATCATGGGCAGAAACAATGGGAAAATTTTCCACTGTAAAGAAAAAATATATTTTGAATCTTTTGACAAATACGTGGAAAAAACAAGGCGAGAATATTTCAAAGTGTAGCGCCCGTACATAAAATAAAAATTGTGTCCATTTATTTTAGGGTTAAAAACTGTGTGTTTCCTAACTTTTCTTTCTCCGTGTATATTTTTTCTTCTGATTTCTCACTACCCTTCCTAGGAAATGTTGTGCAACAGATCAATCGCGTTTCTGTAGTGTAGTGGTCATCACGTGCGCTTTACACGCGCAAGGTCCTCAGTTCGATCCTGGGCAGAAACATTCTAAACTAATAAATTTCTTTCTTTATTGTAGCGATAAACACGTGTACTTAATTCGTGTAAGAAGCGTAAAAATCGTGCTATTATCTGATGAAAAAGTATGTTTCAAACAATATTGATCTTAATAAAAATCTTAGCTTCGAGCAGCATGTTATTTTAGTCAATGGTTTTGCACTTACCCAGAAAGAAGCTTGAAAATTTTTTGCTTCCTGAGATTTTGGAACTGTTGAAAAGTCCGTGTTCCATAGTGTAGCGGTCATCAAGTGGGGTTAACAAAGAGAAGGACTCGAGTTGGATCCTTGGCAGAAGCAGTCTAAGTTGAAAAACTTTTTTCTTTAGTATATTCACCATCTTCAGTTATGCTTTTAATTGGCCCATTTCTCCCAGCTCGATCCCGACAAAAAAGTCTAAGCTAAAAATTGTGCTTTCGATTTTTAAAACAGTATGTTTAAAACAATGTTAATCTTACTGAATATTTTGGCTAAGACTAGGATGTTTTTCAAGTCAATGGTTTTGCACCTACGACGGCGCTATAAAATTCCTCGCATTCTTACTATTTGAAACATTTGGAAACGTTGGCTTGTATCGACTCAGAAACAATAATGTATATAAAAAACGCTGAGAATTTTTTCCATAAATGAAGCCATGTTTCTGTAGTGTAGTAGTTATCACGTGTGCTCAACACGCAATAGGTCCCCAGTTCAATCCTGGGCAGAAACAATGGGAAAATTATCCACTGTAAAGAAAAAATATATTTTGAATCTTTTGACAAATACGTGGAAAAAACAAGGCGAGAATATTTCAAAGTGTAGCTTCCGTACATAAAATAAAAATTGTGTCCAATTATTTTAGGGTTAAAAACAGTGTGTTTCCTAGCTTTTCGTTCTCCGTGTATATTTTTTCTTCTCATTTCTCACTACCATTGCTAGGAAATGTTATGCAACTGATCAATCGCGTTTCTGTAGTGTAGTGGTCATCACGTGCGCTTTACACGCGCAAGGTCCTCAGTTCGATCCTGAGCAGAAACATTCTATACTTTTTAGCCTTCTTTCTATAATGTGGCGGTCATCAGGTGTACTTAATTCGCGTAAGGGCTAAAGCCCGTTCCTGGGCAGAAACAGTCTAATCTGAAAAACGTGTTTTAGGATGAAGACATAAAATTCGTGGCCTGCTTATTGTTTGAAACAGTTGGAAAAGTTGGCTTCTATCGACTCTCAGACAATAATGTATATGAAACACGCTGAGATTTTTTCCAGTAAAAGCAGCCATGTTTCTGTAGTGTAGTGGTTATCACGTGTGCGTGTAAGATTTTTCACTGTAAAGAAAAAATATATTTTGATTTTTTTGACAAATATCTCGAAACACTTAGGCGAGAATATTTCATACTCTAGCACGCGTACAAAAAAAACTAAAAACAGTGTGTTTCCTAGCTTTTCTTTCTCCTTGTGTATATTTTTTCTTCTCATTTCTCAAAACTATTCCTAGGAAATGTTGTGCAACAGATCAATCGCGTTTCTGTAGTGTAGTGGTCATCACGTGCGCTTTACACGCGCAAGGTCCTCAGTTCAATCCTGAGCAAAAACATTCTAACTTTTTAGCCTTCTTTCTATAATGTGGCGGTCATCAGGTGTACTTAATTCGCGTAAGGGCTAAAGCCCGTTCCTGGGCAGAAACAGTCTAACCTAATAAATTTCCGTCTTTATTGTAGCGATAAACACGTGTACTTAATTCGTGTAAGAAGCGTAAAAATCGTGCTATTATCTGTCGAAAAAGTATGTTTCAAACAATATTCATCTTAATAAAAAATTTCGCTTCGAGCAGCATGTTATTTGAGTCAATGGTTTTGCACTTACCCAGAAAGAAGCTTGAAAGTTTTTTGCTTCCTGAGATTTTGGAACTGTTGAAAAGTCCATGTTTCCATAGTGTAGCGGTAATCAAGTGTGGTTAACAAAGAGAAGAACTTGAGTTTGATCCTTGGCAGAAGCAGTCTAAATTGAAAAACTTTTTTCTTTAGTATATTCATCTTTAGTTATGCTTTTAATTGGCCCATTTCTCCCAGCTCGATCCCGACAAAAAAGTCTAAGCTAAAAATTGTGCTTTCGATTTTTTTAACAGTATGTTTAAAACAAAGTTAATCTTACTGAATATTTTGTCTAAGACTAGGATGTTTTTCAAGTCAATGGTTTTGGACCTACGACGGCGCTATAAAATTCCTCGCCTTCTTACTATTTGAAACATTTGGAAACGTTGGCTTGTATCGACTCAGAAACAATAATGTATATAAAAAACGCTTAGAACTTTTTCCATAAACGAAGCGATGTTTCTCTAGTGTAGTAGTTATCACGTGTGCGTAACACGCACAAGGTCCCCAGTTCAATCATGGGCAGAAACAATGGGAAAATTTTCCACTGTAAAGAAAAAATATATTTTGAATCTTTTGACAAATACGTGGAAAAAACAAGGCGAGAATATTTCAAAGTGTAGCGCCCGTACATAAAATAAAAATTGTGTCCATTTATTTTAGGGTTAAAAACTGTGTGTTTCCTAACTTTTCTTTCTCCGTGTATATTTTTTCTTCTGATTTCTCACTACCCTTCCTAGGAAATGTTGTGCAACAGATCAATCGCGTTTCTGTAGTGTAGTGGTCATCACGTGCGCTTTACACGCGCAAGGTCCTCAGTTCGATCCTGGGCAGAAACATTCTAAACTAATAAATTTCTTTCTTTATTGTAGCGATAAACACGTGTACTTAATTCGTGTAAGAAGCGTAAAAATCGTGCTATTATCTGATGAAAAAGTATGTTTCAAACAATATTGATCTTAATAAAAATCTTAGCTTCGAGCAGCATGTTATTTTAGTCAATGGTTTTGCACTTACCCAGAAAGAAGCTTGAAAATTTTTTGCTTCCTGAGATTTTGGAACTGTTGAAAAGTCCGTGTTCCATAGTGTAGCGGTCATCAAGTGGGGTTAACAAAGAGAAGGACTCGAGTTGGATCCTTGGCAGAAGCAGTCTAAGTTGAAAAACTTTTTTCTTTAGTATATTCACCATCTTCAGTTATGCTTTTAATTGGCCCATTTCTCCCAGCTCGATCCCGACAAAAAAGTCTAAGCTAAAAATTGTGCTTTTGATTTTTAAAACAGTATGTTTAAAACAATGTTAATCTTACTGAATATTTTGGCTAAGACTAGGATGTTTTTCAAGTCAATGGTTTTGCACCTACGACGGCGCTACAAAAGTCCTCGCATTCTTACTATTTGAAACATTTGGAAACGTTGGCTTGTATCGACTCAGAAACAATAATGTATATAAAAAACGCTGAGAATTTTTTCCATAAATGAAGCCATGTTTCTGTAGTGTAGTAGTTATCACGTGTGCTCAACACGCACAAGGTCCCCAGTTCAATCCTGGGCAGAAACAATGGGAAAATTATCCACTGTAAAGAAAAAATATATTTTGAATCTTTTGACAAATACGTGGAAAAAACAATGCAAGAATATTTCAAAGTGTAGCTTCCGTACATAAAATAAAAATTGTGTCCAATTATTTTAGGGTTAAAAACAGTGGGTTTCCTAGCTTTTCGTTCTCCGTGTATATTTTTTCTTCTCATTTCTCACTACCATTGCTAGGAAATGTTGTGCAACTGATCAATCGCGTTTCTGTAGTGTAGTGGTCATCACGTGCGCTTTACACGCGCAAGGTCCTCAGTTCGATCCTGAGCAGAAACATTCTAAACTTTTTAGCCTTCTTTCTATAATGTGGCGGTCATCAGGTGTACTTAATTCGCGTAAGGGCTAAAGCCCGTTCCTGGGCAGAAACAGTCTAATCTGAAAAACGTGTTTTAGGATGAAGACATAAAATTCGTGGCCTGCTTATTGTTTGAAACAGTTGGAAAAGTTGGCTTCTATCGACTCTCAGACAATAATGTATATGAAACACGTTGAGATTTTTTCCACTAAAAGCAGCCATGTTTCTGTAGTGTAGTGGTTATCACGTGTGCGTGTAAGATTTTTCACTGTAAAGAAAAAATATATTTTGATTTTTTGACAAATATCTCGAAACACTTAGGCGAGAATATTTCATACTCTAGCACGCGTACAAAAAAAACTTGTGTTCAATTCTTTTAGGGTTTAAAACAGTGTGTTGCCTCACATTTCATTCTCTTTATATTTTTTTTCTACGCATTCGCACTAACATTGTTCAGAATTTTTTTAGAACACATCAAGCGTGTTTCTGTAGTGTAGTGGTCATCACGTGCGCCTCACACGCGCAAGGTCCTCAGTTCAATCCTGGGCAGAAACATTCTAAACTAATAAATTTCCGTCTTTATTGTAGCGATAAACACGTGTACTTAATTCGTGTAAGAAGCGTAAAAATCGTGCTATTAACTGATGAAAAAGTATGTTTCAAACAATATTCATCTTAATAAAAATCTTCGCTTCGAGCAGCATGTTATTTGAGTCAATGGTTTTGCACTTACCCAGAAAGAAGCTTGAAAATTTTTTGCTTCCTGAGATTTTGGAACTGTTGAAAAGTCCATGTTTCCATAGTGTAGCGGTCATCAAGTGTGGTTAACAAAGAGAAGGACTCGAGTTGGACCCTTGGCAGAAGCAGTCTAAATTGAAAGACTTTTTTTTTTAGTATATTCATCATCTTCAGTTATGCTTTTAATTGGCCCATTTCTCCCAGCTCGATCCCGACAAAAAAGTCTAAGCTAAAAATTGTGCTTTCGATTTTTAAAACAGTATGTTTAAAACAATGTTAATCTTAATGAATATTTTGGCTAAGACTAGGATGTTTTTCAAGTCAATGGTTTTGTACCTACGACGGCGCTATAAAATTCCTCGCATTCTTACTACTTGAAACATTTGGAAACGTTGGCTTGTATCGACTCAGAAACAATAATGTATATAAAAAAAGCTGAGAATTTTTTCCATAAATGAAGCCATGTTTCTGTAGTGTAGTAGTTATCACGTGTGCTTAACACGCACAAGGTCCCCAGTTCAATCCTGGGCAGAAACAATGGGAAAATTATCCACCGTAAAGAAAAAATATATTTTGAATCTTTTGACAAATACGTGGAAAAAACAAGGCAAGAATATTTCAAAGTGTAGCGCCCGTACATAAAATAAAAATTGTGTCGAATTATTTTAGGGTTAAAAACAGTGTGTTTCCTAGCTTTTCTTTCTCCGTCTCAATTTTTTCTTCTCATTTCTCACTACTATTCCTAGGAAATGTTGTGCAACAGATCAATCGCGTGTCTGTAGTGTAGTGGTCATCACATGCGCTTTACACGCGCAAGGTCCTCAGTTCGATCCTGAGCAGAAACATTCTAAACTTTTTAGCCTTCTTTCTATTATGTGGCGGTCATCAGGTGTACTTAATTCGCGTAAGGGCTAAAGCTCGTTCCTGCGCAGAAACCGTCTAATCTGAAAAACGTGCTTTAGGATAAAGACATGATATTCGTGGCCTGCTTATTGTTTGAAATAGTTGGAAAAGTTGGCTTCTGTCGACTCTCAAACCATAATGTATATGAAACACGCTGAGATTTTTTCCACTAAAAGCAGCCATGTTTCTGTAGTGTAGTGGTTATCACGTGTGCTTAACACGCACAAGGTCCCCAGTTCGATCCTGGGAAGAAACAATGGGAAAGTTTTTCACTGTAAAGGAAAAATATATTTTGATTTTTTTGACAAATATCTCGAAACACAGGCGAGAATATTTTATACTCTAGCACGCGTACAAAAAAAAGTTGTGTTGAATTCTTTTAGGGTTTAAAACAGTGTGTTTTCTCACATTTCATTCTCTTTATATTTTTTTTCTACGCGCGCATTCGCACTAACATTGTTCAGAATTTTTTTGGAACACATCAAGCGTGTTTTTGTAGTGTAGTGGTCATCACGTGCGCCTCACACGCGCAAGGTCCTCAGTTCGATCCTGGGCAGAAACATTCTAAACTAATAAATTTCCGTCTTTATTGTAGCGATAAACACGTGTACTTAATTCGTGTAAGAAGCGTAAAAATCATGCTATTATCTGATGAAAAAGTATGTTTAAAACAATATTCATCTTAATAAATATCTTCGCTTCGAGCAGCATGTTATTTGAGTCAATGGTTTGGCACTTACCCAGAAAGAAGCTTGAAAATTTTTTGCTTCCTGAGATTTTGGAACTGTTGAAAAGTCCATGTTTCCATAGTGTAGCGGTCATCAAGTGTGGTTAACAAAGAGAAGGACTCGAGTTGGATCCTTGGCAGAAGCAGTCTAAATTGAAAAACTTTTTTCTTTAGTATATTCATCATCTTCAGTTATGCTTTTAATTGGCCCATTTCTCCCAGCTCGATCCCGACAAAAAAGTCTAAGCGAAAAATTGTGCTTTCGATTCCTAAAACAGTATGTTTAAAACAATGTTAATCTTACTGATTATTTTGGCTAAGACTAGGATGTTTTTCAAGTCAATGGTTTTGCACCTACGACGGCGCTATAAAATTCCTCGCATTCTTACTGTTTCAAACATTTGGAAACGTTGGGTTGTATCGACTCAGAAACAATAATGTATATAAAAAACGCTGAGAACTTTTTCCATAAATGAAGCCATGTTTCTGTAGTGTAGTAGTTGTCACGTGTGCTTAACACGCATAAGGTCCCCAGTTCAATCCTGGGCAGAAATAATCGAAAATTTTTTCACAGCAAAGAAAAAATATATTTTGAATTTTTTGACAAATACGTGGAAACAACAAGGCGAGAATATTTCATAGTGTAGCGCCAATACAAAAAAAAGAAATTGTGTCCAATTCTTTTTGGGTTAAAAACAGTGTGTTTCCTAGCTTTTCTTTCTCCGTGTCAATTATTCCTTCTCATTTCTCACTACCATTCCTAGGAAATGTTGTGCAACAGATCAATCGCGTTTCTGTAGTTTAGTGGTCATCACATGCGCTTTACACGCGCAAGGTCCTCAGTTCGATCCTGAGCAGAAACATTTTAAACTTTTTAGCCTTCTTTCTATTATGTGGCGGTCATCAGGTGTACTTAATTCGCGTAAGGGCTAAAGCTCGTTCCTGGGCAGAAACAGTCTAATCTGAAAAACGTGCTTTAGGATAAAGACATAAATTTCGTGGCCTGCTTATTGTTTGAAACAGTTGGAAAAGCTGGCTTCTATCGACTCTCAGACAATAATGTATATGAAACACGCTGAGATTTTTTCCACTAAAAGAAGCCATGTTTCTGTAGTGTAGTGGTTATCACTTGTGCTTAACACGCACAAGGTCCCCAGTTCGATCCTGGGCAGAAACAATGGGAAAGTTTTTCACTGTAAAGGAAAAATATATTTTAATTTTTTTGACAAATATCTCGAAACACTTAGGCGAGAATATTTCATACTCTAGCACGCGTACAAAAAAAAGTTGTTATGAATTCTTTTAGGGTTTAAAACAGTGTGTTGCGTCACATTTCATTCTCTTTATATTTTTTTTCTACGCATTCGCACTAACATTGTTCAGAATTTTTTTGGAACACATCAAGCGTGTTTCTGTAGTGTAGTGGTCATCACGTGCGCCTCACACGCGCAAGGTCCTCAGTTCGATCCTGGGCAGAAACATTCTAAACTAATAAATTTCCGTCTTTTTTGTAGCGATAAACACGTGTACTTAATTCGTGTAAGAAGCGTAAAAATCGTGCTATTATCTGATGAAAAAGTATGTTTAAAAAAATATTCATCTTAATAAAAATCTTCGCTTCGAGCAGCATGTTATTTGAGTCAATGGTTTATCACTTACCCAGAAAGAAGCTTGAAAATTTTTTGCTTCCTGAGATTTTGGAACTGTTGAAAAGTCCGTGTTTCCATAGTGTAGCGGTCATCAAGTGTGGTTAACAAAGAGAAGGACTCGAGTTGGATCCTTGGCAGAAGCAGTCTAAATTGAAAAACTTTTTTCTTTAGTATATTCATCATCTTCAGTTATGCTTTTAATTGGCCCATTTCTCCCAGCTCGATCCCGACAAAAAAGTCTAAGCTAAAAATTGTGCTTTCGATTTTTAAAACAGTATGTTTAAAACAATGTTAATCTTACTGAATATTTTGGCTAAGACTAGGATGTTTTTCAAGTCAATGGTTTTGCACCTACGACGGCGCTATAAAATTCCTCGCATTCTTACTATTTGAAACATTTGGAAACGTTAGCTTGTATCGACTCAGAAACAATAATATATATAAAAAACGCTGAGAATTTTTTCCATAAATGAAGCCATATTTCTGTAGTGTAGTAGTTATCACGTGTGCTTAACACGCACAAGGTCCCCAGTTCAATCCTGGGCAGAAACAATGGGAAAATTATCCACTGTAAAAAAAAAATATATTTTGAATCTTTTGACAAATACGTGGAAAAAACAAAGCGAGAATATTTCAAAGTGTAGCGCCCGTACATAAAATAAAAATTGTGTCCATTTATTTTAGGGTTAAAAAAAGTGTGTTTCCTAGTTTTTCTTTCTCCGTGTATATTTTTTCTTCTCATTTCTCACTAGCATTGCTAGGAAATGTTGTGCAACAGATCAATCGCGTTTCTGTAGTGTAGTGGTCATCACGTGCGCTTTACACGCGCAAGGTCCTCAGTTCGATCCTGGGCAGAAACATTCTAAACTAATAAATTTCCGTCTTTATTGTAGCGATAAACACGTGTACTTAATTCGTGTAAGAAGCGTAAAAATCGTGCTATTATCTGATGAAAAAGTATGTTTCAAACAATATTCATCTTAATAAAAATCTTAGCTTCGAGCAGCATGTTATTTTAGTCAATGGTTTTGCACTTACCCAGAAAGAAGCTTGAAAATTTTTTGCTTCCTGAGATTTTGGAACTGTTGAAAAGTCCGTGTTTCCATAGTGTAGCGGCCATCAAGTGGGGTTAACAAAGAGAAGGACTCGAGTTGGATCCTTGGCAGAAGCAGTCTAAGTTGAAAAACTTTTTTCTTTAGTATATTCACCATCTTCAGTTATACTTTTAATTGGCCCATTTCTCCCAGCTCGATCCCGACAAAAAAGTCTAAGCTAAAATTTGTGCTTTCGATTTTTAAAACAGTATGTTTAAAACAATGTTAATCTTACTGAATATTTTGGCTAAGACTAGGATGTTTTTCAAGTCAATGGTTTTGCAACTACGACGGCGCTATAAAATTCCTCGCATTCTTACTATTTGAAACATTTGGAAACGTTGGCTTGTATCGACTCAGAAACAATAATGTATATAAAAAACGCTGAGAATTTTTTCCATAAATGAAGCCATGTTTCTGTAGTGTAGTAGTTATCACGTGTGCTCAACACGCAATAGGTCCCCAGTTCAATCCTGGGCAGAAACAATGGGAAAATTATCCACTGTAAAGAAAAAATATATTTTGAATCTTTTGACAAATACGTGGAAAAAACAAGGCGAGAATATTTCAAAGTGTAGCTTCCGTACATAAAATAAAAATTGTGTCCAATTATTTTAGGGTTAAAAACAGTGTGTTTCCTAGCTTTTCGTTCTCCGTGTATATTTTTTCTTCTCATTTCTCACTACCATTGCTAGGAAATGTTATGCAACTGATCAATCGCGTTTCTGTAGTGTAGTGGTCATCACGTGCGCTTTACACGCGCAAGGTCCTCAGTTCGATCCTGAGCAGAAACATTCTATACTTTTTAGCCTTCTTTCTATAATGGGGCGGTCATCAGGTGTACTTAATTCGCGTAAGGGCTAAAGCCCGTTCCTGGGCAGAAACAGTCTAATCTGAAAAACGTGCTCTAGGATAAAGACATAAAATTCGTGGCCTGCTTATTGTTTGAAACAGTTGGAAAAGTTGGCTTCTATCGACTCTCAGACAATAATGTATATGAAACACGCTGAGATTTTTTCCAGTAAAAGCAGCCATGTTTCTGTAGTGTAGTGGTTATCACGTGTGCGTGTAAGATTTTTCACTGTAAAGAAAAAATATATTTTGATTTTTTTGACAAATATCTCGAAACACTTAGGCGAGAATATTTCATACTCTAGCACGCGTACAAAAAAAACTAAAAACAGTGTGTTTCCTAGCTTTTCTTTCTCCTTGTGTATATTTTTTCTTCTCATTTCTCAAAACTATTCCTAGGAAATGTTGTGCAACAGATCAATCGCGTTTCTGTAGTGTAGTGGTCATCACGTGCGCTTTACACGCGCAAGGTCCTCAGTTCGATCCTGAGCAGAAACATTCTAACTTTTTAGCCTTCTTTCTATAATGTGGCGGTCATCAGGTGTACTTAATTCGCGTAAGGGCTAAAGCCCGTTCCTGGGCAGAAACAGTCTAACCTAATAAATTTCCGTCTTTATTGTAGCGATAAACACGTGTACTTAATTCGTGTAAGAAGCGTAAAAATCGTGCTATTATCTGTCGAAAAAGTATGTTTCAAACAATATTCATCTTAATAAAAAATTTCGCTTCGAGCAGCATGTTATTTGAGTCAATGGTTTTGCACTTACCCAGAAAGAAGCTTGAAAGTTTTTTGCTTCCTGAGATTTTGGAACTGTTGAAAAGTCCATGTTTCCATAGTGTAGCGGTAATCAAGTGTGGTTAACAAAGAGAAGAACTTGAGTTTGATCCTTGGCAGAAGCAGTCTAAATTGAAAAACTTTTTTCTTTAGTATATTCATCTTTAGTTATGCTTTTAATTGGCCCATTTCTCCCAGCTCGATCCCGACAAAAAAGTCTAAGCTAAAAATTGTGCTTTCGATTTTTTTAACAGTATGTTTAAAACAAAGTTAATCTTACTGAATATTTTGTCTAAGACTAGGATGTTTTTCAAGTCAATGGTTTTGGACCTACGACGGCGCTATAAAATTCCTCGCATTCTTACTATTTGAAACATTTGGAAACGTTGGCTTGTATCGACTCAGAAACAATAATGTATATAAAAAACGCTTAGAACTTTTTCCATAAACGAAGCGATGTTTCTCTAGTGTAGTAGTTATCACGTGTGCGTAACACGCACAAGGTCCCCAGTTCAAGCATGGGCAGAAACAATGGGAAAATTTTCCACTGTAAAGAAAAAATATATTTTGAATCTTTTGACAAATACGTGGAAAAAACAAGGCGAGAATATTTCAAAGTGTAGCGCCCGTACATAAAATAAATATTGTGTCCATTTATTTTAGGGTTAAAAACTGTGTGTTTCCTAACTTTTCTTTCTCCGTGTATATTTTTTATTCTGATTTCTCACTACCCTTCCTAGGAAATGTTGTGCAACAGATCAATCGCGTTTCTGTAGTGTAGTGGTCATCACGTGCGCTTTACACGCGCAAGGTCCTCAGTTCGATCCTGGGCAGAAACATTCTAAACTAATAAATTTCTTTCTTTATTGTAGCGATAAACACGTGTACTTAATTCGTGTAAGAAGCGTAAAAATCGTGCTATTATCTGATGAAAAAGTATGTTTCAAACAATATTGATCTTAATAAAAATCTTAGCTTCGAGCAGCATGTTATTTTAGTCAATGGTTTTGCACTTACCCAGAAAGAAGCTTGAAAATTTTTTGCTTCCTGAGATTTTGGAACTGTTGAAAAGTCCGTGTTCCATAGTGTAGCGGTCATCAAGTGGGGTTAACAAAGAGAAGGACTCGAGTTGGATCCTTGGCAGAAGCAGTCTAAGTTGAAAAACTTTTTTCTTTAGTATATTCACCATCTTCAGTTATGCTTTTAATTGGCCCATTTCTCCCAGCTCGATCCCGACAAAAAAGTCTAAGCTAAAAATTGTGCTTTCGATTTTTAAAACAGTATGTTTAAAACAATGTTAATCTTACTGAATATTTTGGCTAAGACTAGGATGTTTTTCAAGTCAATGGTTTTGCACCTACGACGGCGCTACAAAATTCCTCGCATTCTTACTATTTGAAACATTTGGAAACGTTGGCTTGTATCGACTCAGAAACAATAATGTATATAAAAAACGCTGAGAATTTTTTCCATAAATGAAGCCATGTTTCTGTAGTGTAGTAGTTATCACGTGTGCTCAACACGCACAAGGTCCCCAGTTCAATCCTGGGCAGAAACAATGGGAAAATTATCCACTGTAAAGAAAAAATATATTTTGAATCTTTTGACAAATACGTGGAAAAAACAATGCGAGAATATTTCAAAGTGTAGCTTCCGTACATAAAATAAAAATTGTGTCCAATTATTTTAGGGTTAAAAACAGTGTGTTTCCTAGCTTTTCGTTCTCCGTGTATATTTTTTCTTCTCAATTCTCACTACCATTGCTAGGAAATGTTGTGCAACTGATCAATCGCGTTTCTGTAGTGTAGTGGTCATCACGTGCGCTTTATACGCGCAAGGTCCTCAGTTCGATCCTGAGCAGAAACATTCTAAACTTTTTAGCCTTCTTTCTATAATGTGGCGGTCATCAGGTGTACTTAATTCGCGTAAGGGCTAAAGCCCGTTCCTGGGCAGAAACAGTCTAATCTGAAAAACGTGTTTTAGGATGAAGACATAAAATTCGTGGCCTGCTTATTGTTTGAAACAGTTGGAAAAGTTGGCTTCTATCGACTCTCAGACAATAATGTATATGAAACACGTTGAGATTTTTTCCACTAAAAGCAGCCATGTTTCTGTAGTGTAGTGGTTATCACGTGTGCGTGTAAGATTTTTCACTGTAAAGAAAAAATATATTTTGATTTTTTTGACAAATATCTCGAAACACTTAGGCGAGAATATTTCATACTCTAGCACGCGTACAAAAAAACCTTGTGTTCAATTCTTTTAGGGTTTAAAACAGTGTGTTGCCTCACATTTCATTCTCTTTATATTTTTTTTCTACGCATTCGCACTAACATTGTTCAGAATTTTTTTGGAACACATCAAGCGTGTTTCTGTAGTGTAGTGGTCATCACGTGCGCCTCACACGCGCAAGGTCCTCAGTTCAATCCTGGGCAGAAACATTCTAAACTAATAAATTTCCGTCTTTATTGTAGCGATAAACACGTGTACTTAATTCGTGTAAGAAGCGTAAAAATCGTGCTATTAACTGATGAAAAAGTATGTTTCAAACAATATTCATCTTAATAAAAATCTTCGCTTCGAGCAGCATGTTATTTGAGTCAATGGTTTTGCACTTACCCAGAAAGAAGCTTGAAAATTTTTTGCTTCCTGAGATTTTGGAACTGTTGAAAAGTCCATGTTTCCATAGTGTAGCGGTCATCAAGTGTGGTTAACAAAGAGAAGGACTCGAGTTGGACCCTTGGCAGAAGCAGTCTAAATTGAAAAACTTTTTTCTTTAGTATATTCATCATCTTCAGTTATGCTTTTAATTGGCCCATTTCTCCCAGCTCGATCCCGACAAAAAAGTCTAAGCTAAAAATTGTGCTTTCGATTTTTAAAACAGTATGTTTAAAACAATGTTAATCTTAATGAATATTTTGGCTAAGACTAGGATGTTTTTCAAGTCAATGGTTTTGTACCTACGACGGCGCTATAAAATTCCTCGCATTCTTACTACTTGAAACATTTGGAAACGTTGGCTTGTATCGACTCAGAAACAATAATGTATATAAAAAAAGCTGAGAATTTTTTCCATAAATGAAGCCATGTTTCTGTAGTGTAGTAGTTATCACGTGTGCTTAACACGCACAAGGTCCCCAGTTCAATCCTGGGCAGAAACAATGGGAAAATTATCCACCGTAAAGAAAAAATATATTTTGAATCTTTTGACAAATACGTGGAAAAAACAAGGCAAGAATATTTCAAAGTGTAGCGCCCGTACATAAAATAAAAATTGTGTCGAATTATTTTAGGGTTAAAAACAGTGTGTTTCCTAGCTTTTCTTTCTCCGTCTCAATTTTTTCTTCTCATTTCTCACTACTATTCCTAGGAAATGTTGTGCAACAGATCCATCGCGTTTCTGTAGTGTAGTGGTCATCACATGCGCTTTACACGCGCAAGGTCCTCAGTTCGATCCTGAGCAGAAACATTCTAAACTTTTCAGCCTTCTTTCTATTATGTGGCGGTCATCAGGTGTACTAAATTCGCGTAAGGGCTAAAGCTCGTTCCTGCGCAGAAACCGTCTAATCTGAAAAACGTGCTTTAGGATAAAGACATGATATTCGTGGCCTGCTTATTGTTTGAAATAGTTGGAAAAGTTGGCTTCTGTCGACTCTCAAACAATAATGTATATGAAACACGCTGAGATTTTTTCCACTAAAAGCAGCCATGTTTCTGTAGTGTAGTGGTTATCACGTGTGCTTAACACGCACAAGGTCCCCAGTTCGATCCTGGGAAGAAACAATGGGAAAGTTTTTCACTGTAAAGGAAAAATATATTTTGATTTTTTTGACAAATATCTCGAAACACAGGCGAGAATATTTTATACTCTAGCACGCGTACAAAAAAAAGTTGTGTTGAATTCTTTTAGGGTTTAAAACAGTGTGTTTTCTCACATTTCATTCTCTTTATATTTTTTTTCTACGCATTCGCACTAACATTGTTCAGAATTTTTTTGGAACACATCAAGCGTGTTTTTGTAGTGTAGTGGTCATCACGTGCGCCTCACACGCGCAAGGTCCTCAGTTCGATCCTGGGCAGAAACATTCTAAACTAATAAATTTCCGTCTTTATTGTAGCGATAAACACGTGTACTTAATTCGTGTTAGAAGCGTAAAAATCGTGCTATTATCTGATGAAAAAGTATGTTTAAAACAATATTCATCTTAATAAATATCTTCGCTTCGAGCAGCATGTTATTTGAGTCAATGGTTTGGCACTTACCCAGAAAGAAGCTTGAAAATTTTTTGCTTCCTGAGATTTTGGAACTGTTGAAAAGTCCATGTTTCCATAGTGTAGCGGTCATCAAGTGTGGTTAACAAAGAGAAGGACTCGAGTTGGATCCTTGGCAGAAGCAGTCTAAATTGAAAAACTTTTTTCTTTAGTATATTCATCATCTTCAGTTATGCTTTTAATTGGCCCATTTCTCCCAGCTCGATCCCGACAAAAAAGTCTAAGCGAAAAATTGTGCTTTCGATTCCTAAAACAGTATGTTTAAAACAATGTTAATCTTACTGAATATTTTGGCTAAGACTAGGATGTTTTTCAAGTCAATGGTTTTGCACCTACGACGGCGCTATAAAATTCCTCGCATTCTTACTGTTTCAAACATTTGGAAACGTTGGGTTTTATCGACTCAGAAACAATAATGTATATAAAAAACGCTGAGAACTTTTTCCATAAATGAAGCCATGTTTCTGTAGTGTAGTAGTTATCACGTGTGCTTAACACGCATAAGGTCCCCAGTTCAATCCTGGGCAGAAATAATCGAAAATTTTTTCAAAGCAAAGAAAAAATATATTTTGAATTTTTTGACAAATACGTGGAAACAACAAGGCGAGAATATTTCATAGTGTAGCGCCAATACAAAAAAAAGAAATTGTGTCCAATTCTTTTTGGGTTAAAAACAGTGTGTTTCCTAGCTTTTCTTTCTCCGTGTCAATTATTCCTTCTCATTTCTCACTACCATTCCTAGGAAATGTTGTGCAACAGATCAATCGCGTTTCTGTAGTGTAGTGGTCATCACATGCGCTTTACACGCGCAAGGTCCTCAGTTCGATCCTGAGCAGAAACATTCTAAACTTTTTAGCCTTCTTTCTATTATGTGGCGGTCATCAGGTGTACTTAATTCGCGTAAGGGCTAAAGCTCGTTCCTGGGCAGAAACAGTCTAATCTGAAAAACGTGCTTTAGGATAAAGACATAAATTTCGTGGCCTGCTTATTGTTTGAAACAGTTGGAAAAGTTGGCTTCTATCGACTCTCAGACAATAATGTATATGAAACACGCTGAGATTTTTTCCACTAAAAGCAGCCATGTTTCTGTAGTGTAGTGGTTATGACGTGTGCTTAACACGCACAAGGTCCCCAGTTCGATCCTGGGCAGAAACAATGGGAAAGTTTTTCACTGTAAAGGAAAAATATATTTTGATTTTTTTGACAAATATCTAGTAACACTTAGGCGAGAATATTTCATACTCTAGCACGCGTACAAAAAAAAGTTGTGTTGAATTCTTTTAGGGTTTAAAACAGTGTGTTGCCTCACATTTCATTCTCTTTATATTTTTTTTCTACGCATTCGCACTAACATTGTTCAGAATTTTTTTGGAACACATCAAGCGTGTTTCTGTAGTGTAGTGGTCATCACGTGCGCCTCACACGCGCAAGGTCCTCAGTTCGATCCTGGGCAGAAACATTCTAAACTAATAAATTTCCGTCTTTATTGTAGCGATAAACACGTGTACTTAATTCGTGCAAGAAGCGTAAAAATCGTGCTATTATCTGATGAAAAAGTATGTTTCAAAAAATATTCATCTTAATAAAAAATTTCGCTTCGAGCAGCATGTTATTTGAGTCAATGGTTTTGCACTTACCCAGAAAGAAGCTTGAAAATTTTTTGCTTCCTGAGATTTTGGAACCGTTGAAAAGTCCATGTTTCCATAGTGTAGCGGTCATCAAGTGTGGTTAACAAAGAGAAGGACTCGAGTTTGATCCTTGGCAGAAGCAGACTAAATTGAAAGACTTTTTTCTTTAGTATATTCATCATCTTCAGTTATGCTTTTATTTGGCCCATTTCTCCCAGCTCGATCCCGACAAAAAAGTCTAAGCGAAAAATTGGGCTTTCGATTTCTAAAACAGTATGTTTAAAACTATGTTAATCTTACTGAATATTTTGGCTAAGACTAGGATGATTTTCAAGTCAATGGTTTTGCACCTACGACGGCGCTATAAAATTCCTCGCATTCTTACTGTTTGAAACATTTGGAAACGTTGGCTTGTATCGACTCAGAAACAATAATGTATTTAAAAAACGCTGAGAATTTTTTCCATAAATAAAGCCATGTTTCTGTAGTGTAGTAGTTATCACGTGTGCTTAAAACGCACAAGGTCCCCAGTTCAATCCTGGGCAGAAATAATCGAAAATTTTTTCACAGCAAAGAAAAAATATATTTTGAATTTTTTGACAAATACGTGGAAACAACAAGGCGAGAATATTTCATAGAGTAGCGCCAATACAAAAAATAGAAATTGTGTCCAATTCTTTTAGGGTTAAAAACAGTGTGTTTCCTAGCTTTTCTTTCTCCGTGTCAATTATTCCTTCTCATTTCTCACTACCATTCCTAGGAAATGTTGTGCAATTGATCAATCGCGTTTCTGTAGTGTAGTGGTCATCACATGTGCTTTACACGCGCAAGGTCCTCAGTTCGATCCTGAGCAGAAACATTCTAAACTTTTTAGCCTTCTTTCTATTATGTGGCGGTCATCAGGTGTACTTAATTCGCGTAAGGGCTAAAGCTCGTTCCTGGGCAGAAACAGTCTCATCTGAAAAACGTGCTTTAGGATAAAGACATAAATTTCGTGGCCTGCTTATTGTTTGGAAAAGTTGGCTTCTATCGACTCTCAGACAATAATATATATGAAACACGCTGAGATTTTTTCCACTAAAAGCAGCCATGTTTCTGTAGTGTAGTGGTTATCACTTGTGCTTAACACGCACAAGGTCCCCAGTTCGATCCTGGGCAGAAACAATGGGAAAGTTTTTCACTGTAAAGGAAAAATATATTTTAATTTTTTTGACAAATATCTCGAAACACTTAGGCGAGAATATTTCATACTCTAGCACGCGTACAAAAAAAAGTTGTGTTGAATTCTTTTAGGGTTTAAAACAGTGTGTTGCCTCACATTTCATTCTCTTTATATTTTTTTTCTACGCATTCGCACTAACATTGTTCCGAATTTTTTTGGAACACATCAAGCGTGTTTCTGTAGTGTAGTGGTCATCACGTGCGCCTCACACGCGCAAGGTCCTCAGTTCGATCCTGGGCAGAAACATTCTAAACTAATAAATTTCCGTCTTTATTGTAGCGATAAACACGTGTACTTATTTCGTGTAAGAAGCGTAAAAATCGTGCTATTATCTGATGAAAAAGTATGTTTCAAACAATATTCATCTTAATAAAAATCTTCGCTTCGAGCAGCATGTTATTTGAGTCAATGGTTTTGCACTTACCCAGAAAGAAGCTTGAAAATTTTTTCCTTCCTGAGATTTTGGAACCGTTGAAAAGTCCATGTTTCCATAGTGTAGCGGTCATCAAGTGTGGTTAACAAAGAGAAGGATTCGAGTTTGATCCTTGGCAGAAGCAGTCTAAATTGAAAGACTTTTTTCTTTAGTATATTCATCATCTTCAGTTATGCTTTTAATTGGCCCATTTCTCCCAGCTCGATCCCGACAAAAAAGTCTAAGCTAAAAATTGTGCTTTCAATTCCTAAAACAGTATGTTTAAAACTATGTTAATCTTACTGAATATTTTGGCTAAGACTAGCATGTTTTTCAAGTCAATGGTTTTGCACCTACGACGGCGCTATAAAATTCCTCGCATTCTTACTGTTTGAAACATTTGGAAACGTTGGCTTGTATCGACTCACAAACAATAATGTATTTAAAAAACGCTGAGAATTTTTTCCATAAATAAAGCCATGTTTCTGTAGTGTAGTAGTTATCACGTGTGCTTAACACGCACAAGGTCCCCAGTTCAATCCTGGGCAGAAACAATGGGAAAATTATCCACTGTAAAGAAAAAATATATTTTGAATTTTTTGACAAATACGTGGAAACAACAAGGCGAGAATATTTCATAGAGTAGCGCCAATACAAAAAATAGAAATTGTGTCCAATTCTTTTAGGGTTAAAAACAGTGTGTTTCCTAGCTTTTCTTTCTCCGTGTCAATTATTCCAAACATTCTAAACTTTTTAGCCTTCTTTCTATTATGTGGCGGTCATCAGGTGTACTTAATTCGCGTAAGGGCTAAAGCTCGTTCCTGGGCAACACTTAGGCGAGAATATTTCATACTCTAGCACGCGTACAAAAAAAAGTTGTGTTGAATTCTTTTAGGGTTTAAAACAGTGTGTTGCCTCACATTTCATTTTCTTTATATTTTTTTTCTACGCATTCGCACTAACATTGTTCAGAAATTTTTCTCCCAGCTCGATCCCGACAAAAAAGTCTAAGCTAAAATTTGTGCTTTCGATTTTTAAAACAGTATGTTTAAAACAATGTTAATCTTACTGAATATTTTGGCTGGGACTAGAATGTTTTTCAAGTCTATGGTTTTGCACCTACGACGGCGCTATAAAATTCCTCGCATTCTTACTATTTGAAACAATTGGAAACGTTGGCTTGTATCGACTCAGAAATAATAATGTATATGAAAAACGCTGAGAACATTTTCCATAAATGAAGCCATGTTTCTGTAGTGTAGTAGTTATCACGTGTGCGTAACACGCACAAGGTCCCCAATTCAATCCTAGGCAGAAACAATGGGAAAATTATCCACTGTAAAGAAAAAATATATTTTGAATCTTTTGACAAATACGTGGAAAAAACAAGGCGAGAATATTTCAAAGTGTAGCGCCCGTACATAAAATAAAAATTGTTTTCAATTATTTTAGGGTTAAAAACAGTGTGTTTCCTGGCTTTTCTTTCTCCGTGTATATTTTTTCTTCTCATTTCTCACTACCATTCCTAGGAAATGTAGTGCAACAGATCAATCGCGTTTCTGTAGTGTAGTGGTCATCACATGCGCTTTACACGCGCAAGGTCCTCAGTTCGATCCTGAGGAGAAACATTCTAAACTTTTTAGCCTTCTTTCTATTATGTGGCGGTCATCAGGTGTACTTAATTCGCGTAAGGGCTAAAGCTCGTTCCTGGGCAGAAACAGTCTAATCTGAAAAACGTGCTTTAGAATAAAGACATAAATTTCGTGGCCTGCTTATTGTTTGAAACAGTTGGAAAAGCTGGCTTCTATCGACTCTCAGGACAATAATGTATATGAAACACGCTGAGATTTTTTCCACTAAAAGCAGCCATGTTTCTGTAGTGTAGTGGTTATCACTTGTGCTTAACACGCACAAGGTCCCCAGTTCGATCCTGGGCAGAAACAATGGGAAAGTTTTTCACTGTAAAGGAAAAATATATTTTAATTTTTTTGACAAATATCTCGAAACACTTAGGCGAGAATATTTCATACTCTAGCACGCGCACAAAAAAAAGTTGTGTTGAATTCTTTTAGGGTTTAAAACAGTGTGTTGCCTCACATTTCATTCTCATTATATTTTTTTTCTACGCATTCGCACTAACATTGTTCCGAATTTTTTTGGAACACATCAAGCGTGTTTCTGTAGTGTAGTGGTCATCACGTGCGCCTCACACGCGCAAGGTCCTCAGTTCGATCCTGGGCAGAAACATTCTAAACTAATAAATTTCCGTCTTTATTGTAGCGATAAACACGTGTACTTAATTCGTGTAAGAAGCGTAAAAATCGTGCTATTATCTGATGAAAAAGTATGTTTCAAACAATATTCATCTTAATAAAAATCTTCGCTTCGAGCAGCATGTTATTTGAGTCAATGGTTTTGCACTTACCCAGAAAGAAGCTTGAAAATTTTTTGCTTCCTGAGATTTTGGAACTGTTGAAAAGTCCATGTTTCCATAGTGTAGCGGTCATCAAGTGTGGTTAACAAAGAGAAGGACTCGAGTTGGATCCTTGGCAGAAGCAGTCTAAATTGAAAGACTTTTTTCTTTAGTATATTCATCATCTTCAGTTATGCTTTTAATTGGCCCATTTCTCCCAGCTCGATCCCGACAAAAAAGTCTAAGCTAAAAATTGTGCTTTCAATTCCTAAAACAGTATGTTTAAAACAATGTTAATCTTACTGAATATTTTGGCTAAGACTAGCATGTTTTTCAAATCAATGGTTTTGCACCTACGACGGCGCTATAAAATTCCTCGCATTCTTACTATTTGAAACATTTGGAAACGTTGGCTTGTATCGACTCAGAAACAATATTGTATATAAAAAACGCTGAGAACTTCTCCATAAATGAAGCCATGTTTCTGTAGTGTAGTAGTTATCACGTGTGCGTAACACGCACAAGGTCCCCAGTTCAATCCTGGGCAGAAACAATGGGAAAATTATCCACTGTAAAGAAAAAATATATTTTGAATCTTTTGACAAATACGTGGAAAAAACAAGGCGAGAATATTTCAAAGTGTAGCGCCCGTACATAAAATAAAAATTGTGTCCAATTATTTTAGGGTTAAAAACAGTGTGTTTCCTAGCTTTTCTTTCTCCGTGTATATTTTTTCTTCTTATTTCTCACTACCATTCCTAGGAAATGTTGTGCAACAGATCAATCGCGTTTCTGTAGTGTAGTGGTCATCACGTGCGCTTTACACACGCAAGGTCCTCAGTTCGATCCTGAGCAGAAACATTCTAAACTTTTTAGCCTTCTTGCTATAATGTGGCGGTCATCAGGTGTACTTAATTCGCGTAAGGGCTAAAGCCCGTTCCTGGGCAGAAACAGTCTAATCTGAAAAACGTGCTCTAGGATAAAGACATAAAATTCGTGGCCTGCTTATTGTTTGAAACAGTTGGAAAAGTTGGCTTCTATCGACTCTCAGACAATAATGTATATGAAACACGCTGAGATTTTTTCCACTAAAAGCAGCAATGTTTCTGTAGTGTAGTGGTTATCACGTGTGCTTAACACGCTCAAGGTCCCCAGTTCGATCCTGGGCAGAAACAATGGGAAAGTTTTTCACTGTAAAGGAAAAATATATATTGATTTTTTTGACAAATATCTCGAAACACTTAGGCGAGAATATTTCATACTCTAGAACGCGTACAAAAAAAAGTTGTGTTGAATTCTTTTAGGGTTTAAAACAGTGTGTTGCCTCACATTTCATTCTCTTTATATTTTTTTTCTACGCATTCGCACTAACATTGTTCAGAATTTTTTTGGAACACATCAAGCGTGTTTCTGTAGTGTAGTGGTCATCACGTGCGCCTCACACGCGCAAGGTCCTCAGTTCGATCCTGGGCAGAAACATTCCAAACTAATAAATTTCCGTCTTTATTGTAGCGATAAACACGTGTACTTAATTCGTGTAAGAAGCGTAAAAATCGTGCTATTATCTGATGAAAAAGTATGTTTCAAAAAATATTCATCTTAATAAAAAATTTCGCTTCGAGCACCATGTTATTTGAGTCAATGGTTTTGCACTTACCCAGAAAGAAGCTTGAAAATTTTTTGCTTCCTGAGATTTTGGAACCGTTGAAAAGTCCATGTTTCCATAGTGTAGCGGTCATCAAGTGTGGTTAACAAAGAGAAGGATTCGAGTTTGATCCTTGGCAGAAGCAGTCTAAATTGAAAGGCTTTTTTCTTTAGTATATTCATCATCTTCAGTTATGCTTTTATTTGGCCCATTTCTCCCAGCTCGATCCCGACAAAAAAGTCTAAGCGAAAAATTGTGCTTTCGATTCCTAAAACAGTATGTTTAAAACTATGTTAATCTTACTGAATATTTTGGCTAAGACTAGGATGTTTTTCAAGTCAATGGTTTTGCACCTACGACGGCGCTATAAAATTCCTCGCATTCTTACTGTTTGAAACATTTGGAAACGTTGGCTTATATCGACTCAGAAACAATAATGTATTTAAAAAACGCTGAGAATTTTTTCCATAAATAAAGCCATGTTTCTGTAGTGTAGTAGTTATCACGTGTTCTTAAAACGCAGAAACAGTAACAATGGGAAAATTATCCACTGTAAAGAAAAAATATATTTTGAATCTTTTGACAAATACGTGGAAAAAACAAGGCGACAATATTTCAAAGTGTAGCGCCCGTACATGAAATAAAAATTGTGTCCAATTATTTTAGGGTTAAAAAAAGTGTGTTTCCTAGCTTTTCGTTCTCCGTGTATATTTTTTCTTCTCATTTCTCACTACCATTGCTAGGAAATGTTGTGCAACAGATCAATCGCGTTTCTGTAGTGTAGTGGTCATCACGTGCGCTTTACACGCGCAAGGTCCTCAGTTCGATCCTGAGCAGAAACATTCTAAACTTTTTAGCCTTCTTTCTATAATGTGGCGGTCATCAGGTGTACTTAATTCGCGTAAGAGCTAAAGCCCGTTCCTGGGCAGAAACAGCCTAATCTGAAAAACGTGTTTTAGGATGAAGACATAAAATTCGTGGCCTGCTTATTGTTTGAAACAGTTGGAAAAGTTGGCTTCTATCGACTCTCAGACAATAATGTATATGAAACACGCTGAGATTTTTTCCACTAAAAGCAGCCATGTTTCTGTAGTGTAGTGGTTATCACGTGTTCGTGTAAGACTTTTCACTGTAAAGAAAAAATATATTTTGATTTTTTTGACAAATATCTCGAAACACAGGCGAGAATATTTCATACTCTAGCACGCGTACAAAAAAAAGTTGTGTTGAATTCTTTTAGGGTTTAAAACAGTGTGTTGCCTCACATTTCATTCTCTTTATATTTTTTTTCTACGCATTCGCACAAACATTGTTCCGAATTTTTTTGGAACACATCAAGCGTGTTTCTGTAGTGTAGTGGTCATCACGTGCGCCTCACACGCGCAAGGTCCTCAGTTCGATCCTGGGCAGAAACATTCTAAACTAATAAATTTCCGTCTTTATTGTAGCGATAAACACGTGTACTTAATTCGTGTAAGAAGCGTAAAAATCGTGCTATTATTTGATGAAAAAGTATGTTTCAAACAATATTCATCTTAATAAAAATCTTCGCTTCGAGCAGCATGTTATTTGAGTCAATGGTTTTGCACTTACCCAGAAAGAAGCTTGAAAATTTTTTCCTTCCTGAGATTTTGGAACTGTTGAAAAGTCCATGTTTCCATAGTGTAGCGGTCATCAAGTGTGGTTAACAAAGAGAAGGACTCGAGTTGGATCCTTGGCAGAAGCAGTCTAAATTGAAAGACTTTTTTCTTTAGTATATTCATCATCTTCAGTTATGCTTTTAATTGGCCCATTTCTCCCAGCTCGATCCCGACAAAAAAGTCTAAGCTAAAAATTGTGCTTTCAATTCCTAAAACAGTATGTTTAAAACTATGTTAATCTTACTGAATATTTTGGCTAAGACTAGGATGTTTTTCAAGTCAATGGTTTTGCACCTACGACGGCGTTATAAAATTCCTCGCATTCTTACTGTTTGAAACATTTGGAAACGTTGGCTTGTATCGACTCAGAAACAATAATGTATATAAAAAACGCTGAGAATTTTTTCCATAAATAAAGCCATGTTTCTGTAGTGTAGTAGTTATCACGTGTGCTTAACACGCATAAGGTCCCCAGTTCAATCCTGGGCAGAAATAATCGAAAATTTTTTCACAGCAAAGAAAAAATATATTTTGAATTTTTTGACAAATACGTGGAAACAACAAGGCGAGAATATTTCATAGAGTAGCGCCAATACAAAAAATAGAAATTGTGTCCAATTCTTTTAGGGTTAAAAACAGTGTGTTTCCTAGCTTTTCTTTCTCCGTGTCAATTATTCCTTCTCATTTCTCACTACCATTCCTAGGAAATGTTGTGCAATTGATCAATCGCGTTTCTGTAGTGTAGTGGTCATCACATGTGCTTTACACGCGCAAGGTCCTCAGTTCGATCCTGAGCAGAAACATTCTAAACTTTTTAGCCTTCTTTCTATTATGTGGCGGTCATCAGGTGTACTTAATTCGCGTAAGGGCTAAAGCTCGTTCCTGGGCAGAAACAGTCTCATCTGAAAAACGTGCTTTAGGATAAAGACATAAATTTCGTGGCCTGCTTATTGTTTGGAAAAGTTGGCTTCTATCGACTCTCAGACAATAATATATATGAAACACGCTGAGATTTTTTCCACTAAAAGCAGCAATGTTTCTGTAGTGTAGTGGTTATCACGTGTGCTTAACACGCACAAGGTCCCTAGTTCGATCCTGGGCAGAAACAATGGGAAAGTTTTTCACTGTAAAGGAAAAATATATTTTGATTTTTTTGACAAATATCTAGTAACACTTAGGCGAGAATATTTCATACTCTAGCACGCGTACAAAAAAAGTTGTGTTGAATTCTTTTAGGGTTTAAAACAGTGTGTTGCCTCACATTTCATTCTCTTTATATTTTTTTTCTACGCATTCGCACTAGCATTGTTCAGAATTTTTTTGGAACACATCAAGCGTGTTTCTGTAGTGTAGTGGTCATCACGTGCGCCTCACACGCGCAAGGGCCTCAGTTCGATCCGGGGCAGAAACATTCTAACCTTATAAATTTCCGTCTTTATTGTAGCGATAAACACGTGTACTTAATTCGTGTAAGAAGCGTAAAAATCGTGCTATTATCTGATGAAAAAGTATGTTTCAAACAATATTCATCTTAATAAAAAACTTCGCTTCGAGCAGCATGTTATTTGAGTCAATGGTTTTGCACTTACCCATAAAGAAGCTTTAAAATTTTTTGCTTCCTGAGATTTTGGAACGGTTGAAAAGTCCATGTTTCCATAGTGTAGCGGTAATCAAGTGTGGTTAACAAAGAGAAGGACTCGAGTTTGATCCTTAACAGAAGTAGTCTAAATTGAAAAACATTTTTCTTTAGTATATTCATCTTCAGTTATGCTTTTAATTGGCCCATTTCTCCCAGCTCGATCCCGACAAAAAAGTCTAAGCTAAAAAATGTGCTTTCGATTTTTAAAACAGTATGTTTAAAACAATGTTAATCTTACTGAATATTTTGGCTAGGACTAGGATGTTTTTCAAGTCAATGGTTTTGCACCTACGACGGCGCTATAAAATTCCTCGCATTCTTACTAATTGAAACAATTGGAAACGTTGGCTTGTATCGACTCAGAATTAATAATGTATATGAAAAACGCTGAGAACATTTTCCATAAATGAAGCCATGTTTCTGTAGTGTAGTAGTTATCACGTGTGCGTAACACGCACAAGGTCCCCAGTTCAATCCTGGGCAGAAACAATGGGAAAATTATCCACAGTAAAGAAAAAATATATTTTGAATCTTTTGACAAATACGTGGAAAAAACAAGGCGAGAATATTTCAAAGTGTAGCGCCCGTACATAAAATAAAAATTGTGTCCAATTATTTTAGGGTTAAAAACAGTGTGTTTCCTAGCTTTTCTTTCTCCGTGTATATTTTTTCTTCTCATTTCTCACTACCATTCCTAGGAAATGTTGTGCAACAGATCCATCCCGTTTCTATAGTGTAGTGGTCATCACATGCGCTTTACACGCGCAAGGTCCTCAGTTCGATCCTGAGGAGAAACATTCTAAACTTTTTAGCCTTCTTTCTATTATGTGGCGGTCATCAGGTGTACTTAATTCGCGTAAGGGCTAAAGCTCGTTCCTGGGCAGAAACAGTCTAATCTGAAAAACGTGCTTTAGGATAAAGACATAAATTTCGTGGCCTGCTTATTGTTTGAAACAGTTGGAAAAGCTGGCTTCTATCGACTCTCAGACAATAATGTATATGAAACACGCTGAGATTTTTTCCACTAAAAGCAGCCATGTTTCTGTAGTGTAGTGGTTATCACTTGTGCTTAACACGCACAAGGTCCCCAGTTCGATCCTGGGCAGAAACAATGGGAAAGTTTTTCACTGTAAAGGAAAAATATATTTTAATTTTTTTGACAAATATCTCGAAACACTTAGGCGAGAATATTTCATACTCTAGCACGCGTACAAAAAAAAGTTGTGTTGAATTCTTTTAGGGTTTAAAACAGTGTGTTGCCTCACATTTCATTCTCTTTATATTTTTTTTCTACGCATTCGCACTAACATTGTTCCGAATTTTTTTGGAACACATCAAGCGTGTTTCTGTAGTGTAGTGGTCATCACGTGCGCCTCACACGCGCAAGGTCCTCAGTTCGATCCTGGGCAGAAACATTCTAAACTAATAAATTTCCGTCTTTATTGTAGCGATAAACACGTGTACTTAATTCGTGTAAGAAGCGTAAAAATCGTGCTATTATCTGATGAAAAAGTATGTTTCAAACAATATTCATCTTAATAAAAATCTTCGCTTCGAGCAGCATGTTATTTGAGTCAATGGTTTTGCACTTACCCAGAAAGAAGCTTGAAAATTTTTTCCTTCCTGAGATTTTGGAACCGTTGAAAAGTCCATGTTTCCATAGTGTAGCGGTCATCAAGTGTGGTTAACAAAGAGAAGGATTCGAGTTTGATCCTTGGCAGAAGCAGTCTAAATTGAAAGACTTTTTTCTTTAGTATATTCATCATCTTCAGTTATGCTTTTAATTGGCCCATTTCTCCCAGCTCGATCCCGACAAAAAAGTCTAAGCTAAAAATTGTGCTTTCAATTCCTAAAACAGTATGTTTAAAACTATGTTAATCTTACTGAATATTTTGGCTAAGACTAGCATGTTTTTCAAGTCAATGGTTTTGCACCTACGACGGCGCTATAAAATTCCTCGCATTCTTACTGTTTGAAACATTTGGAAACGTTGGCTTGTATCGACTCAGAAACAATAATGTATTTAAAAAACGCTGAGAATTTTTTCCATAAATAAAGCCATGTTTCTGTAGTGTAGTAGTTATCACGTGTGCTTAACACGCACAAGGTCCCCAGTTCAATCCTGGGCAGAAACAATGGGAAAATTATCCACTGTAAAGAAAAAATATATTTTGAATTTTTTGACAAATACGTGGAAACAACAAGGCGAGAATATTTCATAGAGTAGCGCCAATACAAAAAATAGAAATTGTGTCCAATTCTTTTAGGGTTAAAAACAGTGTGTTTCCTAGCTTTTCTTTCTCCGTGTCAATTATTCCAAACATTCTAAACTTTTTAGCCTTCTTTCTATTATGTGGCGGTCATCAGGTGTACTTAATTCGCGTAAGGGCTAAAGCTCGTTCCTGGGCAACACTTAGGCGAGAATATTTCATACTCTAGCACGCGTACAAAAAAAAGTTGTGTTGAATTCTTTTAGGGTTTAAAACAGTGTGTTGCCTCACATTTCATTTTCTTTATATTTTTTTTCTACGCATTCGCACTAACATTGTTCAGAAATTTTTCTCCCAGCTCGATCCCGACAAAAAAGTCTAAGCTAAAATTTGTGCTTTCGACTTTTAAAACAGTATGTTTAAAACAATGTTAATCTTACTGAATATTTTGGCTGGGACTAGGATGTTTTTCAAGTCAATGGTTTTGCACCTACGACGGCGCTATAAAATTCCTCGCATTCTTACTATTTGAAACAATTGGAAACGTTGGCTTGTATCGACTCAGAAATAATAATGTATATGAAAAACGCTGAGAACATTTTCCATAAATGAAGCCATGTTTCTGTAGTGTAGTAGTTATCACGTGTGCGTAACACGCACAAGGTCCCCAATTCAATCCTGGGCAGAAACAATGGGAAAATTATCCACTGTAAAGAAAAAATATATTTTGAATCTTTTGACAAATACGTGGAAAAAACAAGGCGAGAATATTTCAAAGTGTAGCGCCCGTACATAAAATAAAAATTGTTTTCAATTATTTTAGGGTTAAAAACAGTGTGTTTCCTGGCTTTTCTTTCTCCGTGTATATTTTTTCTTCTCATTTCTCACTACCATTCCTAGGAAATGTAGTGCAACAGATCAATCGCGTTTCTGTAGTGTAGTGGTCATCACATGCGCTTTACACGCGCAAGGTCCTCAGTTCGATCCTGAGGAGAAACATTCTAAACTTTTTAGCCTTCTTTCTATTATGTGGCGGTCATCAGGTGTACTTAATTCGCGTAAGGGCTAAAGCTCGTTCCTGGGCAGAAACAGTCTAATCTGAAAAACGTGCTTTAGAATAAAGACATAAATTTCGTGGCCTGCTTATTGTTTGAAACAGTTGGAAAAGCTGGCTTCTATCGACTCTCAGGACAATAATGTATATGAAACACGCTGAGATTTTTTCCACTAAAAGCAGCCATGTTTCTGTAGTGTAGTGGTTATCACTTGTGCTTAACACGCACAAGGTCCCCAGTTCGATCCTGGGCAGAAACAATGGGAAAGTTTTTCACTGTAAAGGAAAAATATATTTTAATTTTTTTGACAAATATCTCGAAACACTTAGGCGAGAATATTTCATACTCTAGCACGCGTACAAAAAAAAGTTGTGTTGAATTCTTTTAGGGTTTAAAACAGTGTGTTGCCTCACATTTCATTCTCATTATATTTTTTTTCTACGCATTCGCACTAACATTGTTCCGAATTTTTTTGGAACACATCAAGCGTGTTTCTGTAGTGTAGTGGTCATCACGTGCGCCTCACACGCGCAAGGTCCTCAGTTCGATCCTGGGCAGAAACATTCTAAACTAATAAATTTCCGTCTTTATTGTAGCGATAAACACGTGTACTTAATTCGTGTAAGAAGCGTAAAAATCGTGCTATTATCTGATGAAAAAGTATGTTTCAAACAATATTCATCTTAATAAAAATCTTCGCTTCGAGCAGCATGTTATTTGAGTCAATGGTTTTGCACTTACCCAGAAAGAAGCTTGAAAATTTTTTGCTTCCTGAGATTTTGGAACTGTTGAAAAGTCCATGTTTCCATAGTGTAGCGGTCATCAAGTGTGGTTAACAAAGAGAAGGACTCGAGTTGGATCCTTGGCAGAAGCAGTCTAAATTGAAAGGCTTTTTTCTTTAGTATATTCATCATCTTCAGTTATGCTTTTAATTGGCCCATTTCTCCCAGCTCGATCCCGACAAAAAAGTCTAAGCTAAAAATTGTGCTTTCAATTCCTAAAACAGTATGTTTAAAACAATGTTAATCTTACTGAATATTTTGGCTAAGACTAGCATGTTTTTCAAATCAATGGTTTTGCACCTACGACGGCGCTATAAAATTCCTCGCATTCTTACTATTTGAAACATTTGGAAACGTTGGCTTGTATCGACTCAGAAACAATATTGTATATAAAAAACGCTGAGAACTTCTCCATAAATGAAGCCATGTTTCTGTAGTGTAGTAGTTATCACGTGGGCGTAACACGCACAAGGTCCCCAGTTAAATCCTGGGCAGAAACAATGGGAAAATTATCCACTGTAAAGAAAAAATATATTTTGAATCTTTTGACAAATACGTGGAAAAAACAAGGCGAGAATATTTCAAAGTGTAGCGCCCGTACATAAAATAAAAATTGTGTCCAATTATTTTAGGGTTAAAAACAGTGTGTTTCCTAGCTTTTCTTTCTCCGTGTATATTTTTTCTTCTTATTTCTCACTACCATTCCTAGGAAATGTTGTGCAACAGATCAATCGCGTTTCTGTAGTGTAGTGGTCATCACGTGCGCTTTACACACGCAAGGTCCTCAGTTCGATCCTGAGCAGAAACATTCTAAACTTTTTAGCCTTCTTGCTATAATGTGGCGGTCATCAGGTGTACTTAATTCGCGTAAGGGCTAAAGCCCGTTCCTGGGCAGAAACAGTCTAATCTGAAAAACGTGCTCTAGGATAAAGACATAAAATTCGTGGCCTGCTTATTGTTTGAAACAGTTGGAAAAGTTGGCTTCTATCGACTCTCAGACAATAATGTATATGAAACACGCTGAGATTTTTTCCACTAAAAGCAGCAATGTTTCTGTAGTGTAGTGGTTATCACGTGTGCTTAACACGCTCAAGGTCCCCAGTTCGATCCTGGGCAGAAACAATGGGAAAGTTTTTCACTGTAAAGGAAAAATATATATTGATTTTTTTGACAAATATCTCGAAACACTTAGGCGAGAATATTTCATACTCTAGAACGCGTACAAAAAAAAGTTGTGTTGAATTCTTTTAGGGTTTAAAACAGTGTGTTGCCTCACATTTCATTCTCTTTATATTTTTTTTCTACGCATTCGCACTAACATTGTTCAGAATTTTTTTGGAACACATCAAGCGTGTTTCTGTAGTGTAGTGGTCATCACGTGCGCCTCACACGCGCAAGGTCCTCAGTTCGATCCTGGGCAGAAACATTCCAAACTAATAAATTTCCGTCTTTATTGTAGCGATAAACACGTGTACTTAATTCGTGTAAGAAGCGTAAAAATCGTGCTATTATCTGATGAAAAAGTATGTTTCAAAAAATATTCATCTTAATAAAAAATTTCGCTTCGAGCACCATGTTATTTGAGTCAATGGTTTTGCACTTACCCAGAAAGAAGCTTGAAAATTTTTTGCTTCCTGAGATTTTGGAACCGTTGAAAAGTCCATGTTTCCATAGTGTAGCGGTCATCAAGTGTGGTTAACAAAGAGAAGGATTCGAGTTTGATCCTTGGCAGAAGCAGTCTAAATTGAAAGGCTTTTTTCTTTAATATATTCATCATCTTCAGTTATGCTTTTATTTGGCCCATTTCTCCCAGCTCGATCCCGACAAAAAAGTCTAAGCGAAAAATTGTGCTTTCGATTCCTAAAACAGTATGTTTAAAACTATGTTAATCTTACTGAATATTTTGGCTAAGACTAGGATGTTTTTCAAGTCAATGGTTTTGCACCTACGACGGCGCTATAAAATTCCTCGCATTCTTACTGTTTGAAACATTTGGAAACGTTGGCTTATATCGACTCAGAAACAATAATGTATTTAAAAAACGCTGAGAATTTTTTCCATAAATAAAGCCATGTTTCTGTAGTGTAGTAGTTATCACGTGTTCTTAAAACGCAGAAACAGTAACAATGGGAAAATTATCCACTGTAAAGAAAAAATATATTTTGAATCTTTTGACAAATACGTGGAAAAAACAAGGCGACAATATTTCAAAGTGTAGCGCCCGTACATGAAATAAAAATTGTGTCCAATTATTTTAGGGTTAAAAAAAGTGTGTTTCCTAGCTTTTCGTTCTCCGTGTATATTTTTTCTTCTCATTTCTCACTACCATTTCTAGGAAATGTTGTGCAACAGATCAATCGCGTTTCTGTAGTGTAGTGGTCATCACGTGCGCTTTACACGCGCAAGGTCCTCAGTTCGATCCTGAGCAGAAACATTCTAAACTTTTTAGCCTTCTTTCTATAATGTGGCGGTCATCAGGTGTACTTAATTCGCGTAAGAGCTAAAGCCCGTTCCTGGGCAGAAACAGCCTAATCTGAAAAACGTGTTTTAGGATGAAGACATAAAATTCGTGGCCTGCTTATTGTTTGAAACAGTTGGAAAAGTTGGCTTCTATCGACTCTCAGACAATAATGTATATGAAACACGCTGAGATTTTTTCCACTAAAAGCAGCCATGTTTCTGTAGTGTAGTGGTTATCACGTGTTCGTGTAAGACTTTTCACTGTAAAGAAAAAATATATTTTGATTTTTTTGACAAATATCTCGAAACACAGGCGAGAATATTTCATACTCTAGCACGCGTACAAAAAAAAGTTGTGTTGAATTCTTTTAGGGTTTAAAACAGTGTGTTGCCTCACATTTCATTCTCTTTATATTTTTTTTCTACGCATTCGCACTAACATTGTTCCGAATTTTTTTGGAACACATCAAGCGTGTTTCTGTAGTGTAGTGGTCATCACGTGCGCCTCACACGCGCAAGGTCCTCAGTTCGATCCTGGGCAGAAACATTCTAAACTAATAAATTTCCGTCTTTATTGTAGCGATAAACACGTGTACTTAATTCGTGTAAGAAGCGTAAAAATCGTGCTATTATTTGATGAAAAAGTATGTTTCAAACAATATTCATCTTAATAAAAATCTTCGCTTCGAGCAGCATGTTATTTGAGTCAATGGTTTTGCACTTACCCAGAAAGAAGCTTGAAAATTTTTTCCTTCCTGAGATTTTGGAACTGTTGAAAAGTCCATGTTTCCATAGTGTAGCGGTCATCAAGTGTGGTTAACAAAGAGAAGGACTCGAGTTGGATCCTTGGCAGAAGCAGTCTAAATTGAAAGACTTTTTTCTTTAGTATATTCATCATCTTCAGTTATGCTTTTAATTGGCCCATTTCTCCCAGCTCGATCCCGACAAAAAAGTCTAAGCTAAAAATTGTGCTTTCAATTCCTAAAACAGTATGTTTAAAACTATGTTAATCTTACTGAATATTTTGGCTAAGACTAGGATGTTTTTCAAGTCAATGGTTTTGCACCTACGACGGCGTTATAAAATTCCTCGCATTCTTACTGTTTGAAACATTTGGAAACGTTGGCTTGTATCGACTCAGAAACAATAATGTATTTAAAAAACGCTGAGAATTTTTTCCATAAATGAAGCCATGTTTCTGTAGTGTAGTAGTTATCACGTGTTCTTAAAACGCACAAGGTCCCCAGTTCAATCCTGGGCAGAAATAATCGAAAATTTTTTCACAGCAAAGAAAAAATATATTTTGAATCTTTTGACAAATACGTGGAAAAAACAATGCGAGAATATTTCAAAGTGTAGCGCCCGTACATAAAATAAAAATTGTGTCCAATTATTTTAGGGTTAAAAACAGTGTGTTTCCTAGCTTTTCTTTCTCCGTGTATATTTTTTCTTCTCATTTCTCACTAGCATTGCTAGGAAATGTTGTGCAACAGATCAATCGCGTTTCTGTAGTGTAGTGGTCATCACGTGCGCTTTACACGCGCAAGGTCCTCAGTTCGATCCTGAGCCGAAACATTCTAAACTTTTTAGCCTTCTTTCTTTAATGTGGCGGTCATCAGGTGTACTTAATTCGCGTAAGGGCTAAAGCCCGATCCTGGGCAGAAACAGTCTAATCTGAAAAACGTGTTTTAGGATGAAGACATAAAATTCGTGGCCTGCTTATTGTTTGAAACAGTTGGAAATGTTGGCTTCTATCGACTCTCAGACAATAATGTATATGAAACACGCTGAGATTTTTTCCACTAAAAGCAGCAATGTTTCTGTAGTGTAGTGGTTATCACGTGTGCTTAACACGCACAAGGTCCCCAGTTCGATCCTGGGCAGAAACAATGGGAAAGTTTTTCACTGTAAAGGAAAAATATATTTTGATTTTTTTGACAAATATCTCGAAACACTTAGGCGAGAATATTTCATACTCTAGCACGCGTACAAAAAAAACTTGTGTTCAATTCTTTTAGGGTTTAAAACAGTGTGTTGCCTCACATTTCATTCTCTTTATATTTTTTTTCTACGCATTCGCACTAACATTGTTCAGAATTTTTTTGGAACACATCAAGCGTGTTTCTGTAGTGTAGTGGTCATCACGTGCGCCTCACACGCGCAAGGTCCTCAGTTCGATCCTGGACAGAAACATTCTAACCTAATAAATTTCCGTCTTTATTGTAGCGATAAACACGTGTATTTAATTCGTGTAAGAAGCGTAAAAATCGTGCTATTATCGAATGAAAAAGTATGTTTCAAAAAATATTCATCTTAATAAAAATCTTCGCTTCGAGCAGCATGTTATTTGAGTCAATGGTTTTGCACTTACCCAGAAAGAAGCTTGAAAATTTTTTGCTTCCTGAGATTTTGGAACCGTTGAAAAGTCCATGTTTCCATAGTGTAGCGGTAATCAAGTGTGGTTAACAAAGAGAAGGACTCGAGTTTGATCCTTGGCAGAAGCAGTCTAAATTGAAAAACTTTTTTCTTTAGTATATTAATCTTCAGTTATGCTTTTAATTGCCCCATTTCTCCAACCTCGATCCCGACAAAAAAGTCTAAGCTGAAAATTGTGCTTTCGATTTTTAAAACAGTATGTTTAAAACAATGTTAATCTTACTGAATATTTTAGCTAAGACTAGGATGTTTTTAAAGTCAATGGTTTTGAACCTACGGCGGCGCTATAAAATTCCTCGCATTCTTACTGTTTCAAACATTTGGAAACGTTGGGTTGTATCGACTCAGAAACAATAATGTATATAAAAAACGCTGAGAACTTTTTCCATAAATGAAGCCATGTTTCTGTAGTGTAGTAGTTATCACGTGTGCTTAACACGCATAAGGTCCCCAGTTCAATCCTGGGCAGAAATAATCGAAAATTTTTTCACAGCAAAGAAAAAATATATTTTGAATTTTTTGACAAATACGTGGAAACAACAAGGCGAGAATATTTCATAGTGTAGCGCCAATACAAAAAAAAGAAATTGTGTCCAATTCTTTTTGGGTTAAAAACAGTGTGTTTCCTAGCTTTTCTTTCTCCGTGTCAATTATTCCTTCTCATTTCTCACTACCATTCCTAGGAAATGTTGTGCAACAGATCAATCGCGTTTCTGTAGTTTAGTGGTCATCACATGCGCTTTACACGCGCAAGGTCCTCAGTTCGATCCTGAGCAGAAACATTCTAAACTTTTTAGCCTTCTTTCTATTATGTGGCGGTCATCAGGTGTACTTAATTCGCGTAAGGGCTAAAGCTCGTTCCTGGGCAGAAACAGTCTAATCTGAAAAACGTGCTTTAGGATAAAGACATAAATTTCGTGGCCTGCTTATTGTTTGAAACAGTTGGAAAAGCTGGCTTCTATCGACTCTCAGACAATAATGTATATGAAACACGCTGAGATTTTTTCCACGAAAAGAAGCCATGTTTCTGTAGTGTAGTGGTTATCACTTGTGCTTAACACGCACAAGGTCCCCAGTTCGATCCTGGGCAGAAACTATGGGAAAGTTTTTCACTGTAAAGGAAAAATATATTTTGATTTTTTTGACAAATATCTCGAAACACAGGCGAGAATATTTCATACTCTAGCACGCGTACAAAAAAAGTTGTGTTGAATTCTTTTAGGGTTAAAAATAGTGTGTTTGCTAGCTTTTCTTTCTCCGTGTCAATTATTCCTTCTCATTTCTCACTACCATTCCTAGGAAATGTTGTGCAACAGTTCCATCGCGTTTCTGTAGTGTAGTGGTCATCACAAGCGCCTCACACGCGCAAGGTCCTGAAATCGATCCTGGGCAAAAACATTTTAAACTAGTAAATTTCCGTCTTTATTGTAGTGATCAACACGTGTACTTAATTCGTGAAAGAAGCCTAAAAATCGTGCAATTATCTCACGAAAAAGTATGTTTAAACAATATTCATATTAACAAAAATCTTCGCTTCGAGCAGCATGTTATTTGACTCAATGGTTTTTCACTTACCCAGAAATAAACTCTAAAATTTTTGCTTCCTGAGATTTTGGAACTGTTGAAAAGTCTATGTTTCCATAGTGTAGCGGTCATCAAGTGTGGTTAAGAAAAAGACGGACTCAAGTTGGATCCTTGGCAGAAGCAATCTAAATTAAAAAACTTTTTTCTTTAGTATATTCATCATCTTCAGTTATGCTTTTAATTGGCCCATTTCTCCCAGCTCGATCCCGAAAAAAATCTAAGCGAAAAATTGTGCTTTCGATTCCTAAAACAGTATGTTTAAAACAATGTTAATCTTACTGAATATTTTGGCTAAGACTAGGATGTTTTTCAAGTCAATGGTTTTGCACCTACGACGGCGCTATAAAATTCCTCGAATTCTTACCGTTTCAAACATTTGGAAACGTTGGCTTGTATCGACTCAGAAACAATAATGTATATAAAAAACGCTGAGAATTTTTTCCATAAATGAAGCCATGTTTCTGTAGTGTAGTAGTTATCACGTGTGCTTAACACGCATAAGGACCCAGTTCAATCCTGGGCAGAAATAATCGAAAATTTTTTCAAAGCAAAGAAAAAATGTATTTTGAATTTTTTGACAAATACGTGGAAACAACAAGGCGAGAATATTTCATAGTGTAGCGCCAATACAAAAAATAGAAATTGTGTCCAATTCTTTTAGGGTTAAAAACAGTGTGTTTCCTAGCTTTTCTTTCTCCGTGTCAATTATTCCTTCTCATTTCTCACTACCATTCCTAGGAAATGTTGTGCAACAGATCAATCGCGTTTCTGTAGTGTAGTGGTCATCACATGCGCTTTACACGCGCAAGGTCCTCAGTTCGATCCTGAGCAGAAACATTCTAAACTTTTTAGCCTTCTTTCTATTATGTGGCGGTCATCAGGTGTAGTTAATTCGCGTAAGGGCTAAAGCTCGTTCCTGGGCAGAAACAGTCTAATCTGAAAAACGTGCTTTAGGATAAAGACATAAATTTCGTGGCCTGCTTATTGTTTGAAACAGTTGGAAAAGTTGGCTTCTATCGACTCTCAGACAATAATGTATATGAAACACGCTGAGATTTTTTCCACTAAAAGCAGCCATGTTTCTGTAGTGTAGTGGTTATGACGTGTGCTTAACACGCACAAGGTCCCCAGTTCGATCCTGGGCAGAAACAATGGGAAAGTTTTTCACTGTAAAGGAAAAATATATTTTGATTTTTTTGACAAATATCTAGTAACACTTAGGCGAGAATATTTCATACTCTAGCACGCGTACAAAAAAAAGTTGTGTTGAATTCTTTTAGGGTTTAAAACAGTGTGTTGCCTCACATTTCATTCTCTTTATATTTTTTTTCTACGCATTCGCACTAACATTGTTCAGAATTTTTTTGGAACACATCAAGCGTGTTTCTGTAGTGTAGTGGTCATCACGTGCGCCTCACACGCGCAAGGTCCTCAGTTCGATCCTGGGCAGAAACATTCTAAACTAATAAATTTCCGTCTTTATTGTAGCGATAAACACGTGTACTTAATTCGTGCAAGAAGCGTAAAAATCGTGCTATTATCTGATGAAAAAGTATGTTTCAAAAAATATTCATCTTAATAAAAAATTTCGCTTCGAGCAGCATGTTATTTGAGTCAATGGTTTTGCACTTACCCAGAAAGAAGCTTGAAAATTTTTTGCTTCCTGAGATTTTGGAACCGTTGAAAAGTCCATGTTTCCATAGTGTAGCGGTCATCAAGTGTGGTTAACAAAGAGAAGGACTCGAGTTTGATCCTTGGCAGAAGCAGACTAAATTGAAAGACTTTTTTCTTTAGTATATTCATCATCTTCAGTTATGCTTTTATTTGGCCCATTTCTCCCAGCTCGATCCCGACAAAAAAGTCTAAGCGAAAAATTGGGCTTTCGATTTCTAAAACAGTATGTTTAAAACTATGTTAATCTTACTGAATATTTTGGCTAAGACTAGGATGATTTTCAAGTCAATGGTTTTGCACCTACGACGGCGCTATAAAATTCCTCGCATTCTTACTGTTTGAAACATTTGGAAACGTTGGCTTGTATCGACTCAGAAACAATAATGTATTTAAAAAACGCTGAGAATTTTTTCCATAAATAAAGCCATGTTTCTGTAGTGTAGTAGTTATCACGTGTTCTTAAAACGCACAAGGTCCCCAGTTCAATCCTGGGCAGAAATAATCGAAAATTTTTTCACAGCAAAGAAAAAATATATTTTGAATTTTTTGACAAATACGTGGAAACAACAAGGCGAGAATATTTCATAGAGTAGCGCCAATACAAAAAATAGAAATTGTGTCCAATTCTTTTAGGGTTAAAAACAGTGTGTTTCCTAGCTTTTCTTTCTCCGTGTCAATTATTCCTTCTCATTTCTCACTACCATTCCTAGGAAATGTTGTGCAATTGATCAATCGCGTTTCTGTAGTGTAGTGGTCATCACATGTGCTTTACACGCGCAAGGTCCTCAGTTCGATCCTGAGCAGAAACATTCTAAACTTTTTAGCCTTCTTTCTATTATGTGGCGGACATCAGGTGTACTTAATTCGCGTAAGGGCTAAAGCTCGTTCCTGGGCAGAAACAGTCTCATCTGAAAAACGTGCTTTAGGATAAAGACATAAATTTCGTGGCCTGCTTATTGTTTGGAAAAGTTGGCTTCTATCGACTCTCAGACAATAATATATATGAAACACGCTGAGATTTTTTCCACTAAAAGCAGCAATGTTTCTGTAGTGTAGTGGTTATCACGTGTGCTTAACACGCACAAGGTCCCCAGTTCAATCCTGGGCAGAAATAATGGGAAAATTTTCCACTGTTAAGAAAAAATATATTTTGAATCTTTTGACAAATACGTGGAAAAAACAAGGCGAGAATATTTCACAGTGTAGCGCCCGTACATAAAATAAAAATTGTGTCCAAATATTTTAGGGTTAAAAACAGTGTGTTTCCTAGCTTTTCTTTCTCCGTGTATATTTTTTCTTCTCACTTCTCACAACCATTCCTAGGAAATGTTGTCCAACAGATCAATCGCGTTTCTGTAGTGTAGTGGTCGTCACGTGCGCTTTACACGCGCAAGGTCCTCAGTTCGATCCTGAGCAGAAACATTCTAAACTTTTTAGCCTTCTTCCTATAATGTGGCGGTCATCAGGTGTACTTAATTCGCGTAAGGGCTAAAGGCCGTTCCTGGGCAGAAACAGTCTAATCTGAAAAACGTGCTCTAGGATAAAGACATAAAATTCGTGGCCTGCTTATTGTTTGAAACAGTTGGAAAAGTTGGCTTCTATCGACTCTCAGACAATAATGTATATGAAATACGCTGAGATTTTTTCCACTAAAAGCAGCCATGTTTCTGTAGTGTAGTGGTTATCACGTGTGCTTAACACGCACAAGGTCCCCAGTTCGATCCTGGGCAGAAACAATGGGAAAGTTTTTCACTGTAAAGGAAAAATATATTGTGATTTTTTTGACAAATATCTCGAAAAACTTAGGCGAGAATATTTCATACTCTAGCACGCGTACAAAAAAAAGTTGTGTTGAATTCTTTTAGGGTTTAAAACAGTGTGTTGCCTCACATTTCATTCTCTTTATATTTTTTTTCTACGCCTTCTTACTAGCATTGTTCAGAAGTTTTTTCGAACACATCAAGCGTGTTTCTGTAGTGTAGTGGTCATCACGTGCGCCTCACACGCGCAAGGTCCTCAGTTCGATCCTGGGCAGAAACATTCTAAACTAATAAATTTTCGTCTTTATTGTAGCGATAAACACGTGTACTTAATTCGTGTAAGAAGCGTAAAAGTCGTGCTATTATCTGATGAAAAAGTATGTTTCAAAAAATATTCATCTTAATAAAAATCTTCGCTTCGAGCAGCATGTTATTTGAGTCAATGGTTTTGCACTTACCCAGAAAGAAGCTTGAAAATTTTTTGCTTCCTGAGATTTTGGAACTGTTGAAAAGTCCATGTTTCCATAGTGTAGCGGTAATCAAGTGTGGTTAACAAAGAGAAGGACTCGAGTTTGATCCTTGTTAGAAGCAGTCTAAATTGAAAAACTTTTTTCTTTAGTATATTCATCTTCAGTTATGCTTTTAATTGCCCCATTTCTCCAACCTCGATCCCGACAAAAAAGTCTAAGCTAAAGATTGTGCTTTCGATTTTTAAAACAGTATGTTTAAAACATTGTTAATCTTACTGAATATTTTGGCTAAGACTAGGATATTTTTCAAGTCAATGGTTTTGCACCTACGGTGGCGCTATAAAATTCCTCGCATTCTTACTATTTGAAACACTTGGAAACGTTGGCTTGTATCGACTCAGAAAAAATAATGTATATAAAAAAGGCTGAGAACTTTTTCCATAAATGAAGCCATGTTTCTGTAGTGTAGTAGTTATCACGTGTGCGTAACACGCACAAGGTCCCCAGTTAAATCCTGGGCAGAAATAATGGGAAAATTTTCCACTGTAAAGAAAAAATATATTTTGAATCTTTTGACAAATACGTGGAAAAAACAAAGCGAGAATATTTCAAAGTGTAGCGCCCGTACATAAAATAAAAATTGTGTCCAATTATTTTAGGGTTAAAAACAGTGTGTTTCCTAGCTTTTCTTTCTCCGTGTATATTTTTTCTTCTCACTTCTCACTACCATTGCTAGGAAATGTGTTGTAACAGATCAATCGCGTTTCTGTAGTGTAGTGGTCATAACGTGCGCTTTACACGCGCAAGGTCCTCAGTTCGATCCTGAGCAGAAACATTTTAAACTTTTTAGCCTTCTTTCTATAATGTGGCGGTCATCAGGTGTACTTAATTCGCGTAAGGGCTAAAGCCCGTTCCTGGGCAGAAACAGTCTAATGTGAAAAACGTGCTTTAGGATAAAGACATAAAACTCGTGGCCTGGTTATTGTTTGAAACAGTTGGAAAAGTTGGCTTCTATCGACTCTCAGACAATAATGTATATGAAACACGCTGAGATTTTTCCACTCAAAGCAGCCATGTTTCTGTAGTGTAGTGGTTATCACGTGTGCTTAACACGCACAAGGTCCCCAGTTCGATCCTGGGCAGAAACAATGGGAAAGTTTTTCACTGTAAACGAAAAATATATTTTGATTTTTTTGACAAATATCTCGAAACACTTAGGCGAGAATATTTCATACTCTAGCACGCGTACCAAAAAAAGTTGTGTTGAATTCTTTTAGGGTTTAAAACAGTGTGTTGCCTCACATTTCATTCTCTTTATATTTTTTTTCTACGCATTCGCACTAACATTGTTCAGATTTTTTTTGGAACACATCAAGCGTGTTTCTGTAGTGTAGTGGTCATCACGTGCGCCTCACACGCGCAAGGTCCTCAGTTCGATCCTGGGCAGAAACATTCTAACCTAATAAATTTCCGTCTTTATTGTAGCGATAAACACGTGTATTTAATTCGTGTAAGAAGCGTAAAAACCGTGCTATTATCTAATTAAAAAGTATGTTTCAAACAATATTCATCTTAAAAAAATCTTCGCTTCGAGCAGCGTGTTATTTGAGTCAATGGTTTTGCACTTACCCAGAAAGAAGCTTGAAAATTTTTTGCTTCCTGAGATTTTGGAACTGTTGAAAAGTCCATGTTTGCATAGTGTAGCGGTAATCAAGTGTGGTTAACAAAGAGAAGGACTCGAGTTTGATCCTTGGCAGAAGCAGTCTAAATTGAAAAACTTTTTTCCTTAGTATATTAATCTTCAGTTATGCTTTTAATTGCCCCATTTCTCCAACCTCGATCCCGACAAAAAAGTCTAAGCTAAAAATTGTGCTTTCGATTTTTAAAACAGTATGTTTAAAACAATGTTAATCTTACTGAATATTTTAGCTAAGACTAGGATGTTTTTAAAGTCAATGGTTTTGAACATACGGCGGCGCTATAAAATTCCTCGCATTCTTACTATTTGAAACATTTGGAAACGTTGGCTTGTATCGACTCAGAAACAATAATGTATATAAAAAAGGCTGAGAACTTTTTCCATAAATGAAGCCATGTTTCTGTAGTGTAGTAGTTATCACGTGTGCGTAACACGCACAAGGTCCCCAGTTCAATCCTGGGCAGAAATAATGGGAAAATTTTCCACTGTAAAGAAAAAATATATTTTGAATCTTTTGACAAATACTTGGAAAAAACAAGGCGAGAATATTTCACAGTGTAGCGCCCGTACATAAAATAAAAATTGTGTCCAAATATTTTAGGGTTAAAAACAGTGTGTTTCCTAGCTTTTCTTTCTCCGTGTATATTTTTTCTTCTCACTTCTCACTACCATTCCTAGGAAATGTTGTGCAACAGATCAATCGCGTTTCTGTAGTGTAGTGGTCGTCACGTGCGCTTTACACGCGCAAGGTCCTCAGTTCGATCCTGAGCAGAAACATTCTAAACTTTTTAGCCTTCTTCCTATAATGTGGCGGTCATCAGGTGTACTTAATTCGCGTAAGGGCTAAAGGCCGTTCCTGGGCAGAAACAGTCTAATCTGAAAAACGTGCTCTAGGATAAAAACATAAAATTCGTGGCCTGCTTATTGTTTGAAACAGTTGGAAAAGTTGGCTTCTATCGACTCTCCGACATTAATGTATATGAAATACGTTGAGATTTTTTCCACTAGAAGCAGCCATGTTTCTGTAGTGTAGTGGTTATCACGTGTGCTTAACACGCACAAGGTCCCCAGTTCGATCCTGGGCAGAAACAATGGAAAAGTTTTTCACTGTAAAGAAAAAATATATTGTGATTTTTTTGACAAATATCTCGAAAAACTTAGGCGAGAATATTTCATACTCTAGCACGCGTACAAAAAAAAGTTGTGTTGAATTCTTTTAAAGTTTAAAACAATGTGTTGCCTCACATTTCATTCTCTTTATATTTTTTTTCTACGCATTCGCACTAACACTGTTCAGAATTTTTTTGGAACACAGCAAGCGTGTTTCTGTAGTGTAGTGGTTATCACGTGTGCTTAACACGCACAAGGTCCCCAGTTCGATCCTGGGCAGAAACAATGGGAAAGTTTTTCACTGTAAAGGAAAAATATATTTTGATTTTTTTGACAAATATCTCGAAACACTTAGGCGAGAATATTTCATACTCTAGCACGCGTACAAAAAAAAGTTGTGTTGAATTCTTTTAGGGTTTAAAACAGTGTGTTGCCTCACATTTCATTCTCTTTATATTTTTTTTCTACGCATTCGCACTAGCATTGTTCAGAAGTTTTTTGGAACACATCAAGCGTGTTTCTGTAGTGTAGTGGTCATCACGTGCGCCTCACACGCGCGAGGTCCTCAGTTCGATCCTGGGCAGAAACATTCTAAACTAATAAATTTCCGTCTTTATTGTAGCGATAAACACGTGTACTTAATTCGTGTAAGAAGCGTAAAAGTCGTGCTATTATCTGATGAAAAAGTATGTTTCAAAAAATATTCATCTTAATAAAAATCTTCGCTTCGAGCAGCATGCTATTTGAGTCAATGGTTTTGCACTTACCCAGAAAGAAGCTTGAAAATTTTTTGCTTCCTGAGATTTTGGAACTGTTGAAAAGTCCATGTTTCCATAGTGTAGCGGTAATCAAGTGTGGTTAACAAAGAGAAGGACTCGAGATTGATCCTTGGCAGAAGCAGTCTAAATTGAAAAACTTTTTTCTTTAGTATATTCATCATCTTCAGTTATGCTTTTAATTGGCCCATTTCTCCAAGCTCGATCCCGACAAAAAAGTCTAAGCTAAAAATTGTGCTTTCGATTTTTAAAACAGTATGTTTAAAACAATGTTAATCTTACTGAATATTTTAGCTAAGACTAGGATGTTTTTAAAGTCAATGGTTTTGAACCTACGGCGGCGCTATAAAATTCCTCGCATTCTTACTATTTGAAACATTTGGAAACGTTGGCTTGTATCGACTAAGAAACAATAATGTATATAAAAAAGGCTGAGAATTTTTTCCATAAATGAAGCCATGTTTCTGTAGTGTAGTAGTTATCACGTGTGCGTAACACGCACAAAGTCCCCAGTTCAATCCTGGGAAGAAATAATGGGAAAATTTTCCACTGTAAAGAAAAAATATATTTTGAATCTTTTGACAAATACGTGAAAAAAACAAGGCGAGAATATTTCAAAGTGTAGCGCCCGTACATAAAATAAAAATTGTGTCCAAATATTTTAGGGTTAAAAACACTGTGTTTCCTAGCTTTTCTTTCTCCGTGTATATTTTTTCTTCTCACTTCTCACTACCATTCCTAGGAAATGTTGTGCAACAGATCAATCGCGTTTCTGTAGTGTAGTGGTCGTCACGTGCGCTTTACACGCGCAAGGTCCTCAGTTCGATCCTGAGCAGAAACATTCTAAACTTTTTAGGCTTCTTCCTATAATGTGGCGGTCATCAGGTGTACTTAATTCGCGTAAGGGCTAAAGCCCGTTCCTGGGCAGAAACAGTCTAATCTGAAAAACGTGCTCTAGGATAAAGACATAAAATTCGTGGCCTGGTTATTGTTTGAAACAGTTGGAAAAGTTGGCTTCTATCGACTCTCAGACAATAATGTATATGAAATACGCTGAGATTTTTTCCACTAAAAGCAGTCATGTTTCTGTAGTGTAGTGGTTATCACGTGTGCTTAACACGCACAAGGTCCCCAGTTCGATCCTGGACAGAAACAATGGGAAAGTTTTTCACTGTAATGGAAAAATATATTTTGATTTTTTTGACAAATATCTCGAAACACTTAGGCGAGAATATTTCATGCTCTAGCACGCGTACAAAAAAAAGTTGTGTTGAATTCTTTTAGGGTTTAAAACAGTGTGTTGCCTCACATTTCACTCTCTTTATATTTTTTTTCTACGCATTCGCACTAACATTGTTCAGAATTTTTTTGGAACACATCAAGCGTGTTTCTGTAGTGTAGTGGTCATCACGTGCGCCTCACACGCGCAAGGTCCTCAGCTGTTCGATCCTGGGCAGAAACATTGTAACCTAATAAATTTCCGTCTTTATTGTAGCGATTAACACGTGTACTTAATTCGTGTAAGAAGCGTAAAAATCGTGCTATTATCTGTTGAAAAAGTATGTTTCAAACAATATTCATCTTAATAAAAAACTTCACTTCGAGCAGCATGTTTTTTGAGTCAATGGTTTTGCACTTACCCAGAAAGAAGCTTGAAAATTTTTTGCTTCCTGAGATTTTGGAACTGTTGAAAAGTCCATGTTTCCATAGTGTAGCGGTAATCAAGTGTGGTTAACAAAGAGAAGGACTCGAGTTTGATCCATGGCAGAAGCAGTCTAAATTGAAAAACTTTTTTCTTTAGTATATTCATCTTCAGTTATGCTTTTAATTGCCCCATTTCTCCAACCTCGATCCCGACAAAAAAGTCTAAGCAAAAATTGTGCTTTCGATTTTTAAAACAGTATGTTTAAAACAATGTTAATCTTACTGAATATTTTGGCTAAGACTAGAATGTTTTTCAAGTCAATGGTTTTGCACCTACGGCGGCGCTATAAAACTCCTCGCATTCTTACTATTTGAAACATTTGGAAACGTTGGCTTGTATCGACTCACAAACAATAATGTATATATAAAAGGCTGAGAAATTTTTCCATAAATGAAGCCATGTTTCTGTAGTGTAGTAGTTATCACGTGTGCGTAACACGCACAAGGTCCCCAGTTCAATCCTGGGCAGAAATAATGGGAAAATTTTCCACTGTAAAGAAAAAATATATTTTGAATCTTTTGACAAATACGTGGAAAAAACAAGGCGAGAATATTTCAAAGTGTAGCGCCCGTACATAAAATAAAAATTGTGTCCAATTATTTTAGGGTTAAAAACAGTGTGTTTCCTAGCTTTTCTTTCTCCGTGTATATTTTTTCTTCTCACTTCTCACTACCATTCCTAGGAAATGTTGTGCAACAGATCAATCGCGTTTCTGTAGTGTAGTGGTCATCACGTGCGCTTTACACGCGCAAGGTCCTCAGTTCGATCCTGAGCAGAAACATTCTAAACTTATTAGGCTTCTTCCTATAATGTGGCGGTCATCAGGTGTACTTAATTCGCGTAAGGGCTAAAGCCCGTTCCTGGGCAGAAACAGTCTAATCTGAAAAACGTGCTTTAGGATAAAGACATAAAATTCGTGGCCTGCTTATTGTTTGAAACAGTTGGAAAAGTTGGCTTCTATAGACTCTCAGACAGTAATGTATATGAAACACGCTGAGATTTTTTCCACTAAAAGCAGCCATGTTTCTGTAGTGTAGTGGTTATCACGTGTGCTTAACACGCACAAGGTCCCCAGTTCGATCCTGGGCAGAAACAATGGGAAAGTTTTTCACTGTAAAGGAAAAATATATTTTGAATTTTTTGACAAATATCTCGAAACACTTAGGCGAGAATATTTCATACTCTAGCACGCGAACAAAAAAAACTGTGTTCAATTCTTTTAGGGTTTAAAACAGTGTGTTGCCTCACATTTCATTCTCTTTATATTTTTTTCTACGCATTCGCACTAACATTGTTTAGAATTTTTTTGGAACACATCAAGCGTGTTTCTGTAGTATAGTGGTCATCACGTGCGCCTCACACGCGCAAGGTCCTCAGTTCGATCCTGGGCAGAAACATTCTAAACTAATAAATTTCCGTCTTTATTGTAGCGATAAACACGTGTACTTAATTCGTGTAAGAAGCGTAAAAATCGTGCTATTATCTGATGAAAAAGTATGTTTCAAACAATATTCATCTTAATAAAAAATTTCGCTTCGAGCAGCATGTTATTTGAGTCAATGGTTTTGCACTTACCCAGAAAGAAGCTTGAAAATTTTTTGCTTCCTGAGATTTTGGAACTGTTGAAAAGTCCATGTTTCCATAGTGTAGCGGTAATCAAGTGTGGTTAACAAAGAGAAGGACTCGAGTTTGATCCTTGGCAGAAGCAGTCTAAATTGAAAAACTTTTTTCTTTAGTATATTCATCTTCAGTTATGCTTTTAATTGCCCCATTTCTCCAACCTCGATCCCGACAAAAAAGTCTAAGCTAAAAATTGTGCTTTCGATTTTTAAAACAGTATGTTTAAAACAATGTTAATCTTACTGAATATTTTGGCTAAGACTAGGATGTTTTTCAAGTCAATGGTTTTGCACCTACGGTGGCGCTATAAAATTCCTCGCATTCTTACTATTTGAAACATTTGGAAACGTTGGCTTGTATCGACTCAGAAACAATAATGTATATAAAAAACGCTGAGAATTTTTTCCATAAATGAAGCCATGTTTCTGTAGTGTAGTAGTTATCACGTGTGCTTAACACGCACAATGTCCCCAGTTCAATCCTGGGCAGAAATAATGGGAAAATTTTCCACTGTAAAGAAAAAATATATTTTGAATCTTTTGACAAATACGTGGAAAAAACAAGGCGAGAATATTTCAAAGTGTAGCGCCCGTACATAAAATAAAAATTGTGTCCAATTATTTTAGGGTTAAAAACAGTGTGTTTCCTAGCTTTTCTTTCTCCGTGTAAATTTTTTCTTCTCATTTCTCACTACCATTCCTAGGAAATGTTGTGCAACAGATCAATCGCGTTTCTGTAGTGTAGTGGTCATCACGTGCGCTTTACACGCGCAAGGTCCTCAGTTCGATCCTGAGCAGAAACATTCTAAACTTTTTAGCCTTCTTTCTATAATGTGGCGGTCATCAGGTGTACTTAATTCGCGTAAGGGCTAAAGCCCGTTCCTGGGCAGAAACAGTTTAATCTGAAAAACGTGCTTTAGGATAAAGACATAAAATTCGTGGCCTGGTTATTGTTTGAAACAGTTGGAAAAGTTGGCTTCTATCGACTTTCAGACAATAATGTATATGAAACACGCTGAGATTTTTTCCAGTAAAAGCAGCCATGTTTCTGTAGTGTAGTGGTTATCACGTGTGCTTAACACGAACAAGGTCCCCAGTTCGATCCTGGGCAGGAACAATGGGAAAGTTTTTCACTGTAAAGGAAAAATATATTTTGATTTTTTTGACAAATATCTCGAAACACTTAGGCGAGAATATTTCATACTCTAGCACGCGCACAAAAAAAACTTGTGTTCAACTCTTTTAGGGTTTAAAACAGTGTGTTGCCTCACATTTCATTCTCTTTATATTTTTTTTCTACGCATTCGCACTAACATTGTTCAGAATTTTTTTGGAACACATCAAGCGTGTTTCTGTAGTGTAGTGTAGTGGTCATCACGTGCGCCTCACACGCGCAAGGTCCTCAGTTCGATCCTGGGCAGAAACATTGTAACCTAATAAATTTCCGTCTTTATTGTAGCGATAAACACGTGTACTTAATTCGTGTAAGAAGCGTAAAAATCGTGCTATTATCTGATCAAAAGTATGTTTCAAACAATATTCATCTTAATAAAAAACTTCACTTCGAGCAGCATGTTATTTGAGTCAATGGTTTTGCACTTACCCAGAAAGAAGCTTGAAAATTTTTTCCTTCCTGAGATTTTGGAACTGTTGAAAAGTCCATGTTTCCATAGTGTAGCGGTAATCAAGTGTGGTTAACAAAGAGAAGGACTCGAGTTTGATCCTTGGCAGAAGCTGTCTAAATTGAAAAACTTTTTTCTTTAGTATATTCATCTTCAGTTATGCTTTTAATTGCCCCATTTCTCCAACCTCGATCCCGACAAAAAAGTCTAAGCTAAAAATTGTGCTTTCGATTTTTAAAACAGTATGTTTAAAACAATGTTAATCTTACTGAATATTTTGGCTAAGACTAGAATGTTTTTCAAGTCAATGGTTTTGCACCTACGGCGGCGCTATAAAACTCCTCGCATTCTTACTATTTGAAACATTTGGAAACGTTGGCTTGTATCGACTCACAAACAATAATGTATATAAAAAAGGCTGAGAACTTTTTCCATAAATGAAGCCATGTTTCTGTAGTGTAGTAGTTATCACGTGTGCGTAACACGCACAAGGTCCCCAGTTCAATCCTGGGCAGAAATAATGGGAAAATTTTCCACTGTAAAGAAAAAATATATTTTGAATCTTTTGACAAATACGTGGAAAAAACAAGGCGAGAATATTTCACAATGTAGCGCCCGTACATAAAATAAAAATTGTGTCCAATTAATTTAGGGTTAAAAACAGTGTGTTTCCTAGCTTTTCTTTCTCCGTGTATATTTTTTCTTCTCACTTCTCACTACCATTCCTAGGAAATGTTGTGCAACAGATCAATCGCGTTTCTGTAGTGTAGTGTAGTGGTCATCACGTGCGCTTTACACGCGCAAGGTCCTCAGTTCGATCCTGAGCAGAAACATTCTAAACTTTTTAGCCTTCTTCCTATAATGTGGCGGTCATCAGGTGTACTTAATTCGCGTACGGGCTAAAGCCCGTTCCTGGGCAGAAACAGTCTAATCTGAAAAACGTGCTCTAGGATAAAGACATAAAATTCGTGGCCTGCTTATTGTTTGAAACAGTTGGAAAAGTTGGCTTCTATCGACTCTCAGACAATAATGTATATGAAATACGCTGCAGCCATGTTTCTGTAGTGTAGTGGTTATCACGTGTGCTTAACACGCACAAGGTCCCCAGTTCGATCCTGGGCAGAAACAATGGGAAAGTTTTTCACTGTAAAGGAAAAATATATTTTGATTTTTTTGACAAATATCTCGAAACACTTAGGCGAGAATATTTCATACTCTAGCACGCGTACAAAAAAAAGTTGTGTTGAATTCTTTTAGGGTTTAAAACAGTGTGTTGCCTCACATTTCATTCTCTTTATATTTTTTTTTTACGCATTCGCACTAACATTGTTCAGAAGTTTTTTGGAACACATCAAGCGTGTTTCTGTAGTGTAGTGGTCATCACGTGCGCCTCACACGCGCAAGGTCCTCAGTTCGATCCTGGGCAGAAACATTCTAAACTAATAAATTTCCGTCTTTATTGTAGCGATAAACACGTGTACTTAATTCGTGTAAGAAGCGTAAAAGTCGTGCTATTATCTGATGAAAAAGTATGTTTCAAAAAATATTCATCTTAATAAAAATCTTTGCTTCGAGCAGCATGTTATTTGGGTATTTTTTCCTTAAATGAAGCCATGTTTCTGTAGTGTAGTAGTTATCACGTGTGCTTAACACGCACAAGGTCCCCAGTTCAATCCTGGGCAGAAATAATGGGAAAATTTTCCACTGTAAAGAAAAAATATATTTTGAATCTTTTGACAAATACGTGGAAAAAACAAGGCGAGAATATTTCACAATGTAGCGCCCGTACATAAAATACAAATTGTGTCCAATTATTTTAGGGTTAAAAACAGTGTGTTTCCTAGCTTTTCTTTCTCCGTGTATATTTTTTCTTCTCACTTCTCACTACCATTCCTAGGAAATGTTGTGCAACAGATCAATCGCGTTTCTGTAGTGTAGTGTAGTGGTCATCACGTGCGCTTTACACGCGCAAGGTCCTCAGTTCGATCCTGAGCAGAAACATTCTAAACTTTTTAGCCTTCTTCCTATAATGTGGCGGTCATCAGGTGTACTTAATTCGCGTACGGGCTAAAGCCCGTTCCTGGGCAGAAACAGTCTAATCTGAAAAACGTGCTCTAGGATAAAGACATAAAATTCGTGGCCTGCTTATTGTTTGAAACAGTTGGAAAAGTTTGCTTCTATCGACTCTCAGACAATAATGTATATGAAATACGCTGAGATTTTTTCCACTAAAAGCAGCCATGTTTCTGTAGTGTAGTGGTTATCACGTGTGCTTAACACGCACAAGGTCCCCAGTTCGATCCTGGGCAGAAACAATGGGAAAGTTTTTCACTGTAAAGGAAAAATATATTTTGATTTTTTTGACAAATATCTCGAAACACTTAGGCGAGAATATTTCATACTCTAGCACGCGTACAAAAAAAAGTTGTGTTGAATTCTTTTAGGGTTTAAAACAGTGTGTTGCCTCACATTTCATTCTCTTTATATTTTTTTTTTACGCATTCGCACTAACATTGTTCAGAAGTTTTTTGGAACACATCAAGCGTGTTTCTGTAGTGTAGTGGTCATCACGTGCGCCTCACACGCGCAAGGTCCTCAGTTCGATCCTGGGCAGAAACATTCTAAACTAATAAATTTCCGTCTTTATTGTAGCGATAAACACGTGTACTTAATTCGTGTAAGAAGCGTAAAAGTCGTGCTATTATCTGATGAAAAAGTATGTTTCAAAAAATATTCATCTTAATAAAAATCTTTGCTTCGAGCAGCATGTTATTTGAGTATTTTTTCCTTAAATGAAGCCATGTTTCTGTAGTGTAGTAGTTATCACGTGTGCTTAACACGCACAAGGTCCCCAGTTCAATCCTGGGCATAAATAATGGGAAAATTTTCCACTGTAAAGAAAAAATATATTTTGAATCTTTTGACAAATACGTGGAAAAAACAAGGCGAGAATATTTCAGTGTAGCGCCCGTACATAAAATAAAAATTGTGTCCAATTATTTTAGGGTTAAAAACAGTGTGTTTCCTAGCTTTTCTTTCTCCGTGTATATTTTTTCTTCTCACTTCTCACTACCATTCCTAGGAAATGTTGTGCAACAGATCAATCGCGTTTCTGTAGTGTAGTGTAGTGGTCATCACGTGCGCTTTACACGCGCAAGGTCCTCAGTTCGATCCTGAGCAGAAACATTCTAAACTTTTTAGCCTTCTTCCTATAATGTGGCGGTCATCAGGTGTACTTAATTCGCGTACGGGCTAAAGCCCGTTCCTGGGCAGAAACAGTCTAATCTTAAAAACGTGCTCTAGGATAAAGACATAAAATTCGTGGCCTGCTTATTGTTTGAAACAGTTGGAAAAGTTGGCTTCTATCGACTCTCAGACAATAATGTATATGAAATACGCTGCAGCCATGTTTCTGTAGTGTAGTGGTTATCACGTGTGCTTAACACGCACAAGGTTCCCAGTTCAATCCTGGGCAGAAATAATGGGAAAATTTTCCACTGTAAAGAAAAAATATATTTTGAATCTTTTGACAAATACGTGGAAAAAACAAGGCGAGAATATTTCAAAGTGTAGCGCCCGTACATAAAATAAAAATTGTGTCCAATTATTTTAGGGTTAAAAACAGTGTGTTTCCTAGCTTTTCTTTCTCCGTGTATATTTTTTCTTCTCATTTCTCACTACTATTCCTAGGAAATGTTGTGCAACAGATCAATCGCCTTTCTGTAGTGTAGTGGTCATCACGTGCGCTTTACACGCGGAAGGTCCTCAGTTCGATCCTGAGCAGAAACATTCTAAACTTTTTAGGCTTCTTCCTATAATGTGGCGGTCATCAGGTGTACTTAATTCGCGTAAGGGCTAAGGCCCGTTCCTGGGCAGAAACAGTCTAATCTGAAAAACGTGCTTTAGGATAAAGACATAAAATTCGTGGCCTGCTTATTGTTTGAAACAGTTGGAAAAGTTGGCTTCTATCGACTCTATGACAATAATGTATATGAAATACGCTGCAGCCATGTTTCTGTAGTGTAGTGGTTATCACGTGTGCTTAACACGCACAAGGTCCCCAGTTCAATCCTGGGCAGAAATAATGGGAAAATTTTCCACTGTAAAGAAAAAATATATTTTGAATCTTTTGACAAATACGTGGAAAAAACAAGGCGAGAATATTTCAAAGTGTAGCGCCCGTACATAAAATAAAAATTGTGTCCATTTATTTTAGGGTTAAAAACAGTGTGTTTCCTAGCTTTTCTTTCTCCGTGTATATTTTTTCTTCTCATTTCTCACTACCATTCCTAGGAAATGTTGTGCAACAGATCAATCGCGTTTCTGTAGTGTAGTGGTCATCACGTGCGCTTTACACGCGCAAGGTCCTCAGTTCGATCCTGAGCAGAAACATTCTAAACTTTTTAGCCTTCTTTCTATAATGTGGCGGTCATCAGGTGTACTTAATTCGCGTAAGGGCTAAAGCCCGTTCCTGGGCAGAAACAGTTTAATCTGAAAAACGTGCTTTAGGATAAAGACATAAAATTCGTGGCCTGGTTATTGTTTGAAACAGTTGGAAAAGTTGGCTTCTATAGACTTTCAGACAATAATGTATATGAAACACGCTGAGATTTTTTCCACTAAAAGCAGCCATGTTTCTGTAGTGTAGTGGTTATCACGTGTGCTTAACACGAACAAGGTCCCCAGTTCGATCCTGGGCAGAAACAATGGGAAAGTTTTTCACTGTAAAGGAAAAATATATTTTGAATTTTTTGACAAATATCTCGAAACACTTAGGCGAGAATATTTCATACTCTAGCACGCGTACAAAAAAAAGTTGTGTTGAATTCTTTTAGGGTTTAAAACAGTGTGTTGCCTCACATTTCATTCTCTTTATATTTTTTTCTACGCATTCGCACTAACATTGTTTAGAATTTTTTTGGAACACATCAAGCGTGTTTCTGTAGTATAGTGGTCATCACGTGCGCCTCACACGCGCAAGGTCCTCAGTTCGATCCTGGGCAGAAACATTCTAAACTAATAAATTTCCGTCTTTATTGTAGCGATAAACACGTGTACTTAATTCGTGTAAGAAGCGTAAAAATCGTGCTATTATCTGATGAAAAAGTATGTTTCAAACAATATTCATCTTAATAAAAAATTTCGCTTCGAGCAGCATGTTATTTGAGTCAATGGTTTTGCACTTACCCAGAAAGAAGCTTGAAAATTTTTGCTTCCTGAGATTTTGGAACTGTTGAAAAGTCCATGTTTCCATAGTGTAGCGGTAATCAAGTGTGGTTAACAAAGAGAAGGACTCGAGTTTGATCCTTGGCAGAAGCAGTCTAATTTGAAAAACTTTTTTCTTTAGTATATTCATCTTCAGTTATGCTTTTAATTGCCCCATTTCTCCAACCTCGATCCCGACAAAAAAGTCTAAGCTAAAAATTGTGCTTTCGATTTTTAAAACAGTATGTTTAAAACAATGTTAATCTTACTGAATATTTTGGCTAAGACTAGAATGTTTTTGAAGTCAATGGTTTTGCACCTACGGCGGCGCTATAAAACTCCTCGCATTCTTACTATTTGAAACATTTGGAAACGTTGGCTTGTATCGACTCACAAACAATAATGTATATAAAAAAGGCTGAGAACTTTTTCCATAAATGAAGCCATGTTTCTGTAGTGTAGTAGTTATCACGTGTGCGTAACACGCACAAGGTCCCCAGTTCAATCCTGGGCAGAAATAATGGGAAAATTTTCCACTGTAAAGAAAAAATATATTTTGAATCTTTTGACAAATACGTGGAAAAAACAAGGCGAGAATATTTCACAATGTAGCGCCCGTACATAAAATAAAAATTGTGTCCAATTATTTTAGGGTTAAAAACAGTGTGTTTCCTAGCTTTTCTTTCTCCGTGTATATTTTTTCTTCTCACTTCTCACTACCATTCCTAGGAAATGTTGTGCAACAGATCAATCGCGTTTCTGTAGTGTAGTGTAGTGGTCATCACGTGCGCTTTACACGCGCAAGGTCCTCAGTTCGATCCTGAGCAGAAACATTCTAAACTTTTTAGCCTTCTTCCTATAATGTGGCGGTCATCAGGTGTACTTAATTCGCGTACGGGCTAAAGCCCGTTCCTGGGCAGAAACAGTCTAATCTTAAAAACGTGCTCTAGGATAAAGACATAAAATTCGTGGCCTGCTTATTGTTTGAAACAGTTGGAAAAGTTGGCTTCTATCGACTCTCAGACAATAATGTATATGAAATACGCTGCAGCCATGTTTCTGTAGTGTAGTAGTTATCACGTGTGCTTAACACGCACAAGGTCCCCAGTTCAATCCTGGGCAGAAATAATGGGAAAATTTTCCACTGTAAAGAAAAAATATATTTTGAATCTTTTGACAAATACGTGGAAAAAACAAGGCGAGAATATTTCAAAGTGTAGCGCCCGTACATAAAATAAAAATTGTGTCCAATTATTTTAGGGTTAAAAACAGTGTGTTTCCTAGCTTTTCTTTCTCCGTGTATATTTTTTCTTCTCACTTCTCACTACCATTCCTAGGAAATGTTGTGCAACAGATCAATCGCGTTTCTGTAGTGTAGTGGTCATCACGTGCGCTTTACACGCGCAAGGTCCTCAGTTCGATCCTGAGCAGAAACATTCTAAACTTTTTAGCCTTCTTTCTATAATGTGGCGGTCATCAGGTGTACTTAATTCGCGTAAGGGCTAAAGCCCGTTCCTGGGCAGAAACAGTTTAATCTGAAAAACGTGCTTTAGGATAAAGACATAAAATTCGTGGCCTGGTTATTGTTTGAAACAGTTGGAAAAGTTGGCTTCTATAGACTTTCAGACAATAATGTATATGAAACACGCTGAGATTTTTTCCACTAAAAGCAGCCATGTTTCTGTAGTGTAGTGGTTATCACGTGTGCTTAACACGAACAAGGTCCCCAGTTCGATCCTGGGCAGAAACAATGGGAAAGTTTTTCACTGTAAAGGAAAAATATATTTTGAATTTTTTGACATATATCTCGAAACACTTAGGCGAGAATATTTCATACTCTAGCACGCGTACAAAAAAAAGTTGTGTTGAATTCTTTTAGGGTTTAAAACAGTGTGTTGCCTCACATTTCATTCTCTTTATATTTTTTTCTACGCATTCGCACTAACATTGTTTAGAATTTTTTTGGAACACATCAAGCGTGTTTCTGTAGTATAGTGGTCATCACGTGCGCCTCACACGCGCAAGGTCCTCAGTTCGATCCTGGGCAGAAACATTCTAAACTAATAAATTTCCGTCTTTATTGTAGCGATAAACACGTGTAGTTAATTCGTGTAAGAAGCGTAAAAATCGTGCTATTATCTGATCAAAAGTATGTTTCAAACAATATTCATCTTAATAAAAAACTTCACTTCGAGCAGCATGTTATTTGATTCAATGGTTTTGCACTTACCCAGAAAGAAGCTTGAAAATTTTTGCTTCCTGAGATTTTGGAACTGTTGAAAAGTCCATGTTTCCATAGTGTAGCGGTAATCAAGTGTGGTTAACAAAGAGAAGGACTCGAGTTTGGTCCTTGGCAGAAGCAGTCTAATTTGAAAAACTTTTTTCTTTAGTATATTCATCTTCAGTTATGCTTTTAATTGCCCCATTTCTCCAACCTCGATCCCGACAAAAAAGTCTAAGCTAAAAATTGTGCTTTCGATTTTTAAAACAGTATGTTTAAAACAATGTTAATCTTACTGAATATTTTGGCTAAGACTAGAATGTTTTTGAAGTCAATGGTTTTGCACCTACGGCGGCGCTATAAAACTCCTCGCATTCTTACTATTTGAAACATTTGGAAACGTTGGCTTGTATCGACTCACAAACAATAATGTATATAAAAAAGGCTGAGAACTTTTTCCATAAATGAAGCCATGTTTCTGTAGTGTAGTAGTTATCACGTGTGCGTAACACGCACAAGGTCCCCAGTTCAATCCTGGGCAGAAATAATGGGAAAATTTTCCACTGTAAAGAAAAAATATATTTTGAATCTTTTGACAAATACGTGGAAAAAACAAGGCGAGAATATTTCACAATGTAGCGCCCGTACATAAAATAAAAATTGTGTCCAATTATTTTAGGGTTAAAAACAGTGTGTTTCCTAGCTTTTCTTTCTCCGTGTATATTTTTTCTTCTCACTTCTCACTACCATTCCTAGGAAATGTTGTGCAACAGATCAATCGCGTTTCTGTAGTGTAGTGTAGTGGTCATCACGTGCGCTTTACACGCGCAAGGTCCTCAGTTCGATCCTGAGCAGAAACATTCTAAACTTTTTAGCCTTCTTCCTATAATGTGGCGGTCATCAGGTGTACTTAATTCGCGTACGGGCTAAAGCCCGTTCCTGGGCAGAAACAGTCTAATCTTAAAAACGTGCTCTAGGATAAAGACATAAAATTCGTGGCCTGCTTATTGTTTGAAACAGTTGGAAAAGTTGGCTTCTATCGACTCTCAGACAATAATGTATATGAAATACGCTGCAGCCATGTTTCTGTAGTGTAGTGGTTATCACGTGTGCTTAACACGCACAAGGTCCCCAGTTCAATCCTGGGCAGAAATAATGGGAAAATTTTCCACTGTAAAGAAAAAATATATTTTGAATCTTTTGACAAATACGTGGAAAAAACAAGGCGAGAATATTTCAAAGTGTAGCGCCCGTACATAAAATAAAAATTGTGTCCAATTATTTTAGGGTTAAAAACAGTGTGTTTCCTAGCTTTTCTTTCTCCGTGTATATTTTTTCTTCTCACTTCTCACTACCATTCCTAGGAAATGTTGTGCAACAGATCAATCGCGTTTCTGTAGTGTAGTGTAGTGGTCATCACGTGCGCTTTACACGCGCAAGGTCCTCAGTTCGATCCTGAGCAGAAACATTCTAAACTTTTTAGCCTTCTTCCTATAATGTGGCGGTCATCAGGTGTACTTAATTCGCGTACGGGCTAAAGCCCGTTCCTGGGCAGAAACAGTCTAATCTTAAAAACGTGCTCTAGGATAAAGACATAAAATTCGTGGCCTGCTTATTGTTTGAAACAGTTGGAAAAGTTGGCTTCTATCGACTCTCAGACAATAATGTATATGAAATACGCTGCAGCCATGTTTCTGTAGTGTAGTGGTTATCACGTGTGCTTAACACGCACAAGGTCCCCAGTTCAATCCTGGGCAGAAATAATGGGAAAATTTTCCACTGTAAAGAAAAAATATATTTTGAATCTTTTGACAAATACGTGGAAAAAACAAGGCGAGAATATTTCAAAGTGTAGCGCCCGTACATAAAATAAAAATTGTGTCCAATTATTTTAGGGTTAAAAACAGTGTGTTTCCTAGCTTTTCTTTCTCCGTGTATATTTTTTCTTCTCATTTCTCACTACCATTCCTAGGAAATGTTGTGCAACAGATCAATCGCGTTTCTGTAGTGTAGTGGTCATCACGTGCGCTTTACACGCGCAAGGTCTTCAGTTCGATCCTGAGCAGAAACATTCTAAACTTTTTAGCCTTCTTTCTATAATGCGGCGGTCATCAGGTGTACTTAATTCGCGTAAGGGCTAAAGCCCGTTCCTGGGCAGAAACAGTTTAATCTGAAAAACGTGCTTTAGGATAAAGACATAAAATTCGTGGCCTGGTTATTGTTTGAAACAGTTGGAAAAGTTGGCTTCTATCGACTTTCAGACAATAATGTATATGAAACACGCTGAGATTTTTTCCACTAAAAGCAGCCATGTTTCTGTAGTGTAGTGGTTATCACGTGTGCTTAACACGAACAAGGTCCCCAGTTCGATCCTGGGCAGGAACAATGGGAAAGTTTTTCACTGTAAAGGAAAAATATATTTTGATTTTTTTGACAAATATCTCGAAACACTTAGGCGAGAATATTTCATACTCTAGCACGCGTACAAAAAAAACTTGTGTTCAACTCTTTTAGGGTTTAAAACAGTGTGTTGCCTCACATTTCATTCTCTTTATATTTTTTTTCTACGCATTCGCACTAACATTGTTCAGAATTTTTTTGGAACACATCAAGCGTGTTTCTGTAGTGTAGTGGTCATCACGTGCGCCTCACACGCGCAAGGTCCTCAGTTCGATCCTGGGCAGAAACATTGTAACCTAATAAATTTCCGTCTTTATTGTAGCGATAAACACGTGTACTTAATTCGTGTAAGAAGCGTAAAAATCGTGCTATTATCTGATCAAAAGTATGTTTCAAACAATATTCATCTTAATAAAAAACTTCGCTTCGAGCAGCATGTTATTTGAGTCAATGGTTTTGCACTTACCCAGAAAGAAGCTTGAAAATTTTTTGCTTCCTGAGATTTTGGAACTTGAAAAGTCCATGTTTCCATAGTGTAGCGGTAATCAAGTGTGCTTAACAAAGAGAAGGACTCGAGTTTGATCCTTGGCAGAAGCTGTCTAAATTGAAAAACTTTTTTCTTTAGTATATTCATCTTCAGTTATGCTTTTAATTGCCCCATTTCTCCAACCTCGATCCCGACAAAAAAGTCTAAGCTAAAAATTGTGCTTTCGATTTTTAAAACAGTATGTTTAAAACAATGTTAATCTTACTGAATATTTTGGCTAAGACTAGAATGTTTTTCAAGTCAATGGTTTTGCACCTACGGCGGCGCTATAAAACTCCTCGCATTCTTACTATTTGAAACATTTGGAAACGTTGGCTTGTATCGACTCACAAACAATAATGTATATAAAAAAGGCTGAGAACTTTTTCCATAAATGAAGCCATGTTTCTGTAGTGTAGTAGTTATCACGTGTGCGTAACACGCACAAGGTCCCCAGTTCAATCCTGGGCAGAAATAATGGGAAAATTTTCCACTGTAAAGAAAAAATATATTTTGAATCTTTTGACAAATACGTGGAAAAAACTAGGCGAGAATATTTCAAAGTGTAGCGCCCGTACATAAAATAAAAATTGTGTCCAATTATTTTAGGGTTAAAAACAGTGTGTTTCCTAGCTTTTCTTTCTCCGTGTATATTTTTTCTTCTCATTTCTCACTACCATTGCTAGGAAATGTGTTGTAACAGATCAATCGCGTTTCTGTAGTGTAGTGGTCATCACGTGCGCTTTACACGCGCAAGGTCTTCAGTTCGATCCTGAGCAGAAACATTCTAAACTTTTTAGCCTTCTTTCTATAATGCGGCGGTCATCAGGTGTACTTAATTCGCGTAAGGGCTAAAGCCCGTTCCTGGGCAGAAACAGTTTAATCTGAAAAACGTGCTTTAGGATAAAGACATAAAATTCGTGGCCTGGTTATTGTTTGAAACAGTTGGAAAAGTTGGCTTCTATCGACTTTCAGACAATAATGTATATGAAACACGCTGAGATTTTTTCCACTAAAAGCAGCCATGTTTCTGTAGTGTAGTGGTTATCACGTGTGCTTAACACGAACAAGGTCCCCAGTTCGATCCTGGGCAGGAACAATGGGAAAGTTTTTCACTGTAAAGGAAAAATATATTTTGATTTTTTTGACAAATATCTCGAAACACTTAGGCGAGAATATTTCATACTCTAGCACGCGTACAAAAAAAATTTGTGTTCAACTCTTTTAGGGTTTAAAACAGTGTGTTGCCTCACATTTCATTCTCTTTATATTTTTTTTCTACGCATTCGCACTAACATTGTTCAGAATTTTTTTGGAACACATCAAGCGTGTTTCTGTAGTGTAGTGGTCATCACGTGCGCCTCACACGCGCAAGGTCCTCAGTTCGATCCTGGGCAGAAACATTGTAACCTAATAAATTTCCGTCTTTATTGTAGCGATAAACACGTGTACTTAATTCGTGTAAGAAGCGTAAAAATCGTGCTATTATCTGATCAAAAGTATGTTTCAAACAATATTCATCTTAATAAAAAACTTCGCTTCGAGCAGCATGTTATTTGAGTCAATGGTTTTGCACTTACCCAGAAAGAAGCTTGAAAATTTTTTGCTTCCTGAGATTTTGGAACTTGAAAAGTCCATGTTTCCATAGTGTAGCGGTAATCAAGTGTGCTTAACAAAGAGAAGGACTCGAGTTTGATCCTTGGCAGAAGCTGTCTAAATTGAAAAACTTTTTTCTTTAGTATATTAATCTTCAGTTATGCTTTTAATTGCCCCATTTCTCCAACCTCGATCCCGACAAAAAAGTCTAAGCTAAAAATTGTGCTTTCGATTTTTAAAACAGTATGTTTAAAACAATGTTAATCCTACTGAATATTTTGGCTAAGACTAGAATGTTTTTCAAGTCAATGGTTTTGCACCTACGGCGGCGCTATAAAACTCCTCGTATTCTTACTATTTGAAACATTTGGAAACGTTGGCTTGTATCGACTCACAAACAATAATGTATATAAAAAAGGCTGAGAACTTTTTCCATAAATGAAGCCATGTTTCTGTAGTGTAGTAGTTATCACGTGTGCGTAACACGCACAAGGTCCCCAGTTCAATCCTGGGCAGAAATAATGGGAAAATTTTCCACTGTAAAGAAAAAATATATTTTGAATCTTTTGACAAATACGTGGAAAAAACTAGGCGAGAATATTTCAAAGTGTAGCGCCCGTACATAAAATAAAAATTGTGTCCAATTATTTTAGGGTTAAAAACAGTGTGTTTCCTAGCTTTTCTTTCTCCGTGTATATTTTTTCTTCTCATTTCTCACTACCATTGCTAGGAAATGTGTTGTAACAGATCAATCGCGTTTCTGTAGTGTAGTGGTCATCACGTGCGCTTTACACGCGCAAGGTCTTCAGTTCGATCCTGAGCAGAAACATTCTAAACTTTTTAGCCTTCTTCCTATAATGTGGCGGTCATCAGGTGTACTTAATTCGCGTAAGGGCTAAAGCCCGTTCCTGGGCAGAAACAGTCTAATCTGAAAAACGTGCTTTAGGATAAAGACATAAAATTCGTGGCCTGGTTATTGTTTGAAACAGTTGGAAAAGTTTGCTTCTATCGACTCTCAGACAATAATGTATATGAAACACGCTGAGATTTTTTCCACTAAAAGCAGCCATGTTTCTGTAGTGTATGGGTTATCACGTGTGCTTAACACGCACAAGGTCCCCAGTTCGATCCTGGGCAGAAACAATGGGAAAGTTTTTCACTGTAAAGGAAAAATATATTTTGAATTTTTTGACAAATATCTCGAAACACTTAGGCGAGAATATTTTATACTCTAGCACGCGTACAAAAAAAAGTTGTGTTGAATTCTTTTAGGGTTTAAAACAGTGTGTTGCCTCACATTTCATTCTCTTTATATTTTTTTCTACGCATTCGCACTAACATTGTTCAGAATTTTTTTGGAACACATCAAGCGTGTTTCTGTAGTATAGTGGTCATCACGTGCGCCTCACACGCGCAAGGTCCTCAGTTCGATCCTGGGCAGAAACATTCTAAACTAATAAATTTCCGTCTTTATTGTAGCGATAAACACGTGTACTTAATTCGTGTAAGAAGCGTAAAAATCATGCTATTATCTGATGAAAAAGTATGTTTCAAACAATATTCATCTTAATAAAAAATTTCGCTTCGAGCAGCATGTTATTTGAGTCAATAGTTTTGCATTTACCCAGAAAGAAGCTTGAAAATTTTTTGCTTCCTGAGATTTTGGAACTGTTGAAAAGTCCATGTTTGCATAGTGTAGCGGTAATCAAGTGTGGTTAACAAAGAGAAGGACTCGAGTTTGATCCTTGGCAGAAGCAGTCTAAATTGAAAAACTTTTTTCTTTAGTATATTCATCTTCAGTTATGCTTTTAATTACCCCATTTCTCCAACCTCGATCCCGACAAAAAAGTCTAAGCTAAAGATTGTGCTTTCGATTTTTAAAACAGTATGTTTAAAACATTGTTAATCTTACTGAATATTTTGGCTAAGACTAGGATGTTTTTCAAGTCAATGGTTTTGCACCTACGGTGGCGCTATAAAATTCCTCGCATTCTTACTATTTGAAACATTTGGAAACGTTGGCTTGTATCGACTCAGAAAAAATAATGTATATAAAAAAGGCTGAGAACTTTTTCCATAAATGAAGCCATGTTTCTGTAGTGTAGTAGTTATCACGTGTGCGTAACACGCACAAGGTCCCCAGTTAAATCCTGGGCAGAAATAATGGGAAAATTTTCCACTGTAAAGAAAAAATATATTTTGAATCTTTTGACAAATACGTGGAAAAAACAAGGCGAGAATATTTCAAAGTGTAGCGCCCGTACATAAAATAAAAATTGTGTCCAATTATTTTAGGGTTAAAAACAGTGTGTTTCCTAGCTTTTCTTTCTCCGTGTATATTTTTTCTTCTCACTTCTCACTACCATTCCTAGGAAATGTTGTGCAACAGATCAATCGCGTTTCTGTAGTGTAGTGTAGTGGTCATCACGTGCGCTTTACACGCGCAAGGTCCTCAGTTCGATCCTGAGCAGAAACATTCTAAACTTTTTAGGCTTCTTCCTATAATGTGGCGGTCATCAGGTGTACTTAATTCGCGTAAGGGCTAAAGCCCGTTCCTGGGCAGAAACAGTCTAATCTGAAAAACGTGCTTTAGGATAAAGACATAAAACTCGTGGCCTGCTTATTGTTTGAAACAGTTGGAAAAGTTGGCTTCTATCGACTCTCAGACAATAATGTATATGAAATACGCTGAGATTTTTTCCACTAAAAGCAGTCATGTTTCTGTAGTGTAGTGGTTATCACGTGTGCTTAACACGCACAAGGTCCCCAGTTCGATCCTGGACAGAAACAATGGGAAAGTTTTTCACTGTAATGGAAAAATATATTTTGATTTTTTTGACAAATATCTCGAAACACTTAGGCGAGAATATTTCATGCTCTAGCACGCGTACAAAAAAAAGTTGTGTTGAATTCTTTTAGGGTTTAAAACAGTGTGTTGCCTCACATTTCATTCTCTTTATATTTTTTTTCTACGCATTCGCACTAACATTGTTCAGAAGTTATTTGGAACACATCAAGCGTGTTTCTGTAGTGTAGTGGTCATCACGTGCGCCTCACACGCGCAAGGTCCTCAGTTCGATCCTGGGAAGAAACATTCTAAACTAATAAATTACCGTCTTTATTGTAGCGATAAACACGTGTACTTAATTCGTGTAAGAAGCGTAAAAATCGTGCTATTATCTGATGAAAAAGTATGTTTCAAACAATATTCATCTTAATAAAAAACTTCACTTCGAGCAGCATGTTTTTTGAGTCAATGGTTTTGCACTTACCCAGAAAGAAGCTTGAAAATTTTTTGCTTCCTGAGATTTTGGAACTGTTGAAAAGTCCATGTTTCCATAGTGTAGCGGTCATCAAGTGTGGTTAACAAAGAGAAGGACTCGAGTTTGATCCTTGGCAGAAGCAGTCTAAATTGAAAAACTTTTTTCTTTAGTATATTCATCATCTTCAGTTATGCTTTTAATTGGCCCATTTCTCCCAGCTCGATCCCGACAAAAAAGTCTAAGCTAAAAATTGTGCTTTCGATTTTTAAAACAGTATGTTTAAAACAATGTTAATCTTACTGAATATTTTGGCTAAGACTAGGATGTTTTTCAAGTCAATGGTTTTGCACCTACGACGGCGCTTTAAAATTCCTCGCATTCTTACTATTTGAAACATTTGGAAACGTTGGCTTGTATCGACTCAGAAACAATAATGTATATAAAAAACGCTGAGAATGCTGAGAATTTTTTCCATAAATGAAGCCATGTTTCTGTAGTGTAGTAGTTATCACGTGTGCGTAACACGCACAAGGTCCCCAGTTAAATCCTGGGAAGAAATAATGGGAAAATTTTCCACTGTAAAGAAAAAATATATTTTGAATCTTTTGACAAATACGTGGAAAAAACAAGGCGAGAATATTTCAAAGTGTAGCGCTCGTACATAAAATAAAAATTGTGTCCAATTATTTTAGGGTTAAAAACAGTGTGTTTCCTAGCTTTTCTTTCTCCGTGTATATTTTTTCTTCTCACTTCTCACTACCATTCCTAGGAACTGTTGTGCAACAGATCAATCGCGTTTCTGTAGTGTAGTGTAGTGGTCATCACGTGCGCTTTACACGCGCAAGGTCCTCAGTTCGATCCTGAGCAGAAACATTCTAAACTTATTAGGCTTCTTCCTATAGTGTGGCGGTCATCAGGTGTACTTAATTCGCGTAAGGGCTAAAGCCCGTTCCTGGGCAGAAACAGTCTAATCTGAAAAACGTGCTTTAGGATAAAGACATAAAATTCGTGGCCCGGTTATTGTTTGAAACAGTTGGAAAAGTTGGCTTCTATAGACTCTCAGACAATAATGTATATGAAACACGCTGAGATTTTTTCCACTAAAAGCAGCCATGTTTCTGTAGTGTAGTGGTTATCACGTGTGCTTAACACGAACAAGGTCCCCAGTTCGATCCTGGGCAGGAACAATGGGAAAGTTTTTCACTGTAAAGGAAAAATATATTTTGATTTTTTTGACAAATATCTCGAAACACTTAGGCGAGAATATTTCATACTCTAGCACGCGTACAAAAAAAAGTTGTGTTCAACTCTTTTAGGGTTTAAAACAGTGTGTTGCCTCACATTTCATTCTCTTTGTATTTTTTTTCTACGCATTCGCACTAACATTGTTCAGAATTTTTTTGGAACACATCAAGCGTGTTTCTGTAGTGTAGTGGTCATCACGTGCGCCTCACACGCGCAAGGTCCTCAGTTCGATCCTGGGCAGAAACATTGTAACCTAATAAATTTCCGTCTTTATTGTAGCGATAAACACGTGTACTTAATTCGTGTAAGAAGCGTAAAAATCGTGCTATTATCTGATCAAAAGTATGTTTCAAACAATATTCATCTTAATAAAAAACTTCGCTTCGAGCAGCATGTTATTTGAGTCAATGGTTTTGCACTTACCCAGAAAGAAGCTTGAAAATTTTTTGCTTCTTGAGATTTTGGAACTGTTGAAAAGTCTATGTTTCCATAGTGTAGCGGTCATCAAGTGTGCTTAACAAAGAGAAGGACTCGAGTTTGATCCTTGGCAGAAGCTGTCTAAATTGAAAAACTTTTTTCTTTAGTATATTCATCTTCAGTTATGCTTTTAATTGCCCCATTTCTCCAGCCTCGATCCCGACAAAAAAGTCTAAGCTAAAAATTGTGCTTTCGATTTTTAAAACAGTATGTTTAAAACAATGTTAATCTTACTGAATATTTTGGCTAAGACTAGGATGTTTTTCAAGTCAATGGTTTTGCACCTACGGCGGCGCTTTAAAATTCCTCGCATTCTTACTGTTTGAAACATTTGGAAACGTTGGCTTGTATCGACTCAGAAACAATATTGTATATAAAAAACGCTGAGAATTTTTTCCATAAATGAAGCCATGTTTCTGTAGTGTAGTAGTTATCACGTGTGCTTAACACGCACAAGGTCCCCAGTTCAATCCTGGGCAGAAATAATGGGAAAATTTTCCACTGTAAAGAAAAAATATATTTTGAATCTTTTGACAAATACGTGGAAAAAACAAGGAGAGAATATTTCAAAGTGTAGCGCCCGTACATAAAATAAAAATTGTGTCCAATTATTTTAGGGTTAAAAACAGTGTGTTTCCTAGCTTTTCTTTCTTCGTGTATATTTTTTCTTCTCATTTCTCACTACCATTGCTAGGAAATGTGTTGTAACAGATCAATCGCGTTTCTGTAGTGTAGTGGTCATCACGTGCGCTTTACACGCGCAAGGTCTTCAGTTCGATCCTGAGCAGAAACATTCTAAACTTTTTAGCCTTCTTTCTATAATGTGGCGGTCATCAGGTGTACTTAATTCGCGTAAGGGCTAAAGCCCGTTCCTGGGCAGAAACAGTCTAATCTGAAAAACGTGCTTTAGGATAAAGACATAAAATTCGTGGCCTGCTTATTGTTTGAAACAGTTGGAAAAGTTGACTTCTATCGACTTTCAGACAATAATGTATATGAAACACGCTGAGATTTTTTCCACTAAAAGCAGCCATGTCTCTGTAGTGTAGTGGTTGTCACGTGTGCTTAACACGCACAAGGTCCCCAGTTCGATCCTGGGCAGAAACAATGGGAAAGTTTTTCACTGTAAAGGAAAAATATATTTTGATTTTTTTGACAAATATCTCGAAACACTTAGGCGAGAATATTTCATACTCTAGAACGCGTACAAAAAAAAGTTGTGTTGAATTCTTTTAGGGTTTAAAACAGTGTGTTGCCTCACATTTCATTCTCTTTATATTTTTTTTCTACGCATTCGCACTAACATTGTTCAGAATTTTTTTGGAACACATCAAGCGTGTTTCTGTAGTGTAGTGGTCATCACGTGCGCCTCACACGCGCAAGGTCCTCAGTTCGATCCTGGGCAGAAACATTGTAACCTAATAAATTTCCGTCTTTATTGTAGCGATAAACACGTGTACTTAATTCGTGTAAGAAGCGTAAAAATCGTGCTATTATCTGATCAAAAGTATGTTTCAAACAATATTCATCTTAATAAAAAACTTCACTTCGAGCAGCATGTTATTTAAATCAATGGTTTTGCACTTACCCAGAAAGAAGCTTGAAAATTTTTTGCTTCCTGAGATTTTGGAACTGTTGAAAAGTCCATGTTTCCATAGTGTAGCGGTAATCAAGTGTGGTTAACAAAGAGAAGGACTCGAGTTTGATCCTTGGCAGAAGCAGTCTAATTTGAAAAACTTTTTTCTTTAGTATATTCATCTTCAGTTATGCTTTTAATTGCCCCATTTCTCCAACCTCGATCCCGACAAAAAAGTCTAAGCTAAAAATTGTGCTTTCGATTTTTAAAACAGTATGTTTAAAACAATGTTAATCTTACTGAATATTTTGGCTAAGACTAGAATGTTTTTCAAGTCAATGGTTTTGCACCTACGGCGGCGCTATAAAACTCCTCGCATTCTTATTATTTGAAACATTTGGAAACGTTGGCTTGTATCGACTCACAAACAATAATGTATATAAAAAAGGCTGAGAACTTTTTCCATAAATGAAGCCATGTTTCTGTAGTGTAGTAGTTATCACGTGTGCGTAACACGCACAAGGTCCCCAGTTCAATCCTGGGCAGAAATAATGGGAAAATTTTCCACTGTAAAGAAAAAATATATTTTGAATCTTTTGACAAATACGTGGAAAAAACAAGGCGAGAATATTTCACAATGTAGCGCCCGTACATAAAATAAAAATTGTGTCCAATTATTTTAGGGTTAAAAACAGTGTGTTTCCTAGCTTTTCTTTCTCCGTGTATATTTTTTCTTCTCACTTCTCACTACCATTCCTAGGAAATGTTGATCAACAGATCAATCGCGTTTCTGTAGTGTAGTGTAGTGGTCATCACGTGCGCTTTACACGCGCAAGGTCCTCAGTTCGATCCTGAGCAGAAACGTTCTAAACTTTTTAGGCTTCTTCCTATAATGCGGCGGTCATCAGGTGTACTTAATTCGCGTAAGGGCTAAAGCCCGTTCCTGGGCAGAAACAGTTTAATCTGAAAAACGTGCTCTTGGATAAAGACATAAAATTCGTGGCCTGCTTATTGTTTGAAACAGTTGGAAAAGGTGGCTTCTATCGACTCTCAGACAATAATGTATATGAAATACGCTGAGATTTTTTCCACTAAAAGCAGCCATGTTTCTGTAGTGTAGTGGTTATCACGTGTGCTTAACACGCACAAGGTCCCCAGTTCGATCCTGGGCAGAAACAATGGGAAAGTTTTTCACTGTAAAGGAAAAATATATTTTTATTTTTTTGACAAATATCTCGAAACACTTAGGCGAGAATATTTCATACTCTAGCACGCGTACAAAAAAAAGTTGTGTTGAATTCTTTTAGGGTTTAAAACAGTGTGTTGCCTCACATTTCATTCTCTTTATATTTTTTTTCTACGCATTCGCACTAACATTGTTGAGAAGTTTTTTGGAACACATCAAGCGTGTTTCTGTAGTGTAGTGTAGTGGTCATCACGTGCGCCTCACACGCGCAAGGTCCTCAGTTCGATCCTGGGCAGAAACATTCTAAACTAATAAATTCCCGTCTTTATTGTAGCGATAAACACGTGTACTTAATTCGTGTAAGAAGCGTAAAAGTCGTGCTATTATCTGATCAAAAGTATGTTTCAAACAATATTCATCTTAATAAAAAACTTCACTTCGAGCAGCATGTTATTTGAATCAATGGTTTTGCACTTACCCAGAAAGAAGCTTGAAAATTTTTTGCTTCCTGAGATTTTGGAACTGTTGAAAAGTCCATGTTTCCATAGTGTAGCGGTAATCAAGTGTGGTTAACAAAGAGAAGGACTCGAGTTTGATCCTTGGCAGAAGCAGTCTAATTTGAAAAACTTTTTTCTTTAGTATATTCATCTTCAGTTATGCTTTTAATTGCCCCATTTCTCCAACCTCGATCCCGACAAAAAAGTCTAAGCTAAAAATTGTGCTTTCGATTTTTAAAACAGTATGTTTAAAACAATGTTAATCTTACTGAATATTTTGGCTAAGACTAGAATGTTTTTCAAGTCAATGGTTTTGCACCTACGGCGGCGCTATAAAACTCCTCGCATTCTTATTATTTGAAACATTTGGAAACGTTGGCTTGTATCGACTCACAAACAATAATGTATATAAAAAAGGCTGAGAACTTTTTCCATAAATGAAGCCATGTTTCTGTAGTGTAGTAGTTATCACGTGTGCGTAACACGCACAAGGTCCCCAGTTCAATCCTGGGCAGAAATAATGGGAAAATTTTCCACTGTAAAGAAAAAATATATTTTGAATCTTTTGACAAATACGTGGAAAAAACAAGGCGAGAATATTTCACAATGTAGCGCCCGTACATAAAATAAAAATTGTGTCCAATTATTTTAGGGTTAAAAACAGTGTGTTTCCTAGCTTTTCTTTCTCCGTGTATATTTTTTCTTCTCACTTCTCACTACCATTCCTAGGAAATGTTGATCAACAGATCAATCGCGTTTCTGTAGTGTAGTGTAGTGGTCATCACGTGCGCTTTACACGCGCAAGGTCCTCAGTTCGATCCTGAGCAGAAACGTTCTAAACTTTTTAGGCTTCTTCCTATAATGCGGCGGTCATCAGGTGTACTTAATTCGCGTAAGGGCTAAAGCCCGTTCCTGGGCAGAAACAGTTTAATCTGAAAAACGTGCTCTTGGATAAAGACATAAAATTCGTGGCCTGCTTATTGTTTGAAACAGTTGGAAAAGGTGGCTTCTATCGACTCTCAGACAATAATGTATATGAAATACGCTGAGATTTTTTCCACTAAAAGCAGCCATGTTTCTGTAGTGTAGTGGTTATCACGTGTGCTTAACACGCACAAGGTCCCCAGTTCGATCCTGGGCAGAAACAATGGGAAAGTTTTTCACTGTAAAGGAAAAATATATTTTTATTTTTTTGACAAATATCTCGAAACACTTAGGCGAGAATATTTCATACTCTAGCACGCGTACAAAAAAAAGTTGTGTTGAATTCTTTTAGGGTTTAAAACAGTGTGTTGCCTCACATTTCATTCTCTTTATATTTTTTTTCTACGCATTCGCACTAACATTGTTGAGAAGTTTTTTGGAACACATCAAGCGTGTTTCTGTAGTGTAGTGTAGTGGTCATCACGTGCGCCTCACACGCGCAAGGTCCTCAGTTCGATCCTGGGCAGAAACATTCTAAACTAATAAATTCCCGTCTTTATTGTAGCGATAAACACGTGTACTTAATTCGTGTAAGAAGCGTAAAAGTCGTGCTATTATCTGATGAAAAAGTATGTTTCAAAAAATATTCATCTTAATAAAAATCTTCGCTTCGAGCAGCATGTTATTTGAGTCAATGGTTTTGCACTTACCCAGAAAGAAGCTTGAAAATTTTTGCTTCCTGAGATTTTGGAACTGTTGAAAAGTCCATGTTTCCATAGTGTAGCGGTCATCAAGTGTGGTTAACAAAGAGAAGGACTCGAGTTTGATCCTTGGCAGAAGCAGTCTAAATTGAAAAACTTTTTTCTTTAATATATTCATCATCTTCAGTTATGCTTTTAATTGGCCCATTTCTCCCAGCTCGATCCCGACAAAAAAGTCTAAGCTAAAAATTGTGCTTTCGATTTTTAAAACAGTATGTTTAAAACAATGTTAATCTTACTGAATATTTTGGCTAAGACTAGGATGTCTTTCAAGTCAATGGTTTTGCACCTACGACGGCGCTATAAAATTCCTCGCATTCTTACTATTTGAAACATTTGGAAACGTTGGCTTGTATCGACTCAGAAACAATAATGTATATAAAAAACGCTGAGAATTTTTTCCATAAATGAAGCCATGTTTCTGTAGTGTAGTAGTTATCATGTGTGCTTAACACGCACAAGGTCCCCAGTTCAATCCTGGGCAGAAATAATGGGAAAATTTTCCACTGTAGAGAAAAAATATATTTTGAATCTTTTGACAAATACGTGGAAAAAACAAGGCGAGAATATTTCAAAGTGTAGCGCCCGTACATAAAATAAAAATTGTGTCCAATTATTTTAGGGTTAAAAACAGTGTGTTTCCTAGCTTTTCTTTCTCCGTGTATATTTTTTCTTCTCACTTCTCACTACCATTCCTAGGAAATGTTGTGCAAGAGATCAATCGCGTTTCTGTACTGTAGTGGTCATCACGTGCGCTTTACACGCGCAAGGTCGTCAGTTCGATCCTGAGCAGAAACATTCTAAACTTTTTAGCCTTCTTCCTATAATGTGGCGGTCATCAGGTGTACTTAATTCGCGTAAGGGCTAAAGCCCGTTCCTGGGCAGAAACAGTCTAATCTGAAAAACGTGCTTTAGGATAAAGACATAAAATTCGTGGCCTGGTTATTGTTTGAAACAGTTGGAAAAGTTGGCTTCTATCGACTCTCAGACAATAATGTATATGAAACACGCTGAGATTTTTTCCACTAAAAGCAGCCATGTTTCTGTAGTGTAGTGGTTATCACGTGTGCTTAACACGCACAAGGTCCCCAGTTCGATCCTGGGCAGAAACAATGGGAAAGTTTTTCACTGTAAAGGAAAAATATATTTTGAATTTTTTGACATATATCTCGAAACACTTAGGCGAGAATATTTCATACTCTAGCACGCGTACAAAAAAAAGTTGTGTTGAATTCTTTTAGGGTTTAAAACAGTGTGTTGCCTCACATTTCATTCTCTTTATATTTTTTTTCTACGCATTCGCACTAACATTGTTGAGAAGTTTTTTGGAACACATCAAGCGTGTTTCTGTAGTGTAGTGGTCATCACGTGCGCCTCACACGCGCAAGGTCCTCAGTTCGATCCTGGGCAGAAACATTCTAAACTAATAAATTCCCGTCTTTATTGTAGCGATAAACACGTGTACTTAATTCGTGTAAGAAGCGTAAAAGTCGTGCTATTATCTGATGAAAAAGTATGTTTCAAAAAATATTCATCTTAATAAAAATCTTCGCTTCGAGCAGCATGTTATTTGAGTCAATGGTTTTGCACTTACCCAGAAAGAAGCTTGAAAATTTTTGCTTCCTGAGATTTTGGAACTGTTGAAAAGTCCATGTTTCCATAGTGTAGCGGTCATCAAGTGTGGTTAACAAAGAGAAGGACTCGAGTTTGATCCTTGGCAGAAGCAGTCTAAATTGAAAAACTTTTTTCTTTAGTATATTCATCATCTTCAGTTATGCTTTTAATTGGCCCATTTCTCCCAGCTCGATCCCGACAAAAAAGTCTAAGCTAAAAATTGTGCTTTCGATTTTTAAAACAGTATGTTTAAAACAATGTTAATCTTACTGAATATTTTGGCTAAGACTAGGATGTCTTTCAAGTCAATGGTTTTGCACCTACGACGGCGCTTTAAAATTCCTCGCATTCTTACTATTTGAAACATTTGGAAACGTTGGCTTGTATCGACTCAGAAACAATAATGTATATAAAAAACGCTGAGAATTTTTTCCATAAATGAAGCCATGTTTCTGTAGTGTAGTAGTTATCATGTGTGCTTAACACGCACAAGGTCCCCAGTTCAATCCTGGGCAGAAATAATGGGAAAATTTTCCACTGTAAAGAAAAAATATATTTTGAATCTTTTGACAAATACGTGGAAAAAACAAGGCGAGAATATTTCAAAGTGTAGCGCCCGTACATAAAATAAAAATTGTGTCCAATTATTTTAGGGTTAAAAACAGTGTGTTTCCTAGCTTTTCTTTCTCCGTGTATATTTTTTCTTCTCACTTCTCACTACCATTCCTAGGAAATGTTGTGCAAGAGATCAATCGCGTTTCTGTACTGTAGTGGTCATCACGTGCGCTTTACACGCGCAAGGTCGTCAGTTCGATCCTGAGCAGAAACATTCTAAACTTTTTAGCCTTCTTCCTATAATGTGGCGGTCATCAGGTGTACTTAATTCGCGTAAGGGCTAAAGCCCGTTCCTGGGCAGAAACAGTCTAATCTGAAAAACGTGCTTTAGGATAAAGACATAAAATTCGTGGCCTGGTTATTGTTTGAAACAGTTGGAAAAGTTGGCTTCTATCGACTCTCAGACAATAATGTATATGAAACACGCTGAGATTTTTTCCACTAAAAGCAGCCATGTTTCTGTAGTGTAGTGGTTATCACGTGTGCTTAACACGCACAAGGTCCCCAGTTCGATCCTGGGCAGAAACAATGGGAAAGTTTTTCACTGTAAAGGAAAAATATATTTTGAATTTTTTGACATATATCTCGAAACACTTAGGCGAGAATATTTCATACTCTAGCACGCGTACAAAAAAAAGTTGTGTTGAATTCTTTTAGGGTTTAAAACAGTGTGTTGCCTCACATTTCATTCTCTTTATATTTTTTTTCTACGCATTCGCACTAACATTGTTCAGAATTTTTTTGGAACACATCAAGCGTGTTTCTGTAGTATAATGGTCATCACGTGCGCCTCACACGCGCAAGGTCCTCAGTTCGATCCTGAACAGAAACATTCTAAACTAATAAATTTCCGTCTTTCTTGTAGCGATAAACACGTGTACTTAATTCGTGTAAGAAGCGTAAAAATCGTGCTATTATCTGATGAAAAAGTATGTTTCAAACAATATTCATCTTAATAAAAAATTTCGCTTCGAGCAGCATGTTATTTGAGTCAATGGTTTTGCACTTACCCAGAAAGAAGCTTGAAAATTTTTTGCTTCCTGAGATTTTGGAACTGTTGAAAAGTCCATGTTTCCATAGTGTAGCGGTAATCAAGTGTGGTTAACAAAGAGAAGGACTCGAGTTTGATCCTTGGCAGAAGCAGTCTAAATTGAAAAACTTTTTTCTTTAGTATATTCATCTTCAGTTATGCTTTTAATTGCGCCATTTCTCCAACCTCGATCCCGACAAAAAAGTCTAAGCTAAAAATTGTGCTTTCGATTTTTAAAACAGTATGTTTAAAACAATGTTAATCTTACTGAATATTTTGGCTAAGACTAGGATGTTTTTCAAGTCAATGGTTTTGCACCTACGGCGGCGCTATAAAATTCCTCGCATTCTTACTATTTGAAACATTTGGAAACGTTGGCTTGTATCGACTCAGAAACAATAATGTATATAAAAAAGGCTGAGAACTTTTTCCATAAATGAAGCCATGTTTCTGTAGTGTAGTAGTTATCACGTGTGCGTAACACGCACAAGGTCCCCAGTTCAATCCTGGGCAGAAATAATGGGAAAATTTTCCACTGTAAAGAAAAAATATATTTTGAATCTTTTGACAAATACGTGGAAAAAACAAGGCGAGAATATTTCAAAGTGTAGCGCCCGTACATAAAATAAAAATTGTGTCCAATTATTTTAGGGTTAAAAACAGTGTGTTTCCTAGCTTTTCTTTCTCCGTGTATATTTTTTCTTCTCACTTCTCACTACCATTCCTAGGAAATGTTGTGCAACAGATCAATCGCGTTTCTGTAGTGTAGTGGTCATCACGTGCGCTTTACACGCGCAAGGTCCTCAGTTCGATCCTGAGCAGAAACATTCTAAACTTTTTAGGCTTCTTCCTATAATGTGGCGGTCATCAGGTGTACTTAATTCGCGTAAGGGCTAAAGCCCGTTCCTCGGCAGAAACAGTCTAATCTGAAAAACGTGCTTTAGGATAAAGACATAAAATTCGTGGCCTGCTTATTGTTTGAAACAGTTGGAAAAGTTGGCTTCTATAGACTCTCAGACAATAATGTATATGAAACACGCTGAGATTTTTTCCCCTAAAACCAGCCATGTTTCTGTAGTGTAGTGGTTATCACGTGTGCTTAACACGAACAAGGTCCCCAGTTCGATCCTGGGCAGGAACAATGGGAAAGTTTTTCACTGTAAAGGAAAAATATATTTTGATTTTTTTGACAAATATCTCGAAACACTTAGGCGAGAATATTTCATACTCTAGCACGCGTACAAAAAAAAGTTGTGTTGAATTCTTTTAGGGTTTAAAACAGTGTGTTGATTCACATTTCATTCTCTTTATATTTTTTTTCTACGCATTCGCACTAACATTGTTCAGAATTTTTTTGGAACACATCAAGCGTGTTTCTGTAGTATAGTGGTCATCACGTGCGCCTCGCACGCGCAAGGTCCTCAGTTCGATCCTGGGCAGAAACATTCTAAACTAATAAATTTCCGTCTTTATTGTAGCGATAAACACGTGTACTTAATTCGTGTAAGAAGCGTAAAAATCGTGCTATTATCTGATGAAAAAGTATGTTTCAAACAATATTCATCTTAATAAAAAATTTCGCTTCGAGCAGCATGTTATTTGAGTCAATGGTTTTGCACTTACCCAGAAAGAAGCGTGAAAATTTTTTGCTTCCTGAGATTTTGGAACTGTTGAAAAGTCCATGTTTCCATAGTGTAGCGGTAATCAAGTGTGGTTAACAAAGAGAAGGACTCGAGTTTGATCCTTGGCAGAAGCAGTCTAAATTGAAAAACTTTTTTCTTTAGTATATTCATCTTCAGTTATGCTTTTAATTGCCCCATTTCTCCAACCTCGATCCCGACAAAAAAGTCTAAGCTAAAAATTGTGCTTTCGATTTTTAAAACAGTATGTTTAAAACAATGTTAATCTTACTGAATATTTTGGCTAAGACTAGGATGTTTTTCAAGTCAATGGTTTTGCACCTACGGCGGCGCTATAAAATTCCTCGCATTCTTACTATTTGAAACATTTCGAAACGTTGGCTTGTATCGACTCAGAAACAATAATGTATATAAAAAAGGCTGAGAACTTTTTCCATAAATGAAGCCATGTTTCTGTAGTGTAGTAGTTATCACGTGTGCGTAACACGCACAAGGTCCCCAGTTCAATCCTGGGCAGAAATAATGGGAAAATTTTCCACTGTAAAGAAAAAATATATTTTGAATCTTTTGACAAATACGTGGAAAAAACAAGGCGAGAATATTTCACAGTGTAGCGCCCGTACATAAAATAAAAATTGTGTCTAATTACTTTAGGGTTAAAAACAGTGTGTTTCCTAGCTTCTCTTTCTCCCTGTATATTTTTTCTTCTCACTTCTCACTACCATTCCTAGGAAATGTTGTGCAACAGATCAACCGCGTTTCTGTAGTGTAGTAGTCATCACGTGCGCTTTACACGCGCAAGGTTCTCAGTTCGATCCTGAGCAGAAACATTCTAAACTTTTTAGCCTTCTTCCTATAATGTGGCGGTCATCAGGTGTACTTAATTCGCGTAAGGGCTAAAGCCCGTTCCTGGGCAGAAACAGTCTAATCTGAAAAACGTGCTTTAGGATAAAGACATAAAATTCGTGGCCTGCTTATTGTTTGAAACAGTTGGAAAAGTTGGCTTCTATCGACTCTCAGACAATAATGTATATGAAATACGCTGAGATTTTTTCCACTAAAAGCAGTCATGTTTCTGTAGTGTAGTGGTTATCACGTGTGCTTAACACGCACAAGGTCCCCAGTTCGATCCTGGGCAGAAACAATGGGAAAGTTTTTCACTGTAAAGGAAAAATATATTGTGATTTTTTTGACAAATATCTCGAAACACTTAGGCGAGAATATTTCATACTCTAGCACGCGTACAAAAAAAAGTTGTGTTGAATTCTTTTAGGGTTTAAAACAGTGTGTTGCCTCACATTTCATTCTCTTTATATTTTTTTTCTACGCATTCGCACTAACATTGTTCAGAATTTTTTATGAACACATCAAGCGTGTTTCTGTAGTATAGTGGTCATCACGTGCGCCTCACACGCGCAAGGTCCTCAGTTCGATCCTGCGCAGAAACATTCTAACCTAATAAATTTCCGTCTTTATTGTAGCGATAAACACGTGTACTTAATTCGTGTAAGAAGCGTAAAAATCGTTCTATTATCTGATGAAAAAGTATGTTTCAAACAATATTCATCTTAATAAAAAATTTCGCTTCGAGCAGCCTGTTATTTGAGTCAATGGTTTTGCACTTACCCAGAAAGAAGCTTGAAATTTTTTTGCTTCCTGAGATTTTGGAACTGTTGAAAAGTCCATGTTTCCATAGTGTAGCGGTAATCAAGTGTGGTTAACAAAGAGAAGGACTCGAGTTTGATCCTTGGCAGAAGCAGTCTAAATTGAAAAACTTTTTTCTTTAGTATATTCATCTTCAGTTATGCTTTTAATTGCCCCATTTCTCCAACCTCGATCCCGACAAAAAAGTCTAAGCTAAAAATTGTGCTTTCGATTTTTAAAACAGTAAGTTTAAAACAATGTTAATCTTACTGAATATTTTGGCTAAGACTAGGATGTTTTTGAAGTCAATGGTTTTGCACCTACGGCGGCGCTATAAAATTCCTCGCATTCTTACTATTTGAAACATTTGGAAACGTTGGCTTGTATCGACTCACAAACAATAATGTATATAAAAAAGGCTGAGAACTTTTTCCATAAATGAAGCCATGTTTCTGTAGTGTAGTAGTTATCACGTGTGCGTAACACGCACAAGGTCCCCAGTTAAATCCTGGGCAGAAATAATGGGAAAATTTTCCACTGTAAAGAAAAAATATATTTTGAATCTTTTGACAAATACGTGGAAAAAACAAGGCGAGAATATTTCAAAGTGTAGCGCCCGTACATAAAATAAAAATTGTGTCCAATTATTTTAGGGTTAAAAACAGTGTGTTTCCTAGCTTTTCTTTCTCCGTGTATATTTTTTCTTCTCACTTCTCACTGCCATTCCTAGGAAATGTTGTGCAACAGATCAATCGCGTTTCTGTAGTGTAGTGGTCATCACGTGCGCTTTACACGCGCAAGGTCCTCAGTTCGATCCCGAGCAGAAACATTCTAAACTTTTTAGCCTTCTTCCTATAATGTGGCGGTCATCAGGTGTACTTAATTCGCGTAAGGGTTAAAGCCCGTTCCTGGGCAGAAATAGTCTAATCTGAAAAACGTGCTCTAGGATAAAGACATAAAATTCGTGGCCTGCTTATTGTTTGAAACAGTTGGAAAAGTTGGCTTCTATCGACTCTCAGACAATAATGTATATGAAACACGCTGAGATTTTTTCTACTAAAAGCAGCCATGTTTCTATAGTGTAGTGGTTATCACGTGTGCTTAACACGCACAAGGTCCCCAGTTCGATCCTGGGCAGAAACAATGGGAAAGTTTTTCACTGTAAAGGAAAAATATATTTTGATTTTTTTGACAAATATCTCGAAACACTTAGGCGAGAATATTTCATACTCTAGCATGCGTACAAAAAAAAGTTGTGTTGAATTCTTTTAGGGTTTAAAACAGTATGTTGCCTCACATTTCATTCTCTTTATATTTTTTTCTACGCATTCGCACTAACATTGTTCAGAATTTTTTTGGAACACATCAAGCGTGTTTCTGTAGTATAGTGGTCATCACGTGCGCCTCACACGCGCAAGGTCCTCAGTTCGATCCTGGGCAGAAACATTCTAAACTAATAAATTTCCGTCTTTATTGTAGCGATAAACACGTGTACTTAATTCGTGTAAGAAGCGTAAAAATCGTGCTATTATGTGATGAAAAAGTATGTTTCAATCAATATTCATCTTAATAAAAAATTTCGCTTCGAGCAGCATGTTATTTGAGTCAATGGTTTTGCACTTACCCAGAAAGAAGCTTGAAAATTTTTTGCTTCCTGAGATTTTGGAACTGTTGAAAAGTCCATGTTTGCATAGTGTAGCGGTAATCAAGTGTGGTTAACAAAGAGAAGGACTCGAGTTTGATCCTTGGCAGAAGCAGTCTAAATTGAAAAACTTTTTTCTTTAGTATATTCATCTTCAGTTATGCTTTTAATTGCCCCATTTCTCCCAGCTCGATCCCGACAAAAAAGTCTAAGCTAAAGATTGTGCTTTCGATTTTTAAAACAGTATGTTTAAAACATTGTTAATCTTACTGAATATTTTGGCTAAGACTAGGATATTTTTCAAGTCAATGGTTTTGCACCTACGGCGGCGCTTTAAAATTCCTCGCATTCTTACTATTTGAAACACTTGGAAACGTTGGCTTGTATCGACTCAGAAAAAATAATGTATATAAAAAACGCTGAGAATGCTGAGAATTTTTTCCATAAATGAAGCCATGTTTCTGTAGTGTAGTAGTTATCACGTGTGCGTAACACGCACAAGGTCCCCAGTTAAATCCTGGGAAGAAATGATGGGAAAATTTTCCACTGTAAAGAAAAAATATATTTTGAATCTTTTGACAAATACGTGGAAAAAACAAGGCGAGAATATTTCACAGTGTAGCGCCCGTACATAAAATAAAAATTGTGTCCAAATATTTTAGGGTTAAAAACAGTGTGTTTCCTAGCTTTTCTTTCTCCGTGTATATTTTTTCTTCTCACTTCTCACTACCATTCCTAGGAAATGTTGTGCAACAGATCAATCGCGTTTCTGTAGTGTAGTGGTCGTCACGTGCGCTTTACACGCGCAAGGTCCTCAGTTCGATCCTGAGCAGAAACATTCTAAACTTTTTAGCCTTCTTCCTATAATGTGGCGGTCATCAGGTGTACTTAATTCGCGTAAGGGCTAAAGGCCGTTCCTGGGCAGAAACAGTCTAATCTGAAAAACGTGCTCTAGGATAGAAACATAAAATTCGTGGCCTGCTTATTGTTTGAAACAGTTGGAAAAGTTGGCTTCTATCGACTCTCAGACAATAATGTATATGAAATACGCTGAGATTTTTTCCACTAAAAGCAGCCATGTTTCTGTAGTGTAGTGGTTATCACGTGTGCTTAACACGAACAAGGTCCCCAGTTCGATCCTGGGCAGAAACAATGGGAAAGTTTTTCACTGTAAAGGAAAAATATATTGTGATTTTTTTGACAAATATCTCGAAAAACTTAGGCGAGAATATTTCATACTCTAGCACGCGTACAAAAAAAAGTTGTGTTGAATTCTTTTAAAGTTTAAAACAATGCGTTGCCTCACATTTCATTCTCTTTATATTTTTTTTCTACGCATTCGCACTAACATTGTTCAGAATTTTTTTGGAACACAGCAAGCGTGTTTCTGTAGTGTAGTGGTCATCACGTGTGCTTAACACGCACAAGGTCCTCAGTTCGATCCTGGGCAGAAACATTGTAACCTAATAAATTTCCGTCTTTATTGTAGCGATAAACACGTGTACTTAATTCGTGTAAGAAGCGTAAAAATCGTGCTATTATCTGATCAAAAGTATGTTTCAAACAATATTCATCTTAATAAAAAACTTCGCTTCGAGCAGCATGTTATTTGAGTCAATGGTTTTGCACTTACCCAGAAAGAAGCTTGAAAATTTTTTGCTTCTTGAGATTTTGGAACTGTTGAAAAGTCTATGTTTCCATAGTGTAGCGGTCATCAAGTGTGCTTAACAAAGAGAAGGACTCGAGTTTGATCCTTGGCAGAAGCTGTCTAAATTGAAAAACTTTTTTCTTTAGTATATTCATCTTCAGTTATGCTTTTAATTGCCCCATTTCTCCAGCCTCGATCCCGACAAAAAAGTCTAAGCTAAAAATTGTGCTTTCGATTTTTAAAACAGTATGTTTAAAACAATGTTAATCTTACTGAATATTTTGGCTAAGACTAGGATGTTTTTCAAGTCAATGGTTTTGCACCTACGGCGGCGCTTTAAAATTCCTCGCATTCTTACTGTTTGAAACATTTGGAAACGTTGGCTTGTATCGACTCAGAAACAATATTGTATATAAAAAACGCTGAGAATTTTTTCCATAAATGAAGCCATGTTTCTGTAGTGTAGTAGTTATCACGTGTGCTTAACACGCACAAGGTCCCCAGTTCAATCCTGGGCAGAAATAATGGGAAAATTTTCCACTGTAAAGAAAAAATATATTTTGAATCTTTTGACAAATACGTGGAAAAAACAAGGCGAGAATATTTCAAAGTGTAGCGCCCGTACATAAAATAAAAATTGTGTCCAATTATTTTAGGGTTAAAAACAGTGTGTTTCCTAGCTTTTCTTTCTCCGTGTATATTTTTTCTTCTCATTTCTCACTACCATTGCTAGGAAATGTGTTGTAACAGATCAATCGCGTTTCTGTAGTGTAGTGGTCATCACGTGCGCTTTACACGCGCAAGGTCTTCAGTTCGATCCTGAGCAGAAACATTCTAAACTTTTTAGCCTTCTTTCTATAATGTGGCGGTCATCAGGTGTACTTAATTCGCGTAAGGGCTAAAGCCCGTTCCTGGGCAGAAACAGTCTAATCTGAAAAACGTGCTTTAGGATAAAGACATAAAATTCGTGGCCTGCTTATTGTTTGAAACAGTTGGAAAAGTTGACTTCTATCGACTTTCAGACAATAATGTATATGAAACACGCTGAGATTTTTTCCACTAAAAGCAGCCATGTCTCTGTAGTGTAGTGTAGTGGTTGTCACGTGTGCTTAACACGCTCAAGGTCCCCAGTTCGATCCTGGGCAGAAACAATGGGAAAGTTTTTCACTGTAAAGGAAAAATATATTTTGATTTTTTTGACAAATATCTCGAAACACTTAGGCGAGAATATTTCATACTCTAGCACGCGTACAAAAAAAAGTTGTGTTGAATTCTTTTAGGGTTTAAAACAGTGTGTTGCCTCACATTTCATTCTCTTTATATTTTTTTTCTACGCATTCGCACTAACATTGTTCAGAATTTTTTTGGAACACATCAAGCGTGTTTCTGTAGTGTAGTGGTCCTCACGTGCGCCTCACACGCGCAAGGTCCTCAGTTCGATCCTGGGCAGAAACATTGTAACCTAATAAATTTCCGTCTTTATTGTAGCGATAAACACGTGTACTTAATTCGTGTAAGAAGCGTAAAAATCGTGCTATTATCTGATCAAAAGTATGTTTCAAACAATATTCATCTTAATAAAAAACTTCGCTTCGAGCAGCATGTTATTTGAGTCAATGGTTTTGCACTTACCCAGAAAGAAGCTTGAAAATTTTTTGCTTCCTGAGATTTTGGAACTGTTGAAAAGTCTATGTTTCCATAGTGTAGCGGTCATCAAGTGTGCTTAACAAAGAGAAGGACTCGAGTTTGATCCTTGGCAGAAGCTGTCTAAATTGAAAAACTTTTTTCTTTAGTATATTCATCTTCAGTTATGCTTTTAATTGCCCCATTTCTCCAGCCTCGATCCCGACAAAAAAGTCTAAGCTAAAAATTGTGCTTTCGATTTTTAAAACAGTATGTTTAAAACAATGTTAATCTTACTGAATATTTTGGCTAAGACTAGGATGTTTTTCAAGTCAATGGTTTTGCACCTACGGCGGCGCTTTAAAATTCCTCGCATTCTTACTGTTTGAAACATTTGGAAACGTTGGCTTGTATCGACTCAGAAACAATATTGTATATAAAAAACGCTGAGAATTTTTTCCATAAATGAAGCCATGTTTCTGTAGTGTAGTAGTTATCACGTGTGCTTAACACGCACAAGGTCCCCAGTTCAATCCTGGGCAGAAATAATGGGAAAATTTTCCACTGTAAAGAAAAAATATATTTTGAATCTTTTGACAAATACGTGCAAAAAACAAGGCGAGAATATTTCAAAGTGTAGCGCCCGTACATAAAATAAAAATTGTGTCCAATTATTTTAGGGTTAAAAACAGTGTGTTTCCTAGCTTTTCTTTCTCCGTGTATATTTTTTCTTCTCATTTCTCACTACCATTGCCAGGAAATGTGTTGTAACAGATCAATCGCGTTTCTGTAGTGTAGTGGTCATCACGTGCGCTTTACACGCGCAAGGTCTTCAGTTCGATCCTGAGCAGAAACATTCTAAACTTTTTAGCCTTCTTTCTATAATGTGGCGGTCATCAGGTGTACTTAATTCGCGTAAGGGCTAAAGCCCGTTCCTGGGCAGAAACAGTCTAATCTGAAAAACGTGCTTTAGGATAAAGACATAAAATTCGTGGCCTGCTTATTGTTTGAAACAGTTGGAAAAGTTGGCTTCTATCGACTTTCAGACAATAATGTATATGAAACACGCTGAGATTTTTTCCACTAAAAGCAGCCATGTTTCTGTAGTGTAGTGGTTGTCACGTGTGCTTAACACGCACAAGGTCCCCAGTTCGATCCTGGGCAGAAACAATGGGAAAGTTTTTCACTGTAAAGGAAAAATATATTTTGATTTTTTTGACAAATATCTCGAAACACTTAGGCGAGAATATTTCATACTCTAGAACGCGTACAAAAAAAAGTTGTGTTGAATTCTTTTAGGGTTTAAAACAGTGTGTTGCCTCACATTTCATTCTCTTTATATTTTTTTTCTACGCATTCGCACTAACATTGTTCAGAATTTTTTTGGAACACATCAAGCGTGTTTCTGTAGTGTAGTGGTCATCACGTGCGCCTCACACGCGCAAGGTCCTCAGTTCGATCCTGGGCAGAAACATTGTAACCTAATAAATTTCCGTCTTTATTGTAGCGATAAACACGTGTACTTAATTCGTGTAAGAAGCGTAAAAATCGTGCTATTATCTGATCAAAAGTATGTTTCAAACAATATTCATCTTAATAAAAAACTTCACTTCGAGCAGCATGTTATTTGAATCAATGGTTTTGCACTTACCCAGAAAGAAGCTTGAAAATTTTTTGCTTCCTGAGATTTTGGAACTGTTGAAAAGTCCATGTTTCCATAGTGTAGCGGTAATCAAGTGTGGTTAACAAAGAGAAGGACTCGAGTTTGATCCTTGGCAGAAGCAGTCTAATTTGAAAAACTTTTTTCTTTAGTATATTCATCTTCAGTTATGCTTTTAATTGCCCCATTTCTCCAACCTCGATCCCGACAAAAAAGTCTAAGCTAAAAATTGTGCTTTCGATTTTTAAAACAGTATGTTTAAAACAATGTTAATCTTACTGAATATTTTGGCTAAGACTAGAATGTTTTTCAAGTCAATGGTTTTGCACCTACGGCGGCGCTATAAAACTCCTCGCATTCTTATTATTTGAAACATTTGGAAACGTTGGCTTGTATCGACTCACAAACAATAATGTATATAAAAAAGGCTGAGAACTTTTTCCATAAATGAAGCCATGTTTCTGTAGTGTAGTAGTTATCACGTGTGCGTAACACGCACAAGGTCCCCAGTTCAATCCTGGGCAGAAATAATGGGAAAATTTTCCACTGTAAAGAAAAAATATATTTTGAATCTTTTGACAAATACGTGGAAAAAACAAGGCGAGAATATTTCACAATGTAGCGCCCGTACATAAAATAAAAATTGTGTCCAATTATTTTAGGGTTAAAAACAGTGTGTTTCCTAGCTTTTCTTTCTCCGTGTATATTTTTTCTTCTCACTTCTCACTACCATTCCTAGGAAATGTTGATCAACAGATCAATCGCGTTTATGTAGTGTAGTGTAGTGGTCATCACGTGCGCTTTACACGCGCAAGGTCCTCAGTTCGATCCTGAGCAGAAACGTTCTAAACTTTTTAGGCTTCTTCCTATAATGCGGCGGTCATCAGGTGTACTTAATTCGCGTAAGGGCTAAAGCCCGTTCCTGGGCAGAAACAGTTTAATCTGAAAAACGTGCTCTTGGATAAAGACATAAAATTCGTGGCCTGCTTATTGTTTGAAACAGTTGGAAAAGGTGGCTTCTATCGACTCTCAGACAATAATGTATATGAAATACGCTGAGATTTTTTCCACTAAAAGCAGCCATGTTTCTGTAGTGTAGTGGTTATCACGTGTGCTTAACACGCACAAGGTCCCCAGTTCGATCCTGGGCAGAAACAATGGGAAAGTTTTTCACTGTAAAGGAAAAATATATTTTTATTTTTTTGACAAATATCTCGAAACACTTAGGCGAGAATATTTCATACTCTAGCACGCGTACAAAAAAAAGTTGTGTTGAATTCTTTTAGGGTTTAAAACAGTGTGTTGCCTCACATTTCATTCTCTTTATATTTTTTTTCTACGCATTCGCACTAACATTGTTGAGAAGTTTTTTGGAACACATCAAGCGTGTTTCTGTAGTGTAGTGGTCATCACGTGCGCCTCACACGCGCAAGGTCCTCAGTTCGATCCTGGGCAGAAACATTCTAAACTAATAAATTCCCGTCTTTATTGTAGCGATAAACACGTGTACTTAATTCGTGTAAGAAGCGTAAAAGTCGTGCTATTATCTGATGAAAAAGTATGTTTCAAAAAATATTCATCTTAATAAAAATCTTCGCTTCGAGCAGCATGTTATTTGAGTCAATGGTTTTGCACTTACCCAGAAAGAAGCTTGAAAATTTTTGCTTCCTGAGATTTTGGAACTGTTGAAAAGTCCATGTTTCCATAGTGTAGCGGTCATCAAGTGTGGTTAACAAAGAGAAGGACTCGAGTTTGATCCTTGGCAGAAGCAGTCTAAATTGAAAAACTTTTTTCTTTAGTATATTCATCATCTTCAGTTATGCTTTTAATTGGCCCATTTCTCCCAGCTCGATCCCGACAAAAAAGTCTAAGCTAAAAATTGTGCTTTCGATTTTTAAAACAGTATGTTTAAAACAATGTTAATCTTACTGAATATTTTGGCTAAGACTAGGATGTCTTTCAAGTCAATGGTTTTGCACCTACGACGGCGCTTTAAAATTCCTCGCATTCTTACTATTTGAAACATTTGGAAACGTTGGCTTGTATCGACTCAGAAACAATAATGTATATAAAAAACGCTGAGAATTTTTTCCATAAATGAAGCCATGTTTCTGTAGTGTAGTAGTTATCATGTGTGCTTAACACGCACAAGGTCCCCAGTTCAATCCTGGGCAGAAATAATGGGAAAATTTTCCACTGTAAAGAAAAAATATATTTTGAATCTTTTGACAAATACGTGGAAAAAACAAGGCGAGAATATTTCAAAGTGTAGCGCCCGTACATAAAATAAAAATTGTGTCCAATTATTTTAGGGTTAAAAACAGTGTGTTTCCTAGCTTTTCTTTCTCCGTGTATATTTTTTCTTCTCACTTCTCACTACCATTCCTAGGAAATGTTGTGCAAGAGATCAATCGCGTTTCTGTACTGTAGTGGTCATCACGTGCGCTTTACACGCGCAAGGTCGTCAGTTCGATCCTGAGCAGAAACATTCTAAACTTTTTAGCCTTCTTCCTATAATGTGGCGGTCATCAGGTGTACTTAATTCGCGTAAGGGCTAAAGCCCGTTCCTGGGCAGAAACAGTTTAATCTGAAAAACGTGCTCTTGGATAAAGACATAAAATTCGTGGCCTGCTTATTGTTTGAAACAGTTGGAAAAGGTGGCTTCTATCGACTCTCAGACAATAATGTATATGAAATACGCTGAGATTTTTTCCACTAAAAGCAGCCATGTTTCTGTAGTGTAGTGGTTATCACGTGTGCTTAACACGCACAAGGTCCCCAGTTCGATCCTGGGCAGAAACAATGGGAAAGTTTTTCACTGTAAAGGAAAAATATATTTTTATTTTTTTGACAAATATCTCGAAACACTTAGGCGAGAATATTTCATACTCTAGCACGCGTACAAAAAAAAGTTGTGTTGAATTCTTTTAGGGTTTAAAACAGTGTGTTGCCTCACATTTCATTCTCTTTATATTTTTTTTCTACGCATTCGCACTAACATTGTTGAGAAGTTTTTTGGAACACATCAAGCGTGTTTCTGTAGTGTAGTGGTCATCACGTGCGCCTCACACGCGCAAGGTCCTCAGTTCGATCCTGGGCAGAAACATTCTAAACTAATAAATTCCCGTCTTTATTGTAGCGATAAACACGTGTACTTAATTCGTGTAAGAAGCGTAAAAGTCGTGCTATTATCTGATGAAAAAGTATGTTTCAAAAAATATTCATCTTAATAAAAATCTTCGCTTCGAGCAGCATGTTATTTGAGTCAATGGTTTTGCACTTACCCAGAAAGAAGCTTGAAAATTTTTGATTCCTGAGATTTTGGAACTGTTGAAAAGTCCATGTTTCCATAGTGTAGCGGTCATCAAGTGTGGTTAACAAAGAGAAGGACTCGAGTTTGATCCTTGGCAGAAGCAGTCTAAATTGAAAAACTTTTTTCTTTAGTATATTCATCATCTTCAGTTATGCTTTTAATTGGCCCATTTCTCCCAGCTCGATCCCGACAAAAAAGTCTAAGCTAAAAATTGTGCTTTCGATTTTTAAAACAGTATGTTTAAAACAATGTTAATCTTACTGAATATTTTGGCTAAGACTAGGATGTCTTTCAAGTCAATGGTTTTGCACCTACGACGGCGCTTTAAAATTCCTCGCATTCTTACTATTTGAAACATTTGGAAACGTTGGCTTGTATCGACTCAGAAACAATAATGTATATAAAAAACGCTGAGAATTTTTTCCATAAATGAAGCCATGTTTCTGTAGTGTAGTAGTTATCATGTGTGCTTAACACGCACAAGGTCCCCAGTTCAATCCTGGGCAGAAATAATGGGAAAATTTTCCACTGTAAAGAAAAAATATATTTTGAATCTTTTGACAAATACGTGGAAAAAACAAGGCGAGAATATTTCAAAGTGTAGCGCCCGTACATAAAATAAAAATTGTGTCCAATTATTTTAGGGTTAAAAACAGTGTGTTTCCTAGCTTTTCTTTCTCCGTGTATATTTTTTCTTCTCACTTCTCACTACCATTCCTAGGAAATGTTGTGCAAGAGATCAATCGCGTTTCTGTACTGTAGTGGTCATCACGTGCGCTTTACACGCGCAAGGTCGTCAGTTCGATCCTGAGCAGAAACATTCTAAACTTTTTAGCCTTCTTCCTATAATGTGGCGGTCATCAGGTGTACTTAATTCGCGTAAGGGCTAAAGCCCGTTCCTGGGCAGAAACAGTCTAATCTGAAAAACGTGCTTTAGGATAAAGACATAAAATTCGTGGCCTGGTTATTGTTTGAAACAGTTGGAAAAGTTGGCTTCTATAGACTCTCAGACAATAATGTATATGAAACACGCTGAGATTTTTTCCACTAAAACCAGCCATGTTTCTGTAGTGTAGTGGTTATCACGTGTGCTTAACACGAACAAGGTCCCCAGTTCGATCCTGGGCAGGAACAATGGGAAAGTTTTTCACTGTAAAGGAAAAATATATTTTGATTTTTTTGACAAATATCTCGAAACACTTAGGCGAGAATATTTCATACTCTAGCACGCGTACAAAAAAAAGTTGTGTTGAATTCTTTTAGGGTTTAAAACAGTGTGTTGATTCACATTTCATTCTGTTTATATTTTTTTTCTACGCATTCGCACTAACATTGTTCAGAATTTTTTTGGAACACATCAAGCGTGTTTCTGTAGTGTAGTGGTCATCACGTGCGCCTCGCACGCGCAAGGTCCTCAGTTCGATCCTGGGCAGAAACATTCTAAACTAATAAATTTCCGTCTTTATTGTAGCGATAAACACGTGTACTTAATTCGTGTAAGAAACGTAAAAATCGTGCTATTATCTGATGAAAAAGTATGTTTCAAACAATATTCATCTTAATAAAAAATTTCGCTTCGAGCAGCATGTTATTTGAGTCAATGGTTTTGCACTTACCCAGAAAGAAGCGTGAAAATTTTTTGCTTCCTGAGATTTTGGAACTGTTGAAAAGTCCATGTTTCCATAGTGTAGCGGTAATCAAGTGTGGTTAACAAAGAGAAGGACTCGAGTTTGATCCTTGGCAGAAGCAGTCTAAATTGAAAAACTTTTTTCTTTAGTATATTCATCTTCAGTTATGCTTTTAATTGCCCCATTTCTCCAACCTCGATCCCGACAAAAAAGTCTAAGCTAAAAATTGTGCTTTCGATTTTTAAAACAGTATGTTTAAAACAATGTTAATCTTACTGAATATTTTGGCTAAGACTAGGATGTTTTTCAAGTCAATGGTTTTGCACCTACGGCGGCGCTATAAAATTCCTCGCATTCTTACTATTTGAAACATTTCGAAACGTTGGCTTGTATCGACTCAGAAACAATAATGTATATAAAAAAGGCTGAGAACTTTTTCCATAAATGAAGCCATGTTTCTGTAGTGTAGTAGTTATCACGTGTGCGTAACACGCACAAGGTCCCCAGTTCAATCCTGGGCAGAAATAATGGGAAAATTTTCCACTGTAAAGAAAAAATATATTTTGAATCTTTTGACAAATACGTGGAAAAAACAAGGCGAGAATATTTCACAGTGTAGCGCCCGTACATAAAATAAAAATTGTGTCTAATTACTTTAGGGTTAAAAACAGTGTGTTTCCTAGCTTTTCTTTCTCCCTGTATATTTTTTCTTCTCACTTCTCACTACCATTCCTAGGAAATGTTGTGCAACAGATCAACCGCGTTTCTGTAGTGTAGTAGTCATCACGTGCGCTTTACACGCGCAAGGTCCTCAGTTCGATCCTGAGCAGAAACATTCTAAACTTTTTAGCCTTCTTCCTATAATGTGGCGGTCATCAGGTGTACTTAATTCGCGTAAGGGCTAAAGCCCGTTCCTGGGCAGAAACAGTCTAATCTGAAAAACGTGCTTTAGGATAAAGACATAAAATTCGTGGCCTGCTTATTGTTTGAAACAGTTGGAAAAGTTGGCTTCTATCGACTCTCAGACAATAATGTATATGAAATACGCTGAGATTTTTTCCACTAAAAGCAGTCATGTTTCTGTAGTGTAGTGGTTATCACGGGTGCTTAACACGCACAAGGTCCCCAGTTCGATCCTGGGCAGAAACAATGGGAAAGTTTTTCACTGTAAAGGAAAAATATATTGTGATTTTTTTGACAAATATCTCGAAACACTTAGGCGAGAATATTTCATACTCTAGCACGCGTACAAAAAAAAGTTGTGTTGAATTCTTTTAGGGTTTAAAACAGTGTGTTGCCTCACATTTCATTCTCTTTATATTTTTTTTCTACGCATTCGCACTAACATTGTTCAGAATTTTTTTGGAACACATCAAGCGTGTTTCTGTAGTGTAGTGGTCATCACGTGCGCCTCACACGCGCAAGGTCCTAAGTTCGATCCTGGGCAGAAACATTGTAACCTAATAAATTTCCGTCTTTATTGTAGCGATAAACACGTGTACTTAATTCGTGTAAGAAGCGTAAAAATCGTGCTATTATCTGATCAAAAGTATGTTTCAAACAATATTCATCTTAATAAAAAACTTCGCTTCGAGCAGCATGTTATTTGAGTCAATGGTTTTGCACTTACCCAGAAAGAAGCTTGAAAATTTTTTGCTTCCTGAGATTTTGGAACTGTTGAAAAGTCTATGTTTCCATAGTGTAGCGGTCATCAAGTGTGCTTAACAAAGAGAAGGACTCGAGTTTGATCCTTGGCAGAAGCTGTCTAAATTGAAAAACTTTTTTCTTTAGTATATTCATCTTCAGTTATGCTTTTAATTGCCCCATTTCTCCAGCCTCGATCCCGACAAAAAAGTCTAAGCTAAAAATTGTGCTTTCGATTTTTAAAACAGTATGTTTAAAACAATGTTAATCTTACTGAATATTTTGGCTAAGACTAGGATGTTTTTCAAGTCAATGGTTTTGCACCTACGGCGGCGCTTTAAAATTCCTCGCATTCTTACTGTTTGAAACATTTGGAAACGTTGGCTTGTATCGACTCAGAAACAATATTGTATATAAAAAACGCTGAGAATTTTTTCCATAAATGAAGCCATGTTTCTGTAGTGTAGTAGTTATCACGTGTGCTTAACACGCACAAGGTCCCCAGTTCAATCCTGGGCAGAAATAATGGGAAAATTTTCCACTGTAAAGAAAAAATATATTTTGAATCTTTTGACAAATACGTGCAAAAAACAAGGCGAGAATATTTCAAAGTGTAGCGCCCGTACATAAAATAAAAATTGTGTCCAATTATTTTAGGGTTAAAAACAGTGTGTTTCCTAGCTTTTCTTTCTTCGTGTATATTTTTTCTTCTCATTTCTCACTACCATTGCCAGGAAATGTGTTGTAACAGATCAATCGCGTTTCTGTAGTGTAGTGGTCATCACGTGCGCTTTACACGCGCAAGGTCTTCAGTTCGATCCTGAGCAGAAACATTCTAAACTTTTTAGCCTTCTTTCTATAATGTGGCGGTCATCAGGTGTACTTAATTCGCGTAAGGGCTAAAGCCCGTTCCTGGGCAGAAACAGTCTAATCTGAAAAACGTGCTTTAGGATAAAGACATAAAATTCGTGGCCTGCTTATTGTTTGAAACAGTTGGAAAAGTTGGCTTCTATCGACTTTCAGACAATAATGTATATGAAACACGCTGAGATTTTTTCCACTAAAAGCAGCCATGTTTCTGTAGTGTAGTGGTTGTCACGTGTGCTTAACACGCACAAGGTCCCCAGTTCGATCCTGGGCAGAAACAATGGGAAAGTTTTTCACTGTAAAGGAAAAATATATTTTGATTTTTTTGACAAATATCTCGAAACACTTAGGCGAGAATATTTCATACTCTAGAACGCGTACAAAAAAAAGTTGTGTTGAATTCTTTTAGGGTTTAAAACAGTGTGTTGCCTCACATTTCATTCTCTTTATATTTTTTTTCTACGCATTCGCACTAACATTGTTCAGAATTTTTTTGGAACACATCAAGCGTGTTTCTGTAGTGTAGTGGTCATCACGTGCGCCTCACACGCGCAAGGTCCTCAGTTCGATCCTGGGCAGAAACATTGTAACCTAATAAATTTCCGTCTTTATTGTAGCGATAAACACGTGTACTTAATTCGTGTAAGAAGCGTAAAAATCGTGCTATTATCTGATCAAAAGTATGTTTCAAACAATATTCATCTTAATAAAAAACTTCACTTCGAGCAGCATGTTATTTGAATCAATGGTTTTGCACTTACCCAGAAAGAAGCTTGAAAATTTTTTGCTTCCTGAGATTTTGGAACTGTTGAAAAGTCCATGTTTCCATAGTGTAGCGGTAATCAAGTGTGGTTAACAAAGAGAAGGACTCGAGTTTTATCCTTGGCAGAAGCAGTCTAATTTGAAAAACTTTTTTCTTTAGTATATTCATCTTCAGTTATGCTTTTAATTGCCCCATTTCTCCAACCTCGATCCCGACAAAAAAGTCTAAGCTAAAAATTGTGCTTTCGATTTTTAAAACAGTATGTTTAAAACAATGTTAATCTTACTGAATATTTTGGCTAAGACTAGAATGTTTTTCAAGTCAATGGTTTTGCACCTACGGCGGCGCTATAAAACTCCTCGCATTCTTATTATTTGAAACATTTGGAAACGTTGGCTTGTATCGACTCACAAACAATAATGTATATAAAAAAGGCTGAGAACTTTTTCCATAAATGAAGCCATGTTTCTGTAGTGTAGTAGTTATCACGTGTGCGTAACACGCACAAGGTCCCCAGTTCAATCCTGGGCAGAAATAATGGGAAAATTTTCCACTGTAAAGAAAAAATATATTTTGAATCTTTTGACAAATACGTGGAAAAAACAAGGCGAGAATATTTCACAATGTAGCGCCCGTACATAAAATAAAAATTGTGTCCAATTATTTTAGGGTTAAAAACAGTGTGTTTCCTAGCTTTTCTTTCTCCGTGTATATTTTTTCTTCTCACTTCTCACTACCATTCCTAGGAAATGTTGATCAACAGATCAATCGCGTTTCTGTAGTGTAGTGTAGTGGTCATCACGTGCGCTTTACACGCGCAAGGTCCTCAGTTCGATCCTGAGCAGAAACGTTCTAAACTTTTTAGGCTTCTTCCTATAATGCGGCGGTCATCAGGTGTACTTAATTCGCGTAAGGGCTAAAGCCCGTTCCTGGGCAGAAACAGTTTAATCTGAAAAACGTGCTCTTGGATAAAGACATAAAATTCGTGGCCTGCTTATTGTTTGAAACAGTTGGAAAAGGTGGCTTCTATCGACTCTCAGACAATAATGTATATGAAATACGCTGATATTTTTTCCACTAAAAGCAGCCATGTTTCTGTAGTGTAGTGGTTATCACGTGTGCTTAACACGCACAAGGTCCCCAGTTCGATCCTGGGCAGAAACAATGGGAAAGTTTTTCACTGTAAAGGAAAAATATATTTTTATTTTTTTGACAAATATCTCGAAACACTTAGGCGAGAATATTTCATACTCTAGCACGCGTACAAAAAAAAGTTGTGTTGAATTCTTTTAGGGTTTAAAACAGTGTGTTGCCTCACATTTCATTCTCTTTATATTTTTTTTCTACGCATTCGCACTAACATTGTTGAGAAGTTTTTTGGAACACATCAAGCGTGTTTCTGTAGTGTAGTGGTCATCACGTGCGCCTCACACGCGCAAGGTCCTCAGTTCGATCCTGGGCAGAAACATTCTAAACTAATAAATTCCCGTCTTTATTGTAGCGATAAACACGTGTACTTAATTCGTGTAAGAAGCGTAAAAGTCGTGCTATTATCTGATGAAAAAGTATGTTTCAAAAAATATTCATCTTAATAAAAATCTTCGCTTCGAGCAGCATGTTATTTGAGTCAATGGTTTTGCACTTACCCAGAAAGAAGCTTGAAAATTTTTGCTTCCTGAGATTTTGGAACTGTTGAAAAGTCCATGTTTCCATAGTGTAGCGGTCATCAAGTGTGGTTAACAAAGAGAAGGACTCGAGTTTGATCCTTGGCAGAAGCAGTCTAAATTGAAAAACTTTTTTCTTTAGTATATTCATCATCTTCAGTTATGCTTTTAATTGGCCCATTTCTCCCAGCTCGATCCCGACAAAAAAGTCTAAGCTAAAAATTGTGCTTTCGATTTTTAAAACAGTATGTTTAAAACAATGTTAATCTTACCGAATATTTTGGCTAAGACTAGGATGTCTTTCAAGTCAATGGTTTTGCACCTACGACGGCGCTTTAAAATTCCTCGCATTCTTACTATTTGAAACATTTGGAAACGTTGGCTTGTATCGACTCAGAAACCATAATGTATATAAAAAACGCTGAGAATTTTTTCCATAAATGAAGCCATGTTTCTGTAGTGTAGTAGTTATCATGTGTGCTTAACACGCACAAGGTCCCCAGTTCAATCCTGGGCAGAAATAATGGGAAAATTTTCCACTGTAAAGAAAAAATATATTTTGAATCTTTTGACAAATACGTGGAAAAAACAAGGCGAGAATATTTCAAAGTGTAGCGCCCGTACATAAAATAAAAATTGTGTCCAATTATTTTAGGGTTAAAAACAGTGTGTTTCCTAGCTTTTCTTTCTCCGTGTATATTTTTTCTTCTCACTTCTCACTACCATTCCTAGGAAATGTTGTGCAAGAGATCAATCGCGTTTCTGTACTGTAGTGGTCATCACGTGCGCTTTACACGCGCAAGGTCGTCAGTTCGATCCTGAGCAGAAACATTCTAAACTTTTTAGCCTTCTTCCTATAATGTGGCGGTCATCAGGTGTACTTAATTCGCGTAAGGGCTAAAGCCCGTTCCTGGGCAGAAACAGTCTAATCTGAAAAACGTGCTTTAGGATAAAGACATAAAATTCGTGGCCTGCTTATTGTTTGAAACAGTTGGAAAAGTTGGCTTCTATCGACTTTCAGACAATAATGTATATGAAACACGCTGAGATTTTTTCCACTAAAAGCAGCCATGTTTCTGTAGTGTAGTGGTTGTCACGTGTGCTTAACACGCACAAGGTCCCCAGTTCGATCCTGGGCAGAAACAATGGGAAAGTTTTTCACTGTAAAGGAAAAATATATTTTGATTTTTTTGACAAATATCTCGAAACACTTAGGCGAGAATATTTCATACTCTAGAACGCGTACAAAAAAAAGTTGTGTTGAATTCTTTTAGGGTTTAAAACAGTGTGTTGCCTCACATTTCATTCTCTTTATATTTTTTTTCTACGCATTCGCACTAACATTGTTCAGAATTTTTTTGGAACACATCAAGCGTGTTTCTGTAGTGTAGTGGTCATCACGTGCGCCTCACACGCGCAAGGTCCTCAGTTCGATCCTGGGCAGAAACATTGTAACCTAATAAATTTCCGTCTTTATTGTAGCGATAAACACGTGTACTTAATTCGTGTAAGAAGCGTAAAAATCGTGCTATTATCTGATCAAAAGTATGTTTCAAACAATATTCATCTTAATAAAAAACTTCACTTCGAGCAGCATGTTATTTGAATCAATGGTTTTGCACTTACCCAGAAAGAAGCTTGAAAATTTTTTGCTTCCTGAGATTTTGGAACTGTTGAAAAGTCCATGTTTCCATAGTGTAGCGGTAATCAAGTGTGGTTAACAAAGAGAAGGACTCGAGTTTTATCCTTGGCAGAAGCAGTCTAATTTGAAAAACTTTTTTCTTTAGTATATTCATCTTCAGTTATGCTTTTAATTGCCCCATTTCTCCAACCTCGATCCCGACAAAAAAGTCTAAGCTAAAAATTGTGCTTTCGATTTTTAAAACAGTATGTTTAAAACAATGTTAATCTTACTGAATATTTTGGCTAAGACTAGAATGTTTTTCAAGTCAATGGTTTTGCACCTACGGCGGCGCTATAAAACTCCTCGCATTCTTATTATTTGAAACATTTGGAAACGTTGGCTTGTATCGACTCACAAACAATAATGTATATAAAAAAGGCTGAGAACTTTTTCCATAAATGAAGCCATGTTTCTGTAGTGTAGTAGTTATCACGTGTGCGTAACACGCACAAGGTCCCCAGTTCAATCCTGGGCAGAAATAATGGGAAAATTTTCCACTGTAAAGAAAAAATATATTTTGAATCTTTTGACAAATACGTGGAAAAAACAAGGCGAGAATATTTCACAATGTAGCGCCCGTACATAAAATAAAAATTGTGTCCAATTATTTTAGGGTTAAAAACAGTGTGTTTCCTAGCTTTTCTTTCTCCGTGTATATTTTTTCTTCTCACTTCTCACTACCATTCCTAGGAAATGTTGATCAACAGATCAATCGCGTTTCTGTAGTGTAGTGTAGTGGTCATCACGTGCGCTTTACACGCGCAAGGTCCTCAGTTCGATCCTGAGCAGAAACGTTCTAAACTTTTTAGGCTTCTTCCTATAATGCGGCGGTCATCAGGTGTACTTAATTCGCGTAAGGGCTAAAGCCCGTTCCTGGGCAGAAACAGTTTAATCTGAAAAACGTGCTCTTGGATAAAGACATAAAATTCGTGGCCTGCTTATTGTTTGAAACAGTTGGAAAAGGTGGCTTCTATCGACTCTCAGACAATAATGTATATGAAATACGCTGATATTTTTTCCACTAAAAGCAGCCATGTTTCTGTAGTGTAGTGGTTATCACGTGTGCTTAACACGCACAAGGTCCCCAGTTCGATCCTGGGCAGAAACAATGGGAAAGTTTTTCACTGTAAAGGAAAAATATATTTTTATTTTTTTGACAAATATCTCGAAACACTTAGGCGAGAATATTTCATACTCTAGCACGCGTACAAAAAAAAGTTGTGTTGAATTCTTTTAGGGTTTAAAACAGTGTGTTGCCTCACATTTCATTCTCTTTATATTTTTTTTCTACGCATTCGCACTAACATTGTTGAGAAGTTTTTTGGAACACATCAAGCGTGTTTCTGTAGTGTAGTGGTCATCACGTGCGCCTCACACGCGCAAGGTCCTCAGTTCGATCCTGGGCAGAAACATTCTAAACTAATAAATTCCCGTCTTTATTGTAGCGATAAACACGTGTACTTAATTCGTGTAAGAAGCGTAAAAGTCGTGCTATTATCTGATGAAAAAGTATGTTTCAAAAAATATTCATCTTAATAAAAATCTTCGCTTCGAGCAGCATGTTATTTGAGTCAATGGTTTTGCACTTACCCAGAAAGAAGCTTGAAAATTTTTGCTTCCTGAGATTTTGGAACTGTTGAAAAGTCCATGTTTCCATAGTGTAGCGGTCATCAAGTGTGGTTAACAAAGAGAAGGACTCGAGTTTGATCCTTGGCAGAAGCAGTCTAAATTGAAAAACTTTTTTCTTTAGTATATTCATCATCTTCAGTTATGCTTTTAATTGGCCCATTTCTCCCAGCTCGATCCCGACAAAAAAGTCTAAGCTAAAAATTGTGCTTTCGATTTTTAAAACAGTATGTTTAAAACAATGTTAATCTTACCGAATATTTTGGCTAAGACTAGGATGTCTTTCAAGTCAATGGTTTTGCACCTACGACGGCGCTTTAAAATTCCTCGCATTCTTACTATTTGAAACATTTGGAAACGTTGGCTTGTATCGACTCAGAAACCATAATGTATATAAAAAACGCTGAGAATTTTTTCCATAAATGAAGCCATGTTTCTGTAGTGTAGTAGTTATCATGTGTGCTTAACACGCACAAGGTCCCCAGTTCAATCCTGGGCAGAAATAATGGGAAAATTTTCCACTGTAAAGAAAAAATATATTTTGAATCTTTTGACAAATACGTGGAAAAAACAAGGCGAGAATATTTCAAAGTGTAGCGCCCGTACATAAAATAAAAATTGTGTCCAATTATTTTAGGGTTAAAAACAGTGTGTTTCCTAGCTTTTCTTTCTCCGTGTATATTTTTTCTTCTCACTTCTCACTACCATTCCTAGGAAATGTTGTGCAAGAGATCAATCGCGTTTCTGTACTGTAGTGGTCATCACGTGCGCTTTACACGCGCAAGGTCGTCAGTTCGATCCTGAGCAGAAACATTCTAAACTTTTTAGCCTTCTTCCTATAATGTGGCGGTCATCAGGTGTACTTAATTCGCGTAAGGGCTAAAGCCCGTTCCTGGGCAGAAACAGTCTAATCTGAAAAACGTGCTTTAGGATAAAGACATAAAATTCGTGGCCTGGTTATTGTTTGAAACAGTTGGAAAAGTTGGCTTCTATCGACTCTCAGACAATAATGTATATGAAACACGCTGAGATTTTTTCCACTAAAAGCAGCCATGTTTCTGTAGTGTAGTGGTTATCACGTGTGCTTAACACGCACAAGGTCCCCAGTTCGATCCTGGGCAGAAACAATGGGAAAGTTTTTCACTGTAAAGGAAAAATATATTTTGAATTTTTTGACATATATCTCGAAACACTTAGGCGAGAATATTTCATACTCTAGCACGCGTACAAAAAAAAGTTGTGTTGAATTCTTTTAGGGTTTAAAACAGTGTGTTGCCTCACATTTCATTCTCTTTATATTTTTTTTCTACGCATTCGCACTAACATTGTTCAGAATTTTTTTGGAACACATCAAGCGTGTTTCTGTAGTATAATGGTCATCACGTGCGCCTCACACGCGCAAGGTCCTCAGTTCGATCCTGAACAGAAACATTCTAAACTAATAAATTTCCGTCTTTCTTGTAGCGATAAACACGTGTACTTAATTCGTGTAAGAAGCGTAAAAATCGTGCTATTATCTGATGAAAAAGTATGTTTCAAACAATATTCATCTTAATAAAAAATTTCGCTTCGAGCAGCATGTTATTTGAGTCAATGGTTTTGCACTTACCCAGAAAGAAGCTTGAAAATTTTTTGCTTCCTGAGATTTTGGAACTGTTGAAAAGTCCATGTTTCCATAGTGTAGCGGTAATCAAGTGTGGTTAACAAAGAGAAGGACTCGAGTTTGATCCTTGGCAGAAGCAGTCTAAATTGAAAAACTTTTTTCTTTAGTATATTCATCTTCAGTTATGCTTTTAATTGCGCCATTTCTCCAACCTCGATCCCGACAAAAAAGTCTAAGCTAAAAATTGTGCTTTCGATTTTTAAAACAGTATGTTTAAAACAATGTTAATCTTACTGAATATTTTGGCTAAGACTAGGATGTTTTTCAAGTCAATGGTTTTGCACCTACGGCGGCGCTATAAAATTCCTCGCATTCTTACTATTTGAAACATTTGGAAACGTTGGCTTGTATCGACTCAGAAACAATAATGTATATAAAAAAGGCTGAGAACTTTTTCCATAAATGAAGCCATGTTTCTGTAGTGTAGTAGTTATCACGTGTGCGTAACACGCACAAGGTCCCCAGTTCAATCCTGGGCAGAAATAATGGGAAAATTTTCCACTGTAAAGAAAAAATATATTTTGAATCTTTTGACAAATACGTGGAAAAAACAAGGCGAGAATATTTCAAAGTGTAGCGCCCGTACATAAAATAAAAATTGTGTCCAATTATTTTAGGGTTAAAAACAGTGTGTTTCCTAGCTTTTCTTTCTCCGTGTATATTTTTTCTTCTCACTTCTCACTACCATTCCTAGGAAATGTTGTGCAACAGATCAATCGCGTTTCTGTAGTGTAGTGGTCATCACGTGCGCTTTACACGCGCAAGGTCCTCAGTTCGATCCTGAGCAGAAACATTCTAAACTTTTTAGGCTTCTTCCTATAATGTGGCGGTCATCAGGTGTACTTAATTCGCGTAAGGGCTAAAGCCCGTTCCTCGGCAGAAACAGTCTAATCTGAAAAACGTGCTTTAGGATAAAGACATAAAATTCGTGGCCTGCTTATTGTTTGAAACAGTTGGAAAAGTTGGCTTCTATAGACTCTCAGACAATAATGTATATGAAACACGCTGAGATTTTTTCCACTAAAACCAGCCATGTTTCTGTAGTGTAGTGGTTATCACGTGTGCTTAACACGAACAAGGTCCCCAGTTCGATCCTGGGCAGGAACAATGGGAAAGTTTTTCACTGTAAAGGAAAAATATATTTTGATTTTTTTGACAAATATCTCGAAACACTTAGGCGAGAATATTTCATACTCTAGCACGCGTACAAAAAAAAGTTGTGTTGAATTCTTTTAGGGTTTAAAACAGTGTGTTGATTCACATTTCATTCTGTTTATATTTTTTTTCTACGCATTCGCACTAACATTGTTCAGAATTTTTTTGGAACACATCAAGCGTGTTTCTGTAGTGTAGTGGTCATCACGTGCGCCTCGCACGCGCAAGGTCCTCAGTTCGATCCTGGGCAGAAACATTCTAAACTAATAAATTTCCGTCTTTATTGTAGCGATAAACACGTGTACTTAATTCGTGTAAGAAGCGTAAAAATCGTGCTATTATCTGATGAAAAAGTATGTTTCAAACAATATTCATCTTAATAAAAAATTTCGCTTCGAGCAGCATGTTATTTGAGTCAATGGTTTTGCACTTACCCAGAAAGAAGCGTGAAAATTTTTTGCTTCCTGAGATTTTGGAACTGTTGAAAAGTCCATGTTTCCATAGTGTAGCGGTAATCAAGTGTGGTTAACAAAGAGAAGGACTCGAGTTTGATCCTTGGCAGAAGCAGTCTAAATTGAAAAACTTTTTTCTTTAGTATATTCATCTTCAGTTATGCTTTTAATTGCCCCATTTCTCCAACCTCGATCCCGACAAAAAAGTCTAAGCTAAAAATTGTGCTTTCGATTTTTAAAACAGTATGTTTAAAACAATGTTAATCTTACTGAATATTTTGGCTAAGACTAGGATGTTTTTCAAGTCAATGGTTTTGCACCTACGGCGGCGCTATAAAATTCCTCGCATTCTTACTATTTGAAACATTTCGAAACGTTGGCTTGTATCGACTCAGAAACAATAATGTATATAAAAAAGGCTGAGAACTTTTTCCATAAATGAAGCCATGTTTCTGTAGTGTAGTAGTTATCACGTGTGCGTAACACGCACAAGGTCCCCAGTTCAATCCTGGGCAGAAATAATGGGAAAATTTTCCACTGTAAAGAAAAAATATATTTTGAATCTTTTGACAAATACGTGGAAAAAACAAGGCGAGAATATTTCACAGTGTAGCGCCCGTACATAAAATAAAAATTGTGTCTAATTACTTTAGGGTTAAAAACAGTGTGTTTCCTAGCTTTTCTTTCTCCCTGTATATTTTTTCTTCTCACTTCTCACTACCATTCCTAGGAAATGTTGTGCAACAGATCAACCGCGTTTCTGTAGTGTAGTAGTCATCACGTGCGCTTTACACGCGCAAGGTCCTCAGTTCGATCCTGAGCAGAAACATTCTAAACTTTTTAGCCTTCTTCCTATAATGTGGCGGTCATCAGGTGTACTTAATTCGCGTAAGGGCTAAAGCCCGTTCCTGGGCAGAAACAGTCTAATCTGAAAAACGTGCTTTAGGATAAAGACATAAAATTCGTGGCCTGCTTATTGTTTGAAACAGTTGGAAAAGTTGGCTTCTATCGACTCTCAGACAATAATGTATATGAAATACGCTGAGATTTTTTCCACTAAAAGCAGTCATGTTTCTGTAGTGTAGTGGTTATCACGTGTGCTTAACACGCACAAGGTCCCCAGTTCGATCCTGGGCAGAAACAATGGGAAAGTTTTTCACTGTAAAGGAAAAATATATTGTGATTTTTTTGACAAATATCTCGAAACACTTAGGCGAGAATATTTCATACTCTAGCACGCGTACAAAAAAAAGTTGTGTTGAATTCTTTTAGGGTTTAAAACAGTGTGTTGCCTCACATTTCATTCTCTTTATATTTTTTTTCTACGCATTCGCACTAACATTGTTCAGAATTTTTTATGAACACATCAAGCGTGTTTCTGTAGTATAGTGGTCATCACGTGCGCCTCACACGCGCAAGGTCCTCAGTTCGATCCTGCGCAGAAACATTCTAACCTAATAAATTTCCGTCTTTATTGTAGCGATAAACACGTGTACTTAATTCGTGTAAGAAGCGTAAAAATCGTTCTATTATCTGATGAAAAAGTATGTTTCAAACAATATTCATCTTAATAAAAAATTTCGCTTCGAGCAGCCTGTTATTTGAGTCAATGGTTTTGCACTTACCCAGAAAGAAGCTTGAAATTTTTTTGCTTCCTGAGATTTTGGAACTGTTGAAAAGTCCATGTTTCCATAGTGTAGCGGTAATCAAGTGTGGTTAACAAAGAGAAGGACTCGAGTTTGATCCTTGGCAGAAGCAGTCTAAATTGAAAAACTTTTTTCTTTAGTATATTCATCTTCAGTTATGCTTTTAATTGCCCCATTTCTCCAACCTCGATCCCGACAAAAAAGTCTAAGCTAAAAATTGTGCTTTCGATTTTTAAAACAGTAAGTTTAAAACAATGTTAATCTTACTGAATATTTTGGCTAAGACTAGGATGTTTTTCAAGTCAATGGTTTTGCACCTACGGCGGCGCTATAAAATTCCTCGCATTCTTACTATTTGAAACATTTGGAAACGTTGGCTTGTATCGACTCACAAACAATAATGTATATAAAAAAGGCTGAGAACTTTTTCCATAAATGAAGCCATGTTTCTGTAGTGTAGTAGTTATCACGTGTGCGTAACACGCACAAGGTCCCCAGTTAAATCCTGGGCAGAAATAATGGGAAAATTTTCCACTGTAAAGAAAAAATATATTTTGAATCTTTTGACAAATACGTGGAAAAAACAAGGCGAGAATATTTCAAAGTGTAGCGCCCGTACATAAAATAAAAATTGTGTCCAATTATTTTAGGGTTAAAAACAGTGTGTTTCCTAGCTTTTCTTTCTCCGTGTATATTTTTTCTTCTCACTTCTCACTACCATTCCTAGGAAATGTTGTGCAACAGATCAATCGCGTTTCTGTAGTGTAGTGGTCATCACGTGCGCTTTACACGCGCAAGGTCCTCAGTTCGATCCCGAGCAGAAACATTCTAAACTTTTTAGCCTTCTTCCTATAATGTGGCGGTCATCAGGTGTACTTAATTCGCGTAAGGGTTAAAGCCCGTTCCTGGGCAGAAATAGTCTAATCTGAAAAACGTGCTCTAGGATAAAGACATAAAATTCGTGGCCTGCTTATTGTTTGAAACAGTTGGAAAAGTTGGCTTCTATCGACTCTCAGAGAATAATGTATATGAAACACGCTGAGATTTTTTCTACTAAAAGCAGCCATGTTTCTATAGTGTAGTGGTTATCACGTGTGCTTAACACGCACAAGGTCCCCAGTTCGATCCTGGGCAGAAACAATGGGAAAGTTTTTCACTGTAAAGGAAAAATATATTTTGATTTTTTTGACAAATATCTCGAAACACTTAGGCGAGAATATTTCATACTCTAGCATGCGTACAAAAAAAAGTTGTGTTGAATTCTTTTAGGGTTTAAAACAGTATGTTGCCTCACATTTCATTCTCTTTATATTTTTTTCTACGCATTCGCACTAACATTGTTCAGAATTTTTTTGGAACACATCAAGCGTGTTTCTGTAGTATAGTGGTCATCACGTGCGCCTCACACGCGCAAGGTCCTCAGTTCGATCCTGGGCAGAAACATTCTAAACTAATAAATTTCCGTCTTTATTGTAGCGATAAACACGTGTACTTAATTCGTGTAAGAAGCGTAAAAATCGTGCTATTATCTGATGAAAAAGTATGTTTCAATCAATATTCATCTTAATAAAAAATTTCGCTTCGAGCAGCATGTTATTTGAGTCAATGGTTTTGCACTTACCCAGAAAGAAGCTTGAAAATTTTTTGCTTCCTGAGATTTTGGAACTGTTGAAAAGTCCATGTTTGCATAGTGTAGCGGTAATCAAGTGTGGTTAACAAAGAGAAGGACTCGAGTTTGATCCTTGGCAGAAGCAGTCTAAATTGAAAAACTTTTTTCTTTAGTATATTCATCTTCAGTTATGCTTTTAATTGCCCCATTTCTCCCAGCTCGATCCCGACAAAAAAGTCTAAGCTAAAGATTGTGCTTTCGATTTTTAAAACAGTATGTTTAAAACATTGTTAATCTTACTGAATATTTTGGCTAAGACTAGGATATTTTTCAAGTCAATGGTTTTGCACCTACGGTGGCGCTATAAAATTCCTCGCATTCTTACTATTTGAAACACTTGGAAACGTTGGCTTGTATCGACTCAGAAAAAATAATGTATATAAAAAAGGCTGAGAACTTTTTCCATAAATGAAGCCATGTTTCTGTAGTGTAGTAGTTATCACGTGTGCGTAACACGCACAAGGTCCCCAGTTCAATCCTGGGCAGAAATGATGGGAAAATTTTCCACTGTAAAGAAAAAATATATTTTGAATCTTTTGACAAATACGTGGAAAAAACAAGGCGAGAATATTTCACAGTGTAGCGCCCGTACATAAAATAAAAATTGTGTCCAAATATTTTAGGGTTAAAAACAGTGTGTTTCCTAGCTTTTCTTTCTCCGTGTATATTTTTTCTTCTCACTTCTCACTACCATTCCTAGGAAATGTTGTGCAACAGATCAATCGCGTTTCTGTAGTGTAGTGGTCGTCACGTGCGCTTTACACGCGCAAGGTCCTCAGTTCGATCCTGAGCAGAAACATTCTAAACTTTTTAGCCTTCTTCCTATAATGTGGCGGTCATCAGGTGTACTTAATTCGCGTAAGGGCTAAAGGCCGTTCCTGGGCAGAAACAGTCTAATCTGAAAAACGTGCTCTAGGATAAAAACATAAAATTCGTGGCCTGCTTATTGTTTGAAACAGTTGGAAAAGTTGGCTTCTATCGACTCTCAGACAATAATGTATATGAAATACGCTGAGATTTTTTCCACTAAAAGCAGCCATGTTTCTGTAGTGTAGTGGTTATCACGTGTGCTTAACACGCACAAGGTCCCCAGTTCGATCCTGGGCAGAAACAATGGGAAAGTTTTTCACTGTAAAGGAAAAATATATTGTGATTTTTTTGACAAATATCTCGAAAAACTTAGGCGAGAATATTTCATACTCTAGCACGCGTACAAAAAAAAGTTGTGTTGAATTCTTTTAAAGTTTAAAACAATGCGTTGCCTCACATTTCATTCTCTTTATATTTTTTTTCTACGCATTCGCACTAACACTGTTCAGAATTTTTTTGGAACACAGCAAGCGTGTTTCTGTAGTGTAGTGGTTATCACGTGTTCTTAACACGCACAAGGTCCCCAGTTCGATCCTGGGCAGAAACAATGGGAAAGTTTTTCACTGTAAAGGAAAAATATATTTTGATTTTTTTGACAAATATCTCGAAACACTTAGGCGAGAATATTTCATACTCTAGCACGCGTACAAAAAAAAGTTGTGTTGAATTCTTTTAGGGTTTAAAACAGTGTGTTGCCTCACATTTCATTCTCTTTATATTTTTTTTCTACCCATTCGCACTAGCATTGTTCAGAAGTTTTTTGGAACACATCAAGCGTGTTTCTGTAGTGTAGTGGTCATCACGTGCGCCTCACACGCGCAAGGTCCTCAGTTCGATCCTGGGCAGAAACATTCTAAACTAATAAATTTCCGTCTTTATTGTAGCGATAAACACGTGTACTTAATTCGTGTAAGAAGCGTAAAAGTCGTGCTATTATCTGATGAAAAAGTATGTTTCAAAAAATATTCATCTTAATAAAAATCTTCGCTTCGAGCAACATGTTATTTGAGTCAATGGTTTTGCACTTACCCAGAAAGAAGCTTGAAAATTTTTTGCTTCCTGAGATTTTGGAACTGTTGAAAAGTCCATGTTTCCATAGTGTAGCGGTAATCAAGTGTGGTTAAAAAAGAGAAGGACTCGAGTTTGATCCTTGGCAGAAGCAGTCTAAATTGAAAAACTTTTTTCTTTAGTATATTCATCATCTTCAGTTATGCTTTTAATTGGCCCATTTCTCCCAGCTCGATCCCGACAAAAAAGTCTAAGCTAAAAATTGTGCTTTCGATTTTTAAAACAGTATGTTTAAAACAATGTTAATCTTACTGAATATTTTAGCTAAGACTAGGATGTTTTTCAAGTCAATGGTTTTGCACCTACGACGGCGCTTTAAAATTCCTTGCATTCTTACTATTTGAAACATTTGGAAACGTTGGCTTGTATCGACTCAGAAACAATAATGTATATAAAAAAGGCTGAGAACTTTTTCCATAAATGAAGCCATGTGTGCGTAACACGCACAAGGTCCCCAGTTCAATCCTGGGCAGAAATAATGGGAAAATTTTCCACTGTAAAGAAAAAATATATTTTGAATCTTTTGACAAATACGTGGAAAAAACAAGGCGAGAATATTTCACAATGTAGCGCCCGTACATAAAATAAAAATTGTGTCCAATTATTTTAGGGTTAAAAACAGTGTGTTTCCTAGCTTTTCTTTCTCCGTGTATATTTTTTCTTCTCACTTCTCACTACCATTCCTAGGAAATGTTGTGCAACAGATCAATCGCGTTTCTGTAGTGTAGTGTAGTGGTCATCACGTGCGCTTTACACGCGCAAGGTCCTCAGTTCGATCCTGAGCAGAAACGTTCTAAACTTTTTAGGCTTCTTCCTATAATGCGGCGGTCATCAGGTGTACTTAATTCGCGTAAGGGCTAAAGCCCGTTCCTGGGCAGAAACAGTTTAATCTGATAAACGTGCTCTTGGATAAAGACATAAAATTCGTGGCCTGCTTATTGTTTGAAACAGTTGGAAAAGGTGGCTTCTATCGACTCTCAGACAATAATGTATATGAAATACGCTGAGATTTTTTCCACTAAAAGCAGCCATGTTTCTGTAGTGTAGTGGTTATCACGTGTGCTTAACACGCACAAGGTCCCCAGTTCGATCCTGGGCAGAAACAATGGGAAAGTTTTTCACTGTAAAGGAAAAATATATTTTGATTTTTTTGACAAATATCTCGAAACACTTAGGCGAGAATATTTCATACTCTAGCACGCGTACAAAAAAAAGTTGTGTTGAATTCTTTTAGGGTTTAAAACAGTGTGTTGCCTCACATTTCATTCTCTTTATATTTTTTTTCTACGCATTCGCACTAACATTGTTGAGAAGTTTTTTGGAACACATCAAGCGTGTTTCTATAGTGTAGTGGTCATCACGTGCGCCTCACACGCGCAAGGTCCTCAGTTCGATCCTGGGCAGAAACATTCTAAACTAATAAATTCCCGTCTTTATTGTAGCGATAAACACGTGTACTTAATTCGTGTAAGAAGCGTAAAAGTCGTGCTATTATCTGATGAAAAAGTATGTTTCAAAAAATATTCATCTTAATAAAAATCTTCGCTTCGAGCAGCATGTTATTTGAGTCAATGGTTTTGCACTTACCCAGAAAGAAGCTTGAAAATTTTTGCTTCCTGAGATTTTGGAACTGTTGAAAAGTCCATGTTTCCATAGTGTAGCGGTCATCAAGTGTGGTTAACAAAGAGAAGGACTCGAGTTTGATCCTTGGCAGAAGCAGTCTAAATTGAAAAACTTTTTTCTTTAGTATATTCATCATCTTCAGTTATGCTTTTAATTGGCCCATTTCTCCCAGCTCGATCCCGACAAAAAAGTCTAAGCTAAAAATTGTGCTTTCGATTTTTAAAACAGTATGTTTAAAACAATGTTAATCTTACTGAATATTTTGGCTAAGACTAGGATGTCTTTCAAGTCAATGGTTTTGCACCTACGACGGCGCTTTAAAATTCCTCGCATTCTTACTATTTGAAACATTTGGAAACGTTGGCTTGTATCGACTCAGAAACAATAATGTATATAAAAAACGCTGAGAATTTTTTCCATAAATGAAGCCATGTTTCTGTAGTGTAGTAGTTATCACGTGTGCTTAACACGCACAAGGTCCCCAGTTCAATCCTGGGCAGAAATAATGGGAAAATTTTCCACTGTAAAGAAAAAATATATTTTGAATCTTTTGACAAATACGTGGAAAAAACAAGGCGAGAATATTTCAAAGTGTAGCGCCCGTACATAAAATAAAAATTGTGTCCAATTATTTTAGGGTTAAAAACAGTGTGTTTCCTAGCTTTTCTTTCTCCGTGTATATTTTTTCTTCTCACTTCTCACTACCATTCCTAGGAAATGTTGTGCAAGAGATCAATCGCGTTTCTGTACTGTAGTGGTCATCACGTGCGCTTTACACGCGCAAGGTCGTCAGTTCGATCCTGAGCAGAAACATTCTAAACTTTTTAGCCTTCTTCCTATAATGTGGCGGTCATCAGGTGTACTTAATTCGCGTAAGGGCTAAAGCCCGTTCCTGGGCAGAAACAGTCTAATCTGAAAAACGTGCTTTAGGATAAAGACATAAAATTCGTGGCCTGGTTATTGTTTGAAACAGTTGGAAAAGTTGGCTTCTATCGACTCTCAGACAATAATGTATATGAAACACGCTGAGATTTTTTCCACTAAAACCAGCCATGTTTCTGTAGTGTAGTGGTTATCACGTGTGCTTAACACGAACAAGGTCCCCAGTTCGATCCTGGGCAGGAACAATGGGAAAGTTTTTCACTGTAAAGGAAAAATATATTTTGATTTTTTTGACAAATATCTCGAAACACTTAGGCGAGAATATTTCATACTCTAGCACGCGTACAAAAAAAAGTTGTGTTGAATTCTTTTAGGGTTTAAAACAGTGTGTTGCCTCACATTTCATTCTCTTTATATTTTTTTTCTACGCATTCGCACTAACATTGTTCAGAATTTTTTTGGAATACATCAAGCGTGTTTCTGTAGTGTAGTGGTCATCACGTGCGCCTCGCACGCGCAAGGTCCTCAGTTCGATCCTGGGCAGAAACATTCTAAACTAATAAATTTCCGTCTTTATTGTAGCGATAAACACGTGTACTTAATTCGTGTAAGAAGCGTAAAAATCGTGCTATTATCTGATGAAAAAGTATGTTTCAAACAATATTCATCTTAATAAAAAATTTCGCTTCGAGCAGCATGTTATTTGAGTCAATGGTTTTGCACTTACCCAGAAAGAAGCGTGAAAATTTTTTGCTTCCTTAGATTTTGGAACTGTTGAAAAGTCCATGTTTCCATAGTGTAGCGGTAATCAAGTGTGGTTAACAAAGAGAAGGACTCGAGTTTGATCCTTGGCAGAAGCAGTCTAAATTGAAAAACTTTTTTCTTTAGTATATTCATCTTCAGTTATGCTTTTAATTGCCCCATTTCTCCAACCTCGATCCCGACAAAAAAGTCTAAGCTAAAAATTGTGCTTTCGATTTTTAAAACAGTATGTTTAAAACAATGTTAATCTTACTGAATATTTTGGCTAAGACTAGGATGTTTTTCAAGTCAATGGTTTTGCACCTACGGCGGCGCTATAAAATTCCTCGCATTCTTACTATTTGAAACATTTGGAAACGTTGGCTTGTATCGACTCACAAACAATAATGTATATAAAAAAGGCTGAGAACTTTTTCCATAAATGAAGCCATGTTTCTGTAGTGTAGTAGTTATCACGTGTGCTTAACACGCACAAGGTCCCCAGTTCAATCCTGGGCAGAAATAATGGGAAAATTTTCCACTGTAAAGAAAAAATATATTTTGAATCTTTTGACAAATACGTGGAAAAAACAAGGCGAGAATATTTCAAAGTGTAGCGCCCGTACATAAAATAAAAATTGTGTCCAATTATTTTAGGGTTAAAAACAGTGTGTTTCCTAGCTTTTCTTTTTCGGTGTATATTTTTTCTTCTCACTTCTCACTACCATTCCTAGGAAATGTTGTGCAAGAGATCAATCGCGTTTCTGTACTGTAGTGGTCATCACGTGCGCTTTACACGCGCAAGGTCGTCAGTTCGATCCTGAGCAGAAACATTCTAAACTTTTTAGCCTTCTTCCTATAATGTGGCGGTCATCAGGTGTACTTAATTCGCGTAAGGGCTAAAGCCCGTTCCTGGGCAGAAACAGTCTAATCTGAAAAACGTGCTTTAGGATAAAGACATAAAATTCGTGGCCTGGTTATTGTTTGAAACAGTTGGAAAAGTTGGCTTCTATCGACTCTCAGACAATAATGTATATGAAACACGCTGAGATTTTTTCCACTAAAACCAGCCATGTTTCTGTAGTGTAGTGGTTATCACGTGTGCTTAACACGAACAAGGTCCCCAGTTCGATCCTGGGCAGGAACAATGGGAAAGTTTTTCACTGTAAAGGAAAAATATATTTTTATTTTTTTGACAAATATCTCGAAACACTTAGGCGAGAATATTTCATACTCTAGCACGCGTACAAAAAAAAGTTGTGTTGAATTCTTTTAGGGTTTAAAACAGTGTGTTGCCTCACATTTCATTCTCTTTATATTTTTTTTCTACGCATTCGCACTAACATTGTTCAGAATTTTTTTGGAATACATCAAGCGTGTTTCTGTAGTGTAGTGGTCATCACGTGCGCCTCGCACGCGCAAGGTCCTCAGTTCGATCCTGGGCAGAAACATTCTAAACTAATAAATTTCCGTCTTTATTGTAGCGATAAACACGTGTACTTAATTCGTGTAAGAAGCGTAAAAATCGTGCTATTATCTGATGAAAAAGTATGTTTCAAACAATATTCATCTTAATAAAAAATTTCGCTTCGAGCAGCATGTTATTTGAGTCAATGGTTTTGCACTTACCCAGAAAGAAGCGTGAAAATTTTTTGCTTCCTTAGATTTTGGAACTGTTGAAAAGTCCATGTTTCCATAGTGTAGCGGTAATCAAGTGTGGTTAACAAAGAGAAGGACTCGAGTTTGATCCTTGGCAGAAGCAGTCTAAATTGAAAAACTTTTTTCTTTAGTATATTCATCTTCAGTTATGCTTTTAATTGCCCCATTTCTCCAACCTCGATCCCGACAAAAAAGTCTAAGCTAAAAATTGTGCTTTCGATTTTTAAAACAGTATGTTTAAAACAATGTTAATCTTACTGAATATTTTGGCTAAGACTAGGATGTTTTTCAAGTCAATGGTTTTGCACCTACGGCGGCGCTATAAAATTCCTCGCATTCTTACTATTTGAAACATTTGGAAACGTTGGCTTGTATCGACTCAGAAACAATAATGTATATAAAAAAGGCTGAGAACTTTTTCCATAAATGAAGCCATGTTTCTGTAGTGTAGTAGTTATCACGTGTGCGTAACACGCACAAGGTCCCCAGTTCAATCCTGGGCAGAAATAATGGGAAAATTTTCCACTGTAAAGAAAAAATATATTTTGAATCTTTTGACAAATACGTGGAAAAAACAAGGCGAGAATATTTCAAAGTGTAGCGCCCGTACATAAAATAAAAATTGTGTCCAATTATTTTAGGGTTAAAAACAGTGTGTTTCCTAGCTTTTCTTTCTCCGTGTATATTTTTTCTTCTCACTTCTCACTACCATTCCTAGGAAATGTTGTGCAAGAGATCAATCGCGTTTCTGTACTGTAGTGGTCATCACGTGCGCTTTACACGCGCAAGGTCCTCAGTTCGATCCTGAGCAGAAACATTCTAAACTTTTTAGCCTTCTTCCTATAATGTGGCGGTCATCAGGTGTACTTAATTCGCGTAAGGGTTAAAGCCCGTTCCTGGGCAGAAATAGTCTAATCTGAAAAACGTGCTCTAGGATAAAGACATAAAATTCGTGGCCTGCTTATTGTTTGAAACAGTTGGAAAAGTTGGCTTCTATCGACTCTCAGACAATAATGTATATGAAACACGCTGAGATTTTTTCTACTAAAAGCAGCCATGTTTCTATAGTGTAGTGGTTATCACGTGTGCTTAACACTCACAAGGTCCCCAGTTCGATCCTGGGCAGAAACAATGGGAAAGTTTTTCACTGTAAAGGAAAAATATATTTTGATTTTTTTGACAAATATCTCGAAACACTTAGGCGAGAATATTTCATACTCTAGCACGCGTACAAAAAAAAGTTGTGTTGAATTCTTTTAGGGTTTAAAACAGTGTGTTGCCTCACATTTCATTCTCTTTATATCTTTTTTCTACGCATTCGCACTAACATTGTTCAGAAGTTTTTTGGAACACATCAAGCGTGTTTCTGTAGTGTAGTGGTCATCACGTGCGCCTCACACGCGCAAGGTCCTCAGTTCGATCCTGGGCAGAAACATTCTAAACTAATAAATTTCCGTCTTTATTGTAGCGATAAACACGTGTACTTAATTCGTGTAAGAAGCGTAAAAGTCGTGCTATTATCTGATGAAAAAGTATGTTTCAAAAAATATTCATCTTAATAAAAATCTTCGCTTCGAGCAGCATGTTATTTGAGTCAATGGTTTTGCACTTACCCAGAAAGAAGCTTGAAAATTTTTGCTTCCTGAGATTTTGGAACTGTTGAAAAGTCCATGTTTCCATAGTGTAGCGGTCATCAAGTGTGGTTAACAAAGAGAAGGACTCGAGTTTGATCCTTGGCAGAAGCAGTCTAAATTGAAAAACTTTTTTCTTTAGTATATTCATCATCTTCAGTTATGCTTTTAATTGGCCCATTTCTCCCAGCTCGATCCCGACAAAAAAGTCTAAGCTAAAAATTGTGCTTTCGATTTTTAAAACAGTATGTTTAAAACAATGTTAATCTTACTGAATATTTTGGCTAAGACTAGGATGTCTTTCAAGTCAATGGTTTTGCACCTACGACGGCGCTTTAAAATTCCTCGCATTCTTACTATTTGAAACATTTGGAAACGTTGGCTTGTATCGACTCAGAAACAATAATGTATATAAAAAACGCTGAGAATTTTTTCCATAAATGAAGCCATGTTTCTGTAGTGTAGTAGTTATCACGTGTGCTTAACACGCACAAGGTCCCCAGTTCAATCCTGGGCAGAAATAATGGGAAAATTTTCCACTGTAAAGAAAAAATATATTTTGAATCTTTTGACAAATACGTGGAAAAAACAAGGCGAGAATATTTCAAAGTGTAGCGCCCGTACATAAAATAAAAATTGTGTCCAATTATTTTAGGGTTAAAAACAGTGTGTTTCCTAGCTTTTCTTTCTCCGTGTATATTTTTTCTTCTCACTTCTCACTACCATTCCTAGGAAATGTTGTGCAAGAGATCAATCGCGTTTCTGTAGTGTAGTGGTCATCACGTGCGCTTTACACGCGCAAGGTCCTCAGTTCGATCCTGAGCAGAAACATTCTAAACTTTTTAGCCTTCTTCCTATAATGTGGCGGTCATCAGGTGTACTTAATTCGCGTAAGGGCTAAAGCCCGTTCCTGGGCAGAAACAGTCTAATCTGAAAAACGTGCTTTAGGATAAAGACATAAAATTCGTGGCCTGGTTATTGTTTGAAACAGTTGGAAAAGTTGGCTTCTATCGACTCTCAGACAATAATGTATATGAAACACGCTGAGATTTTTTCTACTAAAAGCAGCCATGTTTCTGTAGTGTAGTTGTGAAATGTAAGAACGTATTGACCGGGGATATTATCCCCGGAGGAACGAAACAGCGTGTCATGTGACACCGGATATGGGATGAAAGAAGAACACGTTTTAAGTACGTTTTGTGTAGTTGAAAATATTGTACGTATTTGAACAAAATTAAACGAGTCAAAGAATAATAGAACTATTATTTTGCGTTGTTGTATATTTATTAAAGGTACAAGGGACGTACCATTTTGGCGATCCTGCCAGGACCCAAACGGGGTTAAATACAGACAAAGAAATACTTACAGAGGAAAAAATATGGCGTAAGTACGAGCCGTGTTTATCGTATTTTGGGTTTAAAATATGGTATCCAAATGGATTATAAGTCTGAACGAGTGCATATAGTATCTATGGATGTTGTGGGTTCGAGATAATTGACTATTTGATCGGTAAACTATCTTAATCTTGTGGAATTCGTGGACAATATGGCTCAAAATATAGACCAAATTGAGAACTTACAACTACGAATCGAGTCGGAAATTTGTGGATTGTCGGTGGAAGCACTTAGCAAATTTGCCCAACATGTAGAGGTGAATGTGGAGGGGCTTCGAAAAATTCAAATTTCTAAAAAGGTCAGAGAGAAAATTGAATCTAAGCTCGAAGTGTCAGAGGACAAAAAGGCTTTACTCGAGGGCTATTTTGACCAGGTGAACCCCGAACCACCACCACTTGAGGTTGAGGACAATGAAGTTGCTACGAGTAGTGAGACCAATAATGAAGCACAGGTAAAAAAGTCGAACACTGAACCAGCATCGAAAGATCCTGCAAGTAAGATAAATGTTGACTTAGCTAGAGCATTAAAACGGGACTTTAAAATCTTTGGGATTGTTGGTGGAGACAGACAGAAGGATTGTTTATCTTTTGTCAGTCTTTCCCGACAAATAGATGCTGGTGTTAAGGCAGGCTACCATGAGTCTGAAATCGTTGAAGCCGTTATCCGAGCTGTCAGTACAAGTCAAAAACTTCGGTCATATCTCGAAATGATGGACAACCTGTCACTGATTCGATTAAAGCAAATTCTGAGAGCCCATTTTAAAGAAAAGACTGGAACTGAGTTATACCAAGAGCTAACCAGCCTATGTCAGAGCCCAAAAGAGTCAGTTCAAGATTTTCTGATGAGGGCGATGAATCTTCGTGAACAGGTTATATTTGCCTCACAGAAAGAGGACAGTGTTGTCAAATATGACAAGTATCAGGTGCAGTCATTATTTGTACATGTTGTGGAGACAGGAATTCAACAGGAATCTGTCCGAGCCAAGCTGCGTCCTTATTTGGAAAAGCCTGGTATCACTGATGAGGAATTGATGGAACGAGTTAATGTTGCTGTGTCTGCCGAAATGGAACGACATAATAAGTTGGCAAGTGGAGCTAAGAAAAGTGCTCAAGTTAGCCAAATTGGTAGTCATATAGACATTAGTGAGCAAGATTGTAGTGGCATTGGGGATACACCACTGGGAAAGAAAAAGGACTCTAAGTCAAAGAAAAACTTGAATGAGAATGGCCAAATATCTGCAACCTTGAAGTCTGTACAGGCTGACTTGTCATCTCTGAAAGAAGCATTCCAAAAGTCCCAGAGTAATCAAAGTGATACACCTAAGAATCATTGGCAGAACCAAAGACAACAAAGGAAACATTTATGTGACTCATGTAAATCATCCGGCAAACAGGTATGTGATCACTGTTTTAAATGTGGTTCAAGTGAACACTGTGCCAGAGGGTGCAAAACATTGCAGGGAAACGGGAGACGGCTACAACCAGGGGACAGGGGGTAGCCCAGCAAACCAATTTGTCCCATTTATGTACATATAGCAAAGTAAAGGAGATAAACACTCCATTCAAACAGTGTAGCAACTGCAAGTTTGTTAGATACTGTTCTGAGTCATGCCAGCAGCAACACTGGAATGAACACAAAACATTATGTAAAAAATTATCTGAACTCAATGAGCAGAAATTGAGAGAAAATTTTAGTAATGATGGGGTGTACGCTTGCCACTTGACTCCCAGAGAGGATTCGGCAATCACACGGTTAGTGGGAAAGAAATGTACAGTGCAATGTTCATTGAATGGGGTGAAAACAACTGCCCTTTGGGACACAGGTGCACAAGTCTCAATTGTGTCTAATGACTGGATTTGTGAAAACCTACCAAATGCCAAAATACAAGGAGTCGAGAAACTCCTTGACGTTAACAACCTTGAGTTAAAAGCTGCAAATGGAACTGCACTGCCATATAGTGGTTGGTGTGAGATTGATTTTTCCCTGATTGGGACAAACCATGACTATGGGTTGAAGGTACCATTCCTGGTTTGTAAAGATGTATTAGACCAACCAGTTATAGGCTATAATGTTATTGAGGAAATTACCAGAAAATCATCTGCAACAAGCAAGAGCGATGAACAGCCACCGTTTCTAGATGTACTATTTTGTAGCTTAAGGAACATCGAGCGTTGCAAAGTGGAAGCACTAGTGACAATTATTCATTCTGAAAAGACCAATCCACTATGCAACGTAAAAACGACAAAGAGGGATATAATAATTTTACCAGGACAATCCGTGAAAGTTCCTTGCCATGTTAATGTTGGTCCATTACATGGGCCAATACCTGTGTTATTTGAACCCAATCCTGAGCGCCCCTGGGATGATGGCATAGAAATACCAGAAACACTTACAGTAATATCAAGAGGATCTCGTGTCAACATCCAGGTTGACAACGCAAGCAAACATAAAGTTGTACTAAAAAGAAGAACTGTGTTAGGGACACTGCAGATGGTTAGGTCTGTCACTCCATTGGATGTTATGCAGTCAGAGGTCAATAGCAAAGAGACTGTCTTTGCGGAAAACGAAAGTTGTAAGAAAGGAATGGAGACGAGTATAAATAGTGTAGAGATTGAAAGTGCACATAGAGAACACTCTGATGAAACTTGTTCACAGACTGAGAAAATGAATTGCAACTGGATGTCTGATGTGGACCTTGACGGACTGTCAAAGAAACAGAAAGTGATGGTACAAAAAATGTTACAGGAAGAACGCGATTCGTTTTCGTGCGATGGTGAAATTGGCAATGCAGAAGGACTGCAAATGATGTAAATCTCACAGATTCTATACCAGTACAAAAGAGCTACACATCAATTCCACGGCCATTGTACCCCGAAGTGAAACACTACGTGGAAGACTTGTTAAACAGGGGATTTGTCCAAAAATCTCGCTCGTCGTACTCGTCACCAGTAGTTTGCGTGAGAAAAAAAGATGGAAGCCTTCGTTTGTGCATAGATTATAGACAACTTAACAAGAAAACAGTACCTGATCGACATCCACTTCCCAGAATCCAGGCAACGTTAGAGAGCCTGGGTGGTAACAATTGGTTTTCTGTCCTAGACCAGAAGAAGGCCTATCATCAAGGGTACATTAAGCCTGAAAGTAGACATAAGACGGCGTTTATCACGCCTTGGGGTCTATTTGAGTGGGTCCGTATCCCATTTGGACTCCGTAACGCACCGGGAGAATTCCAACGATTTATGGAATATTGTTTAGACGGTCTAAGGGATGACATTTGTATTCCCTATTTAGATGACGTTATTATATTCAGCAAGACCTTCGACAAACATGTTGAGCACGTCCGCCAGGTACTACGACGGCTACGCACAAACGGAATCAAATTAAAACCGGACAAATGCAAATTCTTCAAAAGGGAAGTTCATTACTTGGGACAGATTGTATCAGGTACGGGATATCGACTTGACCCAGCGAAGATCGAAGCGGTTAACGCATTGAAGGACACAGTACCGAGAACAATTGGAGATGTCAGAAAGCTGTTGAGCCTTCTTGGGTATTACCGTCGATACATCAAAAATTTCGCACAAATTGCACGACCCCTATTTGACCTCCTGAAAAGTCCAGTTAATGTAGACAGTAAAGTACAATCTCAGGATCATTCTTCAAAGCAATATGCACCATCTTCCCATCCAATACAGTGGCTAACTAAACATCAGTACGCCCTTGACAGGCTGCTAGACTGTTTAACACGCCCGCCTATACTAGGTTACCCAGATTACAGTCAACAGTTCGAACTTCATACTGATGCTTCATACCAAGGCTTAGGGGCAGTGCTGTATCAGAAGCAAGAGGGGAAGATGAGGGTGATGGGGTATGGGTCGAGAGTCCTGACACCTGCGGAGAAGAGATACCACGCTGGTAAATTAGAATTTTTGGCTTTAAAGTGGGCGGTATGCGATCACTTCAGGGACATCTTGTACTACGCTCCCCATTTCACAGTCTACACAGACAACAACCCGCTCACCTACGTCCTGTCAACAGGCAAACTAAACGCTACGGGCCATCGTTGGGTTTCGGAGTTGGCGGAGTTCACGTTTGACATAAAGTACAGACCCGGACGCGTCAATCAAGATGCAGATGCGCTGTCACGTATGCCAGTGGACTCAACCACGGCCACCAAAGAAATATCTCGTGAAAACATTCGAGCTGTCATTGAAGGTATTAACGCGCAACAATATGGAAATGCAACGTGGGTTACAGCTTTAACCCTGGACAGTGATATTCCGAACGTTGACGGGGACTTTTTAGCCGAAAATGCACCGGTGACAGATATCGAAAGTCGCTCGATCCTCCAGGCACAGAAACACGACCAAGCAATCGGTCGAGTACACTACTTGAAGTCGAAAGGGGAACGTCCATCCATCCAAGACACAAAGAAAGAACTCCCTGTAACCAAAGCACTCTTGCGGCAGTGGCATAAACTGAAGATAGGAAAAGATGGACTGCTACGTCGTGAAAGCGGTCCTTACAGCCAACTGGTGTTGCCAAAAGAATATCATGCTACGGTTTACAGAGAGCTTCACCAAAACATGGGACACCTAGGAGCAGAGAGAGTGGTACAATTGGCAAGAGAGCGATTTTATTGGCCAAACATGGAACGTGACATTACACATTTTATCACCAACAAGTGCAGTTGCCTCAAACAGCGAAGACCGACTCAACCAACACGTGCACCGTTGTGCAGCATTACAACAACATCCCCATTTGAACTGATTTCAATAGATTATTTGCATTTGGAGAAATGTTCCGGCGGATACGAGTACATTTTAGTCATCGTGGACCATTTCACCCGGTTCGCACAAGCCTATCCAACGAGAAATAAGTCGAGCACAACCGCGGCGGAAAAACTTTATAATGATTTTATTCTCCGGTTTGGTTTTCCCGCCCACATATTGCACGACCAAGGTAAAGAATTTGAGAACCAACTCTTTCATCAGGTACAGAAACTCACAGGAATCCAACGCCTCCGAACAACGCCATACCATCCACAGACCAATGGAAAGGCCGAGAGATTCAATCGGACTCTGTTGTCGATGTTAAGAACATTACCAGAAGATCAGAAATGCAAATGGAAGGATTCGGTTAATAAAGTAGTGCACGCGTACAATTGCACAGTTAACAATGCAACAGGTTTCTCACCCTTCTACTTGCTATTTGGCCGCTCACCTCGACTCCCGATAGACCTCATCTTTGGTACATCCCTCTCGAAGTCCACCGGTTGTTACAGACAGTATGTTCAACAATGGCAAGGGGCTATGAAGGAAGCGTATACAAAAGCAATGGAAAACAGTAGAAAGTCGGCAGCAGCGGGAAAAAAGCACTATGATAAAAGGATTCGTTGCACGGAGCTTCATCCTGGCGATCGCGTACTGGTCCGAAATCTTTCCGAGCGGGGTGGTCCTGGGAAACTGCGCGCTTACTGGGAGAACCAAATACACGAAGTCGTCGAGCGTAAAGGTGAAATGCCAGTATACGAGGTAAGACCTGAAGGCCAAGGCACAACGAAGTCGAAAGTCCTGCATAGAAATCAGCTTCTACCCTGTGACTTCCTCTCACCAGAATTAAAAACTCAATCGATGTCGAGTAAACAAGCGAGCGAAAGACAACGGTCACAAGACAAGTCCGACGTTCAGAGTAAGGTGGAAACATCGGGTGATGAGGATGCTCATTACGTGGAAAGTGACGAGGGCGAAACATACGGATTAACGCCGGAAGAATTGTCCGACACCATTCCAAAAGCGAATGTACCTAATCAAGGTGAACACACCGAAGCGGCAACATTGGTCAATTTCCATCCAGCGACTGAGGAAGTGTTTGAAGCTGGACATGATGAAGCGAGTAGTGTCAACAATAAGTTACGGATGACGTGGCAGTTGACGCACCAGAAAGTGGAGCATTTGAGACAAATGTTGAAGAAGTTGATGGACATGAAGGGAGTGATGGAGCTAACAATCAAGTTACGGATGACGCGGTAGTCGAAGTACCTGAAACTGGAGTATACGAGAACGAGACAAACGCGGAAAATAACGAAGCGGCCGAGGGATACGTACGGCAGCGCCCAGTTCGGAACAGACGACCGCCAAATATGTTGCATTATGATTCAATGGGCAATCCTACGGAATTTCCACCGTACGTGACAAGTGTACAGGCGACTAATTCAACATTTCCCCCTCAAGAAACATTCTGGCCTCTAATCCCTCCAACTCCAGTTTTCCCACCAAACCTTTTCCCTTTCTATCCCTTTTCCTTCCCTCCACCGTTCCCTCTGTTTTTCCATCCAGCGCATGGATATTACTGGTAGATACTTGATGCAACACATTTGTTTTATATTTAGTTAAAAAGAAGAAAAAGAAGAAAAAAAATTATGACTCGTTAAAAATTGCATGCTTAAATTGTAAACAGTGCTAGAAGCACTAGGTCTCTAATGGACGGCGCTAGGAGCAGAACTTGCGAATCGTAAGGCCTGATCACCCTGAAGATACATGCAAGTTTCGGTATCATGGTAGTGAGTAGGAGAACACACTTAAAGTTGAGGAGAGTGTGAAATGTAAGAACGTATTGACCGGGGATATTATCCCCGGAGAAACGAAACAGCGTGTCATGTGACACCGGATATGGGATGAAAGAAGAACACGTTTTAAGTACGTTTTGTGTAGTTGAAAATATTGTACGTATTTGAACAAAATTAAACGAGTCAAAGAATAATAGAACTATTATTTTGCGTTGTTGTATACTTATTAAATGTACAAGGGACGTAACATAGTGGTTATCACGTGTGCTTAACACGCACAAGGTCCCCAGTTCGATCCTGGGCAGAAACAATGGGAAAGTTTTTCACTGTAAAGGAAAAATATATTTTGAATTTTTTGACAAATATCTCGAAACACTTAGGCGAGAATATTTCATACTCTAGCACGCGTACAAAAAAAAGTTGTGTTGAATTCTTTTAGGGTTTAAAACAGTGTGTTGCCTCACATTTCATTCTCTTTATATTTTTTTTCTACGCATTCGCACTAACATTGTTCAGAATTTTTTTGGAACACATCAAGCGTGTTTCTGTAGTATAATGGTCATCACGTGCGCCTCACACGCGCAAGGTCCTCAGTTCGATCCTGGGGTCCTCAGTTTGGTCCTCAGTTCGATCCGTCTTTATTGTAGCGATAAACACGTGTACTTAATTCGTGTAAGAAGCGTAAAAATCGTGCTATTATCTGATGAAAAAGTATGTTTCAAACAATATTCATCTTAATAAAAAATTTCGCTTCGAGCAGCATGTTATTTGAGTCAATGGTTTTGCACTTACCCAGAAAGAAGCTTGAAAATTTTTTGCTTCCTGAGATTTTGGAACTGTTGAAAAGTCCATGTTTCCATAGTGTAGCGATAATCAAGTGTGGTTAACAAAGAGAAGGACTCGAGTTTGATCCTTGGCAGAAGCAGTCTAAATTGAAAAACTTTTTTCTTTAGTATATTCATCTTCAGTTATGCTTTTACTTGCCCCATTTCTCCAACCTCGATCCCGACAAAAAAGTCTAAGCTAAAAATTGTGCTTTCGATTTTTAAAACAGTATGTTTAAAACAATGTTAATCTTACTGAATATTTTGGCTAAGACTAGGATGTTTTTCAAGTCAATGGTTTTGCACCTACGGCGGCGCTATAAAATTCCTCTCATTCTTACTATTTGAAACATTTGGAAACGTTGGCTTGTATCGACTCAGAAACAATAATGTATATAAAAAAGGCTGAGAACTTTTTCCATAAATGAAGCCATGTTTCTGTAGTGTAGTAGTTATCACGTGTGCGTAACACGCACAAGGTCCCCAGTTCAATCCTGGGCAGAAATAATGGGAAAATTTTCCACTGTAAAGAAAAAATATATTTTGAATCTTTTGACAAATACGTGGAAAAAACAAGGCGAGAATATTTCAAAGTGTAGCGCCCGTACATAAAATAAAAATTGTGTCCAATTATTTTAGGGTTAAAAACAGTGTGTTTCCTAGCTTTTCTTTCTCCGTGTATATTTTTTCTTCTCACTTCTCACTACCATTCCTAGGAAATGTTGTGCAACAGATCAATCGCGTTTCTGTAGTGTAGTGGTCATCACGTGCGCTTTACACGCGCAAGGTCCTCAGTTCGATCCTGAGCAGAAACATTCTAAACTTTTTAGGCTTCTTCCTATAATGTGGCGGTCATCAGGTGTACTTAATTCGCGTAAGGGCTAAAGCCCGTTCCTGGGCAGAAACAGTCTAATCTGAAAAACGTGCTTTAGGATAAAGACATAAAATTCGTGGCCTGCTTATTGTTTGAAACAGTTGGAAAAGTTGGCTTCTATCGACTCTCAGACAATAATGTATATGAAACACGCTGAGATTTTTTCCACTAAAACCAGCCATGATTCTGTAGTGTAGTGGTTATCACGTGTGCTTAACACGAACAAGGTCCCCAGTTCGATCCTGGGCAGGAACAATGGGAAAGTTTTTCACTGTAAAGGAAAAATATATTTTGATTTTTTTGACAAATATCTCGAAACACTTAGGCGAGAATATTTCATACTCTAGCACGCGTACAAAAAAAAGTTGTGTTGAATTCTTTTAGGGTTTAAAACAGTGTGTTGCCTCACATTTCATTCTCTTTATATTTTTTTTCTACGCATTCGCACTAACATTGTTCAGAATTTTTTTGGAACACATCAAGCGTGTTTCTGTAGTGTAGTGGTCATCACGTGCGCCTCACACGCGCAAGGTCCTCAGTTCGATCCTGGGCAGAAACATTCTAACCTAATAAATTTCCGTCTTTATTGTAGCGATAAAATCGTGTACTTAATTCGTGTAAGAAGCGTAAAAATCGTGCTATTATCTGATCAAAAGTATGTTTCAAACAATATTCATCTTAATAAAAAACTTCGCTTCGAGCAGCATGTTATTTGAGTCAATGGTTTTGCACTTACCCAGAAAGAAGCTTGAAATTTTTTTGCTTCCTGAGATTTTGGAACTGTTGAAAAGTCCATGTTTCCATAGTGTAGCGGTAATCAAGTGTGGTTAACAAAGAGAAGGACTCGAGTTTGATCCATGGCAGAAGCAGTCTAAATTGAAAAACTTTTTTCTTTAGTATATTCATCATCTTCAGTTATGCTTTTAATTGCCCCATTTCTCCAACCTCGATCCCGACAAAAAAGTCTAAGCTAAAAATTGTGCTTTCGATTTTTAAAACAGTATGTTTAAAACAATGTTAATCTTACTGAATATTTTGGCTAAGACTAGAATGTTTTTCAAGTCAATGGTTTTGCACCTACGGCGGCGCTATAAAACTCCTCGCATTCTTACTATTTGAAACATTTGGAAACGTTGGCTTGTATCGACTCACAAACAATAATGTATATATAAAAGGCTGAGAACTTTTTCCATAAATGAAGCCATGTTTCTGTAGTGTAGTAGTTATCACGTGTGCTTAACACGCACAAGGTCCCCAGTTCAATCCTGGGCAGAAATAATGGGAAAATTTTCCACTGTAAAGAAAAAATATATTTTGAATCTTTTGACAAATACGTGGAAAAAACAAGGCGAGAATATTTCAAAGTGTAGCGCCCGTACATAAAATAAAAATTGTGTCCAATTATTTTAGGGTTAAAAACAGTGTGTTTCCTAGCTTTTCTTTCTCCGTGTATATTTTTTCTTCTCACTTCTCACTACCATTCCTAGGAAATGTTGTGCAAGAGATCAATCGCGTTTCTGTAGTGTAGTGGTCATCACGTGCGCTTTACACGCGCAAGGTCCTCAGTTCGATCCTGAGCAGAAACATTCTAAACTTGTTAGGCTTCTTCCTATAATGTGGCGGTCATCAGGTGTACTTAATTCGCGTAAGGGCTAAAGCCCGTTCCTGGGCAGAAACAGTCTAATCTGAAAAACGTGCTTTAGGATAAAGACATAAAATTCGTGGCCTGCTTATTGTTTGAAACAGTTGGAAAAGTTGGCTTCTATCGACTCTCAGACAATAATGTATATGAAATACGCTGAGATTTTTTCCACTAAAAGCAGCCATGTTTCTGTAGTGTAAAGGTTATCACGTGTGCTTAACACGCACAAGGTCCCCAGTTCGATCCTGGGCAGAAACAATGGGAAAGTTTTTCACTGTAAAGGAAAAATATATTGTGATTTTTTTGACAAATATCTCGAAACACTTAGGCGAGAATATTTCATACTCTAGCACGCGTACAAAAAAAAGTTGTGTTGAATTCTTTTAGGGTTTAAAACAGTGTGTTGCCTCACATTTCATTCTCTTTATATTTTTTTTCTACGCATTCGCACTAACATTGTTCAGAATTTTTTTGGAACACATCAAGCGTGTTTCTTTAGTATAGTGGTCATCACGTGCGCCTCACACGCGCAAGGTCCTCAGTTCGATCCTGCGCAGAAACATTCTAACCTAATAAATTTCCGTCTTTATTGTAGCGATAAACACGTGTACTTAATTCGTGTAAGAAGCGTAAAAATCGTGCTATTATCTGATGAAAAAGTATGTTTCAAACAATATTCATCTTAATAAAAAACTTCGCTTCGAGCAGCATGTTATTTGAGTCAATGGTTTTGCACTTACCCAGAAAGAAGCTTGAAATTTTTTTGCTTCCTGAGATTTTGGAACTGTTGAAAAGTCCATGTTTCCATAGTGTAGCGGTAATCAAGTGTGATTAACAAAGAAAAGGACTCGAGTTTGATCCTTGGCAGAAGCAGTCTAAATTGAAAAACTTTTTTCTTTAGTATATTCATCATCTTCAGTTATGCTTTTAATTGGCCCATTTCTCCCAGCTCGATCCCGACAAAAAAGTCTAAGCTAAAAATTGTGCTTTCGATTTTTAAAACAGTATGTTTAAAACAATGTTAATCTTACTGAATATTTTGGCTAAGACTAGGATGTTTTTCAAGTCAATGGTTTTGCACCTACGACGGCGCTTTAAAATTCCTCGCATTCTTACAATTTGAAACATTTGGAAACGTTGGCTTGTATCGACTCAGAAACAATAATGTATATAAAAAACGCTGAGAATTTTTTCCATAAATGAAGCCATGTTTCTGTAGTGTAGTAGTTATCACGTGTGCTTAACACGCACAAGGTCCCCAGTTCAATCCTGGGCAGAAATAATGGGAAAATTTTCCACTGTAAAGAAAAAATATATTTTGAATCTTTTGACAAATACGTGGAAAAAACAAGGCGAGAATATTTCAAAGTGTAGCGCCCGTACATAAAATAAAAATTGTGTCCAATTATTTTAGGGTTAAAAACAGTGTGTTTCCTAGCTTTTCTTTCTCCGTGTATATTTTTTCTTCTCACTTCTCACTACCATTCCTAGGAAATGTTGTGCAAGAGATCAATCGCGTTTCTGTAGTGTAGTGGTCATCACGTGCGCTTTACACGCGCAAGGTCCTCAGTTCGATCCTGAGCAGAAACATTCTAAACTTTTTAGCCTTCTTCCTATAATGTGGCGGTCATCAGGTGTACTTAATTCGCGTAAGGGCTAAAGCCCGTTCCTGGGCAGAAACAGTCTAATCTGAAAAACGTGCTTTAGGATAAAGACATAAAATTCGTGGCCTGCTTATTGTTTGAAACAGTTGGAAAAGTTTGCTTCTATCGACTCTCAGACAATAATGTATATGAAATACGCTGAGATTTTTTCCACTAAAAGCAGTCATGTTTCTGTAGTGTAGTGGTTATCACGTGCGCTTAACACGCACAAGGTCCCCAGTTCGATCCTGGGCAGAAACAATGGGAAAGTTTTTCACTGTAAAGGAAAAATATATTGTGATTTTTTTGACAAATATCTCGAAACACTTAGGCGAGAATATTTCATACTCTAGCACGCGTACAAAAAGAAGTTGTGTTGAATTCTTTTAGGGTTTAAAACAGTGTGTTGCCTCACATTTCATTCTCTTTATATTTTTTTTCTACGCATTCGCACTACAATTGTTCAGAATTTTTTTGGAACACATCAAACGTGTATCTGTAGTATAGTGGTCATCACGTGCGCCTCACACGCGCAAGGTCCTCAGTTCGATCCTGCGCAGAAACATTCTAACCTAATAAATTTCCGTCTTTATTGTAGCGATAAACACGTGTACTTAATTCGTGTAAGAAGCGTAAAAATCGTGCTATTATCTGATGAAAAAGTATGTTTCAAACAATATTCATCTTAATAAAAAATTTCGCTTCGAGCAGCGTGTTATTTGAGTCAATGGTTTTGCACTTACCCAGAAAGAAGCTTGAAATTTTTTTGCTTCCTGATATTTTGGAACTGTTGAAAAGTCCATGTTTCCATAGTGTAGCGGTAATCAAGTGTGGTTAACAAAGAGAAGGACTCGAGTTTGATCCTTGGCAGAAGCAGTCTAAATTGAAAAACTTTTTTCTTTAGTATATTCATCTTCAGTTATGCTTTTAATTGCCCCATTTCTCCAACCTCGATCCCGACAAAAAAGTCTAAGCTAAAAATTGTGCTTTCGATTTTTAAAACAGTAAGTTTAAAACAATGTTAATCTTACTGAATATTTTGGCTAAGACTAGAATGTTTTTCAAGTCAATGGTTTTGCACCTACGGCGGCGCTATAAAATTCCTCGCATTCTTACTATTTGAAACATTTGGAAACGTTGGCTTGTATCGACTCAGAAACAATAATGTATATAAAAAAGGCTGAGAACTTTTTCCATAAATGAAGCCATGTTTCTGTAGTGTAGTAGTTACACGTGTGCGTAACACGCACAAGGTCCCCAGTTAAATCCTGGGCAGAAATAATGGGAAAATTTTCCACTGTAAAGAAAAAATATATTTTGAATCTTTTGACAAATACGTGGAAAAAACAAGGCGAGAATATTTCAAAGTGTAGCGCCCGTACATAAAATAAAAATTGTGTCCAACTATTTTAGGGTTAAAAACAGTGTGTTTCCTAGCTTTTCTTTCTCCGTGTATATTTTTTCTTCTCACTTCTCACTACCATTCCTAGGAAATGTTGTGCAACAGATCAATCGCGTTTCTGTAGTGTAGTGGTCATCACGTGCGCTTTACACGCGCAAGGTCCTCAGTTCGATCCTAAGCAGAAACATTCTAAACTTTTTAGCCTTCTTCCTATAATGTGGCGGTCATCAGGTGTACTTAATTCGCGTAAGGGCTAAAGCCCGTTCCTGGGCAGAAACAGTCTAATCTGAAAAACGTGCTCTAGGATAAAGACATAAAATTCGTGGCCTGCTTATTGTTTGAAACAGTTGGAAAAGTTGGCTTCTATCGACTCTCAGACAATAATGTATATGAAACACGCTGAGATTTTTTCCACTAAAAGCAGCCATGTTTCTATAGTGTAGTGGTTATCACGTGTGCTTAACACGCACAAGGTCCCCAGTTCGATCCTGGGCAGAAATAATGGGAAAGTTTTTCACTGTAAAGGAAAAATATATTTTGATTTTTTTGACAAATATCTCGAAAAACTTAGGCGAGAATATTTCATACTCTAGCACGCGTACAAAAAAAAGTTGTGTTGAATTCTTTTAAAGTTTAAAACAATGTGTTGCCTCACATTTCATTCTCTTTATATTTTTTTTCTACGCATTCGCACTAACATTGTTCAGAATTTTTTTGGAACGCATCAAGCGTGTTTCTGTAGTGTAGTGGTCATCACGTGCGCCTCACACGCGCAAGGTCCTCAGTTCGATCCTGGGCAGAAACATTCTAACCTAATAAATTTCCGTCTTTATTGTAGCGATAAACACGTGTACTTAATTCGTGTAAGAAGCGTAAAAATCGTGCTATTATCTGATGAAAAAGTATGTTTCAAACAATATTCATCTTAATAAAAAACTTCGCTTCGAGCAGCATGTTATTTGAGTGAATGGTTTTGCACTTACCCAAAAAGAAGCTTGAAATTTTTTTGCTTCCTGAGATTTTGGAACTGTTGAAAAGTCCATGTTTCCATAGTGTAGCGGTAATCAAGTGTGGTTAACAAAGAGAAGGACTCGAGTTTGATCCTTGGCAGAAGCAGTCTAAATTGAAAAACTTTTTTCTTTAGTATATTCATCATCTTCAGTTATGCTTTTAATTGGTCCATTTCTCCCAGCTCGATCCCGACAAAAAAGTCTAAGCTAAAAATTGTGCTTTTGATTTTTAAAACAGTATGTTTAAAACAATGTTAATCTTACTGAATATTTTGGCTAAGACTAGGATGTTTTTCAAGTCAATGGTTTTGCACCTACGACGGCGCTTTAAAATTCCTCGCATTCTTACTATTTGAAACATTTGGAAACGTTGGCTTGTATCGACTCAGAAACAATAATGTATATAAAAAACGCTGAGAATTTTTTCCATAAATGAAGCCATGTTTCTGTAGTGTAGTAGTTATCACGTGTGCTTAACACGCACAAGGTCCCCAGTTCAATCCTGGGCAGAAATAATGGGAAAATTTTCCACTGTAAAGAAAAAATATATTTTGAATCTTTTGACAAATACGTGGAAAAAACAAGGCGAGAATATTTCAAAGTGTAGCGCCCGTACATAAAATAAAAATTGTGTCCAATTATTTTGGATTTAAAAACAGTGTGTTTCCTAGCTTTTCTTTCTCCGTGTATATTTTTTCTTCTCACTTCTCACTACCATTCCTAGGAAATGTTGTGCAACAGGTCAATCGCGTTTCTGTAGTGTAGTGGTCATCACGTGCGCTTTACACGCGCAAGGTCCTCAGTTCGATCCTGAGCAGAAACATTCTAAACTTGTTAGGCTTCTTCTTATAATGTGGCGGTCATCAGGTGTACTTAATTCGCGTAAGGGCTAAAGCCCGTTCCTGGGCAGAAAGAGTCTAATCTGAAAAACGTGCTTTAGGATAAAGACATAAAATTCGTGGCCTGCTTATTGTTTGAAACAGTTGGAAAAGTTTGCTTCTATCGACTCTCAGACAATAATGTATATGAAATACGCTGAGATTTTTTCCACTAAAAGCAGTCATGTTTCTGTAGTGTAGTGGTTATCACGTGTGCTTAACACGCACAAGGTCCCCAGTTCGATCCTGGGCAGAAACAATGGGAAAGTTTTTCACTGTAAAGGAAAAATATATTGTGATTTTTTTGACAAATATCTCGAAACACTTAGGCGAGAATATTTCATACTCTAGCACGCGTACAAAAAAAAGTTGTGTTGAATTCTTTTAGGGTTTAAAACAGTGTGTTGCCTCACATTTCATTCTCTTTATATTTTTTTTCTACGCATTCGCACTACAATTGTTCAGAATTTTTTTGGAACACATCAAACGTGTATCTGTAGTATAGTGGTCATCACGTGCGCCTCACACGCGCAAGGTCCTCAGTTCGATCCTGCGCAAAAACATTCTAACCTAATAAATTTCCGTCTTTATTGTAGCGATAAACACGTGTACTTAATTCGTGTAAGAAGCGTAAAAATCGTGCTATTATCTGATGAAAAAGTATGTTTCAAACAATATTCATCTTAATAAAAAATTTCGCTTCGAGCAGCGTGTTATTTGAGTCAATGGTTTTGCACTTACCCAGAAAGAAGCTTGAAATTTTTTTGCTTCCTGAGATTTTGGAACTGTTGAAAAGTCCATCTTTCCATAGTGTAGCGGTAATCAAGTGTGGTTAACAAAGAGAAGGACTCGAGTTTGATCCTTGGCAGAAGCAGTCTAAATTGAAAAACTTTCTTCTTTAGTATATTCATGTTCAGTTATGCTTTTAATTGCCCCATTTCTCCAACCTCGATCCCTAAAAAAATTTTAAGCTAAAAATTGTGCTTTCGATTTTTAAAACAGTAAGTTTAAAACAATGTTAATCTTACTGAATATTTTGGCTAAGACTAGGATGTTTTTCAAGTCAATGGTTTTGCACCTACGGCGGCGCTATAAAACTCCTCGCATTCTTACTATTTGAAACATTTGGAAACGTTGGCTTGTATCGACTCACAAACAATAATGTATATATAAAAGGCTGAGAACTTTTTCCATAAATGAAGCCATGTTTCTGTAGTGTAGTAGTTATCACGTGTGCTTAACACGCACAAGGTCCCTAGTTCAATCCTGGGCAGAAATAATGGGAAAATTTTCCACTGTAAAGAAAAAATATATTTTGAATCTTTTGACAAATACGTGGAAAAAACAAGGCGAGAATATTTCAAAGTGTAGCGCCCGTACATAAAATAAAAATTGTGTCCAATTATTTTAGGGTTAAAAACAGTGTGTTTCCTAGCTTTTCTTTCTCCGTGTATATTTTTTCTTCTCACTTCTCACTACCATTCCTAGGAAATGTTGTGCAAGAGATCAATCGCGTTTCTGTAGTGTAGTGGTCATCACGTGCGCTTTACACGCGCAAGGTCCTCAGTTCGATCCTGAGCAGAAACATTCTAAACTTGTTAGGCTTCTTCCTATAATGTGGCGGTCATCAGGTGTACTTAATTCGCGTAAGGGCTAAAGCCCGTTCCTGGGCAGAAACAGTCTAATCTGAAAAACGTGCTTTAGGATAAAGACATAAAATTCGTGGCCTGCTTATTGTTTGAAACAGTTGGAAAAGGTGGCTTCTATCGACTCTCAGACAATAATGTATATGAAATACGCTGAGATTTTTTCCACTAAAAGCAGCCATGTTTCTGTAGTGTAGTGGTTATCACGTGTGCTTAACACGCACAAGGTCCCCAGTTCGATCCTGGGCAGAAACAATGGGAAAGTTTTTCACTGTAAAGGAAAAATATATTGTGATTTTTTTGACAAATATCTCGAAACACTTAGGCGAGAATATTTCATACTCTAGCACGCGTACAAAAAAAAGTTGTGTTGAATTCTTTTAGGGTTTAAAACAGTGTGTTGCCTCACATTTCATTCTCTTTATATTTTTTTTCTACGCATTCGCACTAACATTGTTCAGAATTTTTTTGGAACACATCAAGCGTGTTTCTTTAGTATAGTGGTCATCACGTGCGCCTCACACGCGCAAGGTCCTCAGTTCGATCCTGCGCAGAAACATTCTAACCTAATAAATTTCCGTCTTTATTGTAGCGATAAACACGTGTACTTAATTCGTGTAAGAAGCGTAAAAATCGTGCTATTATCTGATGAAAAAGTATGTTTCAAACAATATTCATCTTAATAAAAAACTTCGCTTCGAGCAGCATGTTATTTGAGTCAATGGTTTTGCACTTACCCAGAAAGAAGCTTGAAATTTTTTTGCTTCCTGAGATTTTGGAACTGTTGAAAAGTCCATGTTTCCATAGTGTAGCGGTAATCAAGTGTGATTAACAAAGAGAAGGACTCGAGTTTGATCCTTGGCAGAAGCAGTCTAAATTGAAAAACTTTTTTCTTTAGTATATTCATCATCTTCAGTTATGCTTTTAATTGGCCCATTTCTCCCAGCTCGATCCCGACAAAAAAGTCTAAGCTAAAAATTGTGCTTTCGATTTTTAAAACAGTATGTTTAAAACAATGTTAATCTTACTGAATATTTTGGCTAAGACTAGGATGTTTTTCAAGTCAATGGTTTTGCACCTACGACGGCGCTTTAAAATTCCTCGCATTCTTACAATTTGAAACATTTGGAAACGTTGGCTTGTATCGACTCAGAAACAATAATGTATATAAAAAACGCTGAGAATTTTTTCCATAAATGAAGCCATGTTTCTGTAGTGTAGTAGTTATCACGTGTGCTTAACACGCACAAGGTCCCCAGTTCAATCCTGGGCAGAAATAATGGGAAAATTTTCCACTGTAAAGAAAAAATATATTTTGAATCTTTTGACAAATACGTGGAAAAAACAAGGCGAGAATATTTCAAAGTGTAGCGCCCGTACATAAAATAAAAATTGTGTCCAATTATTTTAGGGTTAAAAACAGTGTGTTTCCTAGCTTTTCTTTCTCCGTGTATATTTTTTCTTCTCACTTCTCACTACCATTCCTAGGAAATGTTGTGCAAGAGATCAATCGCGTTTCTGTAGTGTAGTGGTCATCACGTGCGCTTTACACGCGCAAGGTCCTCAGTTCGATCCTGAGCAGAAACATTCTAAACTTTTTAGCCTTCTTCCTATAATGTGGCGGTCATCAGGTGTACTTAATTCGCGTAAGGGCTAAAGCCCGTTCCTGGGCAGAAACAGTCTAATCTGAAAAACGTGCTTTAGGATAAAGACATAAAATTCGTGGCCTGGTTATTGTTTGAAACAGTTGGAAAAGTTTGCTTCTATCGACTCTCAGACAATAATGTATATGAAATACGCTGAGATTTTTTCCACTAAAAGCAGTCATGTTTCTGTAGTGTAGTGGTTATCACGTGCGCTTAACACGCACAAGGTCCCCAGTTCGATCCTGGGCAGAAACAATGGGAAAGTTTTTCACTGTAAAGGAAAAATATATTGTGATTTTTTTGACAAATATCTCGAAACACTTAGGCGAGAATATTTCATACTCTAGCACGCGTACAAAAAGAAGTTGTGTTGAATTCTTTTAGGGTTTAAAACAGTGTGTTGCCTCACATTTCATTCTCTTTATATTTTTTTTCTACGCATTCGCACTACAATTGTTCAGAATTTTTTTGGAACACATCAAACGTGTATCTGTAGTATAGTGGTCATCACGTGCGCCTCACACGCGCAAGGTCCTCAGTTCGATCCTGCGCAGAAACATTCTAACCTAATAAATTTCCGTCTTTATTGTAGCGATAAACACGTGTACTTAATTCGTGTAAGAAGCGTAAAAATCGTGCTATTATCTGATGAAAAAGTATGTTTCAAAAAATATTCATCTTAATAAAACATTTCGCTTCGAGCAGCGTGTTATTTGAGTCAATGGTTTTGCACTTACCCAGAAAGAAGCTTGAAATTTTTTTGCTTCCTGATATTTTGGAACTGTTGAAAAGTCCATGTTTCCATAGTGTAGCGGTAATCAAGTGTGGTTAACAAAGAGAAGGACTCGAGTTTGATCCTTGGCAGAAGCAGTCTAAATTGAAAAACTTTTTTCTTTAGTATATTCATCTTCAGTTATGCTTTTAATTGCCCCATTTCTCCAACCTCGATCCCGACAAAAAAGTCTAAGCTAAAAATTGTGCTTTCGATTTTTAAAACAGTAAGTTTAAAACATTGTTAATCTTACTGAATATTTTGGCTAAGACTAGAATGTTTTTCAAGTCAATGGTTTTGCACCTACGGCGGCGCTATAAAATTCCTCGCATTCTTACTATTTGAAACATTTGGAAACGTTGGCTTGTATCGACTCAGAAACAATAATGTATATAAAAAAGGCTGAGAACTTTTTCCATAAATGAAGCCATGTTTCTGTAGTGTAGTAGTTACACGTGTGCGTAACACGCACAAGGTCCCCAGTTAAATCCTGGGCAGAAATAATGGGAAAATTTTCCACTGTAAAGAAAAAATATATTTTGAATCTTTTGACAAATACGTGGAAAAAACAAGGCGAGAATATTTCAAAGTGTAGCGCCCGTACATAAAATAAAAATTGTGTCCAATTATTTTAGGGTTAAAAACAGTGTGTTTCCTAGCTTTTCTTTCTCCGTGTATATTTTTTCTTCTCACTTCTCACTACCATTCCTAGGAAATGTTGTGCAACAGATCAATCGCGTTTCTGTAGTGTAGTGGTCATCACGTGCGCTTTACACGCGCAAGGTCCTCAGTTCGATCCTAAGCAGAAACATTCTAAACTTTTTAGCCTTCTTCCTATAATGTGGCGGTCATCAGGTGTACTTAATTCGCGTAAGGGCTAAAGCCCGTTCCTGGGCAGAAACAGTCTAATCTGAAAAACGTGCTCTAGGATAAAGACATAAAATTCGTGGCCTGCTTATTGTTTGAAACAGTTGGAAAAGTTGGCTTCTATCGACTCTCAGACAATAATGTATATGAAACACGCTGAGATTTTTTCCACTAAAAGCAGCCATGTTTCTATAGTGTAGTGGTTATCACGTGTGCTTAACACGCACAAGGTCCCCAGTTCGATCCTGGGCAGAAATAATGGGAAAGTTTTTCACTGTAAAGGAAAAATATATTTTGATTTTTTTGACAAATATCTCGAAAAACTTAGGCGAGAATATTTCATACTCTAGCACGCGTACAAAAAAAAGTTGTGTTGAATTCTTTTAAAGTTTAAAACAAATTGTTGCCTCACATTTCATTCTCTTTATATTTTTTTTCTACGCATTCGCACTAACATTGTTCAGAATTTTTTTGGAACGCATCAAGCGTGTTTCTGTAGTGTAGTGGTCATCACGTGCGCCTCACACGCGCAAGGTCCTCAGTTCGATCCTGGGCAGAAACATTCTAACCTAATAAATTTCCGTCTTTATTGTAGCGATAAACACGTGTACTTAATTCGTGTAAGAAGCGTAAAAATCGTGCTATTATCTGATGAAAAAGTATGTTTCAAACAATATTCATCTTAATAAAAAACTTCGCTTCGAGCAGCATGTTATTTGAGTGAATGGTTTTGCACTTACCCAAAAAGAAGCTTGAAATTTTTTTGCTTCCTGAGATTTTGGAACTGTTGAAAAGTCCATGTTTCCATAGTGTAGCGGTAATCAAGTGTGGTTAACAAAGAGAAGGACTCGAGTTTGATCCTTGGCAGAAGCAGTCTAAATTGAAAAACTTTTTTCTTTAGTATATTCATCATCTTCAGTTATGCTTTTAATTGGTCCATTTCTCCCAGCTCGATCCCGACAAAAAAGTCTAAGCTAAAAATTGTGCTTTCGATTTTTAAAACAGTATGTTTAAAACAATGTTAATCTTACTGAATATTTTGGCTAAGACTAGGATGTTTTTCAAGTCAATGGTTTTGCACCTACGACGGCGCTTTAAAATTCCTCGCATTCTTACTATTTGAAACATTTGGAAACGTTGGCTTGTATCGACTCAGAAACAATAATGTATATAAAAAACGCTGAGAATTTTTTCCATAAATGAAGCCATGTTTCTGTAGTGTAGTAGTTATCACGTGTGCTTAACACGCACAAGGTCCCCAGTTCAATCCTGGGCAGAAATAATGGGAAAATTTTCCACTGTAAAGAAAAAATATATTTTGAATCTTTTGACAAATACGTGGAAAAAACAAGGCGAGAATATTTCAAAGTGTAGCGCCCGTACATAAAATAAAAATTGTGTCCAATTATTTTGGATTTAAAAACAGTGTGTTTCCTAGCTTTTCTTTCTCCGTGTATATTTTTTCTTCTCACTTCTCACTACCATTCCTAGGAAATGTTGTGCAACAGGTCAATCGCGTTTCTGTAGTGTAGTGGTCATCACGTGCGCTTTACACGCGCAAGGTCCTCAGTTCGATCCTGAGCAGAAACATTCTAAACTTGTTAGGCTTCTTCCTATAATGTGGCGGTCATCAGGTGTACTTAATTCGCGTAAGGGCTAAAGCCCGTTCCTGGGCAGAAAGAGTCTAATCTGAAAAACGTGCTTTAGGATAAAGACATAAAATTCGTGGCCTGCTTATTGTTTGAAACAGTTGGAAAAGTTTGCTTCTATCGACTCTCAGACAATAATGTATATGAAATACGCTGAGATTTTTTCCACTAAAAGCAGTCATGTTTCTGTAGTGTAGTGGTTATCACGTGTGCTTAACACGCACAAGGTCCCCAGTTCGATCCTGGGCAGAAACAATGGGAAAGTTTTTCACTGTAAAGGAAAAATATATTGTGATTTTTTTGACAAATATCTCGAAACACTTAGGCGAGAATATTTCATACTCTAGCACGCGTACAAAAAAAAGTTGTGTTGAATTCTTTTAGGGTTTAAAACAGTGTGTTGCCTCACATTTCATTCTCTTTATATTTTTTTTCTACGCATTCGCACTACAATTGTTCAGAATTTTTTTGGAACACATCAAACGTGTATCTGTAGTATAGTGGTCATCACGTGCGCCTCACACGCGCAAGGTCCTCAGTTCGATCCTGCGCAGAAACATTCTAACCTAATAAATTTCCGTCTTTATTGTAGCGATAAACACGTGTACTTAATTCGTGTAAGAAGCGTAAAAATCGTGCTATTATCTGATGAAAAAGTATGTTTCAAACAATATTCATCTTAATAAAAAATTTCGCTTCGAGCAACGTGTTATTTGAGTCAATGGTTTTGCACTTACCCAGAAAGAAGCTTGAAATTTTTTTGCTTCCTGAGATTTTGGAACTGTTGAAAAGTCCATCTTTCCATAGTGTAGCGGTAATCAAGTGTGGTTAACAAAGAGAAGGACTCGAGTTTGATCCTTGGCAGAAGCAGTCTAAATTGAAAAACTTTCTTCTTTAGTATATTCATGTTCAGTTATGCTTTTAATTGCCCCATTTCTCCAACCTCGATCCCTAAAAAAATTTTAAGCTAAAAATTGTGCTTTCGATTTTTAAAACAGTAAGTTTAAAACAATGTTAATCTTACTGAATATTTTGGCTAAGACTAGGATGTTTTTCAAGTCAATGGTTTTGCACCTACGGCGGCGCTATAAAATTCCTCGCATTCTTACTATTTGAAACATTTGGAAACGTTGGCTTGTATCGACTCAGAAACAATAATGTATATAAAAAAGGATGAGAACTTTTTCCATAAATGAAGCCATGTTTCTGTAGTGTAGTAGTTACGCGTGTGCGTAAAACGCACAAGGTCCCCAGTTAAATCCTGGGCAGAAATAATGGGAAAATTTTCCACTGTAAAGAAAAAATATATTTTGAATCTTTTGACAAATACGTGGAAAAAACAAGGCGAGAATATTTCAAAGTGTAGCGCCCGTACATAAAATAAAAATTGTGTCCAATTATTTTAGGGTTAAAAACAGTGTGTTTCCTAGCTTTTCTTTCTCCGTGTATATTTTTTCTTCTCACTTCTCACTACCATTCCTAGGAAATGTTGTGCAACAGATCAATCGCGTTTCTGTAGTGTAGTGGTCATCACGTGCGCTTTACACGCGCAAGGTCCTCAGTTCGATCCTAAGCAGAAACATTCTAAACTTTTTAGCCTTCTTCCTATAATGTGGCGGTCATCAGGTGTACTTAATTCGCGTAAGGGTTAAAGCCCGTTCCTGGGCAGAAACAGTCTAATCTGAAAAACGTGCTCTAGGATAAAGACATAAAATTCGTGGCCTGCTTATTGTTTGAAACAGTTGGAAAAGTTGGCTTCTATCGACTCTCAGACAATAATGTATATGAAACACGCTGAGATTTTTTCCACTAAAAGCAGCCATGTTTCTATAGTGTAGTGGTTATCACGTGTGCTTAACACGCACAAGGTCCCCAGTTCGATCCTGGGCAGGAACAATGGGAAAGTTTTTCACTGTAAAGGAAAAATATATTGTGATTTTTTTGACAAATATCTCGAAAAACTTAGGCGAGAATATTTCATACTCTAGCACGCGTACAAAAAAAAGTTGTGTTGAATTCTTTTAAAGTTTAAAACAATGTGTTGCCTCACATTTCATTCTCTTTATATTTTTTTTCTACGCATTCGCACTAACATTGTTCAGAATTTTTTTGGAACGCATCAAGCGTGTTTCTGTAGTGTAGTGGTCATCACGTGCGCCTCACACGCGCAAGGTCCTCAGTTCGATCCTGGGCAGAAACATTCTAAACTAATAAATTTCCGTCTTTATTGTAGCGATAAACACGTGTACTTAATTCGTGTAAGAAGCGTAAAAATCGTGCTATTATCTGATGAAAAAGTATGTTTCAAACAATATTCATCTTAATAAAAAACTTCGCTACGAGCAGCATGTTATTTGAGTCAAATGTTTTGCACTTACCCAAAAAGAAGCTTGAAATTTTTTTGCTTCCTGAGATTTTGAAACTGTTGAAAAGTCCATGTTTCCATAGTGTAGCGGTAATCAAGTGTGGTTAACAAAGAGAAGGACTCGAGTTTGATCCTTGGCAGAAGCAGTCTAAATTGAAAAACTTTTTTCTTTAGTATATTCATCATCTTCAGTTATGCTTTTAATTGGTCCATTTCTCCCAGCTCGATCCCGACAAAAAAGTCTAAGCTAAAAATTGTGCTTTCGATTTTTAAAACAGTATGTTTAAAACAATGTTAATCTTACTGAATATTTTGGCTAAGACTAGGATGTTTTTCAAGTCAATGGTTTTGCACCTACGACGGCGCTTTAAAATTCCTCGCATTCTTACTATTTGAAACATTTGGAAACGTTGGCTTGTATCGACTCAGAAACAATAATGTATAAAAAAAACGCTGAGAATTTTTTCCATAAATGAAGCCATGTTTCTGTAGTGTAGTAGTTATCACGTGTGCGTAACACGCACAAGGTCCCCAGTTCAATCCTGGGCAGAAATAATGGGAAAATTTTCCACTGTAAAGAAAAAATATATTTTGAATCTTTTGACAAATACGTGGAAAAAACAAGGCGAGAATATTTCAAAGTGTAGCGCCCGTACATAAAATAAAAATTGTGTCCAATTATTTTAGGGTTAAAATCAGTGTGTTTCCTAGCTTTTCTTTCTCCGTGTATATTTTTTCTTCTCACTTCTCACTACCATTCCTAGGAAATGTTGTGCAACAGATCAATCGCCTTTCTGTAGTGTAGTGGTCATCACGTGCGCTTTACACGCGGAAGGTCCTCAGTTCGATCCTGAGCAGAAACATTCTAAACTTTTTAGGCTTCTTCCTATAATGTGGCGGTCATCAGGTGTACTTAATTCGCGTAAGGGCTAAGGCCCGTTCCTGGGCAGAAACAGTCTAATCTGAAAAACGTGCTTTAGGATAAAGACATAAAATTCGTGGCCTGCTTATTGTTTGAAACAGTTGGAAAAGTTGGCTTCTATCGACTCTATGACAATAATGTATATGAAACACGCTGAGATTTTTTCCACTAAGAGCAGCCATGTTTCTGTAGTGTAGTGGTTATCACGTGTGCTTAACACGCACAAGGTCCCCAGTTCGATCCTGGGCAGAAACAATGGGAAAGTTTTTCACTGTAAAGGAAAAATATATTTTGATTTTTTTCAAAAATATCTCGAAACACTTAGGCGAGAATATTTCATACTCTAGCACGCGTACAAAAAAAAGTTGTGTTGAATTCTTTTAGGGTTTAAAACAGTGTGTTGCCTCACATTTCATTCTCTTTATATTTTTTTTCTACGCATTCGCACTAACATTGTTCAGAATTTTTTTGGAACACATCAAGCGTGTTTCTGTACTATAGTGGTCATCACGTGCGCCTCGCAAGCGCAAGGTCCTCAGTTCGATCCTGGGCAGAAACATTCTAACCTAATAAATTTCCGTCTTTATTGTAGCGATAAACACGTGTACTTAATTCGTGTAAGAAGCGTAAAAATCGTGCTATTATCTGATGAAAAAGTATGTTTCAAACAATATTTATCTTAATAAAAATCTTCGCTTCGAGCAGCATGTTTTTTCAGTCAATGGTTTTACACTTACCCAGAAAGAAGCTTGAAAATTTTTTTCTTCCTGAGATTCTGGAACTGTTGAAAAGTCCATGTTTCCATAGTGTAGCGGTCATCAAGTGTGATTAACAAAGAGAAGGACTCGAGTTTGATCCTTGGTAGAAGCAGTCTAAATTGAAAAACTTTTTTCTTTAGTATATTCATCATCTTCAGTTATGCTTTTAATGGGCCCATTTCTCCCAGCTCGATCCCGACAAAAAAGTCTAAGCTAAAAATTGTGCTTTCGATTTTTAAAACAGTATGTTTAAAACAATGTTAATCTTACTGAATATTTTGGCTAAGACTAGGATGTTTTTCAAGTCAATGGTTTTGCACCTACGACGGCGCTATAAAATTCCTCGCATTCTTACTATTTGAAACATTTGGAAACGTTGGCTTGTATCGACTCAGAAACAATAATGTATATAAAAAACGCTGAGAACTTTTTCCATAAATGAAGCTATGTTTCTGTAGTGTAGCAGTTATCACGTGTGCTTAACACGCACAAGGTCCCCAGTTCAATCCTGGGTAGAAACAATCGTAAATTTTTTCACTGCGAAGAAAAAATATATTTTGAATTTTTTGACAAATACGTGGAAAAAAGGCGAGAATATTTCATAGTGTAGCGTCCGTACATAAAATAAAAATTGTGTCCAATTCTTTTAGGGTTAAAAACAGTGTGTTTCCTAGCTTTTCTTTCTCCGTGTATATTTTTTTTTCTCATTTCTCACTATTATTCCTAGGAAATGTTGTGCTACAGTTCAATCGCGTTTCTGTAGTGTAGTGGTCATCACGTGCGCTTTACACGCACAAGGTCCTCAGTTCGACCCTGAGTAGAAACATTCTAAACTTTTTAGCCTTCTTTCTATAATGTGGCGGTCATCAGGTGTACTTAATTCGCGTAAGGGCTAAAGCTCGTTCCTGGGCAGAAACCGTCTAATCTGAAAAACGTGCTCTAAAAAAAAGACATAAAATTCGTGGCCTGCTTATTGTTTGAAACAGTTTGAAAAGTTGGCTTCTATCGACTCTCAGACAATAATGTATATGAAACACGCTGAGATTTTTTCCACTAAAAGCAGCCATGTTTCTGTAGTGTGGTGGTTATCACGTGTGCTTAACACGCACAAGGTCCCCAGTTCCATCCTGGGCAGAAACTATGGGAAAGTTTTTCACTGTAAAGGAAAAATATATTTTGATTTTTTTGAAAAATATCTCGAAACACTTAGGCGAGAATATTTCATACTCTAGCACGCGTACAAAAAAAAAGTTGTGTTGAATTCTTTTAGGGTTTAAAACAATGTGTGTCCTCACATTTCATTCTCTTTATATTTTTTTTCTACGAATTCGCACTAACATTGTTCAGAATTTTTTTGGAACACATCAAGCGTGTTTTTGTAGTATAGTGGTAATCACGTGCGCCTCACACGCGCAAGGTCCTCAGTTCGATCCTGGGCAGAAACATTCCAAACTAATAAATTTCCGTCTTTATTGTAGCGATAAACACGTGTACTTAATTCGTGTAAGAAGCGTAAAAATCGTGCTATTATTTGATGAAAAAGTATGTTTCAAACAATATTTATCTTAATAAAAATCTTCGCTTCGAGCAGCATGTTATTTCAGTCAATGGTTTTACACTTACCCAGAAAGAAGCTTGAAAATTTTTTTCTTCCTGACATTTTGGAACTGTTGAAAAGTCCATGTTTCCATAGTGTAGCGGTCATCAAGTGTGGTTAACAAAGAGAAGGACTCGAGTTTGATCCTTGGTAGAAGCAGTCTAAATTGAAAAACTTTTTTCTTTAGTATATTCATCATCTTCAGTTATGCTTTTAATGGGCCCATTTCTCCCAGCTCGATCCCGACAAAAAAGTCTAAGCTAAAAATTGTGCTTTCGATTTTTAAAACAGTATGTTTAAAACAATGTTAATCTTACTGAATATTTTGGGTAAGACTAGGATGTTTTTCAAGTCAATGGTTTTGCACCTACGACGGCGCTATAAAATTCCTCGCATTCTTACTATTTGAAACATTTGGAAACGTTGGCTTGTATCGACTCAGAAACAATAATGTATATAAAAAACGCTGAGAACTTTTTCCATAAATGAAGCTATGTTTCTGTAGTGTAGTAGTTATCACGTGTGCTTAACACGCACCAGGTCCCCAGTTCAATCCTGGGCAGAAACAATCGAAAATTTTTTCACTGCAAAGAAAAAATATATTTTGAATTTTTTGACAAATACGTGGAAAAAAGGCGAGAATATTTCATAGTGTAGCGTCCGTACATAAAATAAAAATTGTGTCCAATTCTTTTAGGGTTAAAAACAGTGTGTTTCCTAGCTTTTCTTTCTCCGTGTATATTTTTTCTTCTCATTTCTCACTATTATTCCTAGGAAATGTTGTGCTACAGTTCAATCGCGTTTCTGTAGTGTAGTGGTCATCACGTGCGCTTTACACGCGCAAGGTCCTCAGTTCGACCCTGAGTAGAAACATTCTAAACTTTTTAGCCTTCTTTCTATAATGTGGCGGTCATCAGGTGTACTTAATTCGCGTAAGGGCTAAAGCTCGTTCCTGGGCAGAAACCGTCTAATCTGAAAAACGGGCTTTAGAATAAAGACATAAAATTCGTGGCCTTCTTATTGTTTGAAACAGTTGGAAAAGTTGGCTTCTATCGACTCTCAGACAATAATGTACGTGAAACACGCTGAGATTTTTTCCAATAAAAGAAGCCATGTTTCTGTAGTGTAGTGGTTATCACGTGTGCTTAACACGCACAAGGTCCCCAGTTCGATCCTGGGCAGAAACAATGGGAAAATTTTTCACTGTAAAGAAAAAATATGTTTTGATTTTTTGACAAATATCTCGAAACACTTAGGCGAGAATATTTCATACTCTAGCACGCGAACAAAAAAAACTGTGTTCAATTCTTTTAGGGTTTAAAACAGTGTGTTGCCTCACATTTCATTCTCTTTATATTTTTTCTACGCATTCGCACTAACATTGTTCAGAAGTTTTTTGAAACACATAAAGCGTGTTTCTGTAGTGTCGTGGTCATCACGTGCGCCTCACACGTGCAAGGTTTTCAGTTCGATCCTGGGTAGAAACATTCTAAACTAAAAAATTTCCGTCTTTATTGTAGCGATAAACACGTGTACTTAATTCGTGTAAGAAGCCTAAAAATCATGCTATTATCTCATGAAAAAGTATGTTTCAAACAATATTCATCTTAATAAAAATCTTCGCTTCGAGCAGCATGTTATTTGAGTCAATGGTTTGGCACTTACCCAGAAGCTCTAAAATTTTTTCCTTCCTGAGATTTTGGAACAGTTGAAAAGTCCATGTTTCCGTAGTGTAGCGGTCATCAAGAGTGGTTAACGAAGAGAAGGACTCGAGTTGGATCCTTGGCAGAAGCAGTGTAAATTGAAAAACTTTTTTCTTTAGTATATTCATCATCTTCAGTTATGCTTTTAATTGGCCCATTTCTCCCAGCTCGATCCCCAAAAAAAGTCTAAGCTAAAAATTGTGCTTCCGATTCCTAAAACAGTATGTTTAAAACAATGTTAATCTCACTGAATATTTTGGCTAAGACTAGGATGTTTTTCAAGTCAATGGTTTTGCACCTACGACGGCGCTATAAAATTCCTCGCATTCTTACTGTTTGAAACATTTGGAAACGTTGGCTTGTATCGACTCAGAAACAATAATGTATATAAAAAACCATGATAAATTTTTCCGTAAATGAAGCCATGTTGCTGTAGTGTAGTAGTTATCACGTGTGCTTAACACGCACAAGGTCCCAGTTCAATCCTGTGCCGAAAAAATCGAAAAATTTTTCACTGCAAAGAAATAATATATTTTGATTTTTTTGACAAATACGTGGAAACAACAAGGCGAGAATATTTCATAGTGTAGCGCCCGTACATAAAATAAAAATTGTGTCCAATTATTTTAGGGTTAAAAACAGTGTGTTTCCTAGCTTTTCTTTCTCCGTGTATATTTTTTCTTCTCATTTCTCACTACCATTCCTAGGAAATGTTGTGCACCACATCAATCGCGTTTCTGTAGTGTAGTGGTCATCACGTGCGCTTTACACGCGCAAGGTCCTCAGTTCGACCCTGAGTAGAAACATTCTAAACTTTTTAGCCTTCTTTCTATAATGTGGCGGTCATCAGGTGTACTTAATTCGCGTAAGGGCTAAAGCTCGTTCCTGGGCAGAAACCGTCTAATCTGAAAAACGTGCTTTAGAATAAAGACATAAAATTCGTGGCCTTCTTATTGTTTGAAACAGTTGGAAAAGTTGGCTTCTATCGACTCTCAGACAATAATGTACGTGAAACACGCTGAGATTTTTTCCAATAAAAGAAGCCATGTTTCTGTAGTGTAGTGGTTATCACGTGTGCTTAACACGAACAAGGTCCCCAGTTCGATCCTGGGCAGAAACAATGGGAAAATTTTTCACTGTAAAGAAAAAATATGTTTTGATTTTTTGACAAATATCTCGAAACACTTAGGCGAGAATATTTCATACTCTAGCACGCGAACAAAAAAAACTGTGTTCAATTCTTTTAGGGTTTAAAACAGTGTGTTGCCTCACATTTCATTCTCTTTATATTTTTTCTACGCATTCGCACTAACATTGTTCAGAAGTTTTTTGAAACACATAAAGCGTGTTTCTGTAGTGTAGTGGTCATCACGTGCGCCTCACACGTGCAAGGTTTTCAGTTCGATCCTGGGTAGAAACATTCTAAACTAAAAAATTTCCGTCTTTATTGTAGCGATAAACACGTGTACTTAATTCGTGTAAGAAGCCTAAAAATCATGCTATTATCTCATGAAAAAGTATGTTTCAAACAATATTCATCTTAATAAAAATCTTCGCTTCGAGCAGCATGTTATTTGAGTCAATGGTTTGGCACTTACCCAGAAGCTCTAAAATTTTTTCCTTCCTGAGATTTTGGAACAGTTGAAAAGTCCATGTTTCCGTAGTGTAGCGGTCATCAAGAGTGGTTAACGAAGAGAAGGACTCGAGTTGGATCCTTGGCAGAAGCAGTGTAAATTGAAAAACTTTTTTCTTTAGTATATTCATCATCTTCAGTTATGCTTTTAATTGGCCCATTTCTCCCAGCTCGATCCCCAAAAAAAGTCTAAGCTAAAAATTGTGCTTCCGATTCCTAAAACAGTATGTTTAAAACAACGTTAATCTTACTGAATATTTTGGCTAAGACTAGGATGTTTTTCAAGTCAATGGTTTTGCACCTACGACGGCGCTATAAAATTCCTCGCATTCTTACTGTTTGAAACATTTGGAAACGTTGGCTTGTATCGACTCAGAAACAATAATGTATATAAAAAACCATGAGAAATTTTTCCGTAAATGAAGCCATGTTGCTGTAGTGTAGTAGTTATCACGTGTGCTTAACACGCACAAGGTCCCAGTTCAATCCTGTGCCGAAAAAATCGAAAAATTTTTCACTGCAAAGAAATAATATATTTTGATTTTTTTGACAAATACGTGGAAACAACAAGGCGAGAATATTTCATAGTGTAGCGCCCGTACATAAAATAAAAATTGTGTCCAATTATTTTAGGGTTAAAAACAGTGTGTTTCCTAGCTTTTCTTTCTCCGTGTATATTTTTTCTTCTCATTTCTCACTACCATTCCTAGGAAATGTTGTGCACCACATCAATCGCGTTTCTGTAGTGTAGTGGTCATCACGTGCGCTTTACACGCGCAAGGTCCTCAGTTCGATCCTGAGCAGAAACATTCTAAACTTTTTAGCCTTCCTTCTATAATGTGGCGGTCATCAGGTGTACTTAATTCGCGTAAAAGCTAAAGCCCGTTCTTGGGCAGAAACAGTCTAATCTGAAAAACGTGCTCTAGGATAAAGACATAAAATTCGTGGCCTGCTTATTGTTTGAAACAGTTGGAAAAGTTGGCTTCTATCGACTCTCAGACAATAATGTATATGAAACACGCTGAGATTTTTTCCACTAAAAGAAGCCATGTTTCTGTAGTGTAGTGGTTATCACGTGTGCATAACACGCACAAGGTCCCCACTTCGATCCTGGGCAGAAACAATGGGAAAGTTTTTCACTGTAAAGGAAAAATATATTTTGATTTTTTTCAAAAATATCTCGAAACACTTAGGCGAGAATATTTCATACTCTAGCACGCGTACAAAAAAAAGTTGTGTTTAATTCTTTTAGGGTTTAAAACAGTGTGTTGCCTCACATTTAATTCTCTTTATATTTTTTTTCTACGCATTCGCACTAACATTGTTCAGAATTTTTTTGGAACACATCAAGCGTGTTTCTGTAGTATAGTGGTCATCACGTGCGCCTCGCAAGCGCAAGGTCCTCAGTTCGATCCTGGGCAGAAACATTCTAACCTAATAAATTTCCGTCTTTATTGTAGCGATAAACACGTGTACTTAATTCGTGTAAGAAGCGTAAAAATCGTGCTATTATCTGATGAAAAAGTATGTTTCAAACAATATTTATCTTAATAAAAATCTTCGCTTCGAGCAGCATGTTATTTCAGTCAATGGTTTTACACTTACCCAGAAAGAAGCTTGAAAATTTTTTTCTTCCTGAGATTTTGGAACTGTTGAAAAGTCCATGTTTCCATAGTGTAGCGGTCATCAAGTGTGGTTAACAAAGAGAAGGACTCGAGTTTGATCCTTGGTAGAAGCAGTCTAAATTGAAAAACTTTTTTTTTAGTATATTCATCTTCAGTTATGCTTTTAATTGGCCCATTTCTCCCAGCTCGATCCCGACAAAAAAGTCTAAGCTAAAAATTGTGCTTTCGATTTTTAAAACAGTATGTTTAAAACAATGTTAATCTTACTGAATATTTTGGCTAAGACTAGGATGTTTTTCAAGTCAATGGTTTTGCACCTACGACGGCGCTATAAAATTCCTCGCATTCTTACTATTTGAAACATTTGGAAACGTTGGCTTGTATCGACTCAGAAACAATAATGTATATAAAAAACGCTGAGAACTTTTTCCATAAATGAAGCTATGTTTCTGTAGTGTAGTAGTTATCACGTGTGCTTAACACGCACCAGGTCCCCAGTTCAATCCTGGGCAGAAACAATCGAAAATTTTTTCACTGCAAAGAAAAAATATATTTTGAATTTTTTGAAAAATACGTGGAAAAAAGGCGAGAATATTTCATAGTGTAGCGTCCGTACATAAAATAAAAATTGTGTCCAATTCTTTTAGGGTTAAAAACAGTGTGTTTCCTAGCTTTTCTTTCTCCGTGTATATTTTTTCTTCTCATTTCTCACTATTATTCCTAGGAAATGTTGTGCTACAGTTCAATCGCGTTTCTGTAGTGTAGTGGTCATCACGTGCGCTTTACACGCGCAAGGTCCTCAGTTCGACCCTGAGTAGAAACATTCTAAACTTTTTAGCCTTCTTTCTATAATGTGGCGGTCATCAGGTGTACTTAATTCGCGTAAGGGCTAAAGCTCGTTCCTGGGCAGAAACCGTCTAATCTGAAAAACGTGCTTTAGAATAAAGACATAAAATTCGTGGCCTTCTTATTGTTTGAAACAGTTGGAAAAGTTGGCTTCTATCGACTCTCAGACAATAATGTACGTGAAACACGCTGAGATTTTTTCCAATAAAAGAAGCCATGTTTCTGTAGTGTAGTGGTTATCACGTGTGCTTAACACGCACAAGGTCCCCAATTCGATCCTGGGCTGAAACAATGGGAAAATTTTTCACTGTAAAGAAAAAATATATTTTGATTTTTTGACAAATATCTCGAAACACTTAGGCGAGAATATTTCATACTCTAGCACGCGAACAAAAAAAACTGTGTTCAATTCTTTTAGGGTTTAAAACAGTGTGTTGCCTCACATTTAATTCTCTTTACATTTTTTTTCTACGCATTCGCACTAACATTGTTCAGAATTTTTTTGGAACACATCAAGCGTGTTTCTGTAGTGTAGTGGTCATCACGTGCGCCTCACACGTGCAAGGTTTTCAGTTCGATCCTGGGTAGAAACATTCTAAACTAATAAATTTCCGTCTTTATTGTAGCGATAAACACGTGTACTTAATTCGTGTAAGAAGCCTCAAAATCATGCTATTATCTCATGAAAAAGTATGTTTCAAACAATATTCATCTTAATAAAAATCTTCGCTTCGAGCAGCATGTTATTTGAGTCAATGGTTTGGCACTTACCCAGAAGCTCTAAAATTTTTTCCTTCCTGAGATTTTGGAACAGTTGAAAAGTCCATGTTTCCGTAGTGTAGTGGTCATCAAGTGTGGTTAACGAAGAGAAGGACTCGAGTTGGATCCTTGGCAGAAGCAGTGTAAATTGAAAAACTTTTTTTTTAGTATATTCATCATCTTCAGTTATGCTTTTAATTGGCCCATTTCTCCCAGCTCGATCCCGAAAAAAAGTCTAAGCTAAAAATTGTGCTTCCGATTCCTAAAACAGTATGTTTAAAACAATGTTAATCTTACTGAATATTTTGGCTAAGACTAGGATGTTTTTCAAGTCAATGGTTTTGCACCTACGACGGCGCTATAAAATTCCTCGCATTCTTACTGTTTGAAACATTTGGAAACGTTGGCTTGTATCGACTCAGAAACAATAATGTATATAAAAAACCATGAGAAATTTTTCCGTAAATGAAGCCATGTTGCTGTAGTGTAGTAGTTATCACGTGTGCTTAACACGCACAAGGTCCCAGTTCAATCCTGTGCCGAAAAAATCGAAAAATTTTTCACTGCAAAGAAATAATATATTTTGATTTTTTTGACAAATACGTGGAAACAACAAGGCGAGAATATTTCATAGTGTAGCGCCCGTACATAAAATAAAAATTGTGTCCAATGATTTTAGGGTTAAAAACAGTGTGTTTCCTAGCTTTTCTTTCTCCGTGTATATTTTTTCTTCTCATTTCTCACTACCATTCCTAGGAAATGTTGTGCACCACATCAATCGCGTTTCTGTAGTGTAGTGGTCATCACGTGCGCTTTACACGCGCAAGGTCCTCAGTTCGATCCTGAGCAGAAACATTCTAAACTTATTAGCCTTCCTTCTATAATGTGGCGGTCATCAGGTGTACTTAATTCGCGTAAGGGCTAAAGCCCGTTCCTGGGCAGAAACAGTCTAATCTGAAAAACGTGCTCTAAAATAAAGACTTAAAATTCGTGGCCTGCTTATTGTTTGAAACAGTTTGAAAAGTTGGCTTCTATCGACTCTCACACAATAATGTATATGAAACACGCTGAGATTTTTTCCACTAAAAGCAGCCATGTTTCTGTAGTGTAGTGGTTATCACGTGTGCTTAACACGCACAAGGTCCCCAGTTCCATCCTGGGCAGAAACAATGGGAAAGTTTTTCACTGTAAAGGAAAAATATATTTTGATTTTTTTGAAAAATATCTCGAAACACTTAGGCGAGAATATTTCATACTCTAGCACGCGTACAAAAAAAAAGTTGTGTTGAATTCTTTTAGGATTTAAAACAATGTGTGTCCTCACATTTCATTCTCTTTATATTTTTTTTCTACGAATTCGCACTAACATTGTTCAGAATTTTTTTGGAACACATCAAGCGTGTTTTTGTAGTGTAGTGGTCATCACGTGCGCCTCACACGCGCAAGGTCCTCAGTTCGATCCTGGGCAGAAACATTCTAAACTAATAAATTTCCGTCTTTATTGTAGCGATAAACACGTGTACTTAATTCGTGTAAGAAGCGTAAAAACGTGCTATTATTTGATGAAAAAGTATGTTTCAAACAATATTCATCTTAATTAAAATCTTCGCTTCGAGCAGCATGTTATTTGAGTCAATGGTTTTGAACTTACCCAGAAAGAAGCTTGAAAATTTTTTGCTTCCAGAGATTTTGGAACTGTTGAAAAGTCCATGTTTCCATAGTATAGCGGTCATCAAGTGTGGTTAACAAAGAGAAGGACTCGAGTTTGATCCTTGGTAGAAGCAGTCTACATTGAAAAACTTTTTTTTTAGTATATTCATCTTCAGTTATGCTTTTAATTGGCCCATTTCTCCCAGCTCCATCCCGACAAAAAAGTCTAAGCTAAAAATTGTGCTTTCGATTTTTAAAACAGTATGTTTAAAACAATGTTAATCTTACTGAATATTTTGGCTAAGACTAGGATGTTTTTCAAGTCAATGGTTTTGCACCTACGACGGCGCTATAAAATTCCTCGCATTCTTACTATTTGAAACATTTGGAAACGTTGGCTTTTATCGACTCAGAAACAATAATGTATATAAAAAACGCTGAGAATTTTTTCCATAAATGAAGCCATGTTTCTTTAGTGTAGTAGTTATCACGTGTGCTTAACACGCACAAGGTCCCCAGTTCAATCCTGGGCAGAAACAATGGGAAAATTTTCCACTGTAAAGAAAAAATATATTTTGAATCTTTTGACAAATACGTGGAAAAAACAAGGCGAGAATATTACAAAGTGTAGCGCCCGTACATAAAATAAAAATTGTGTCCAATTAATTTAGGGTTAAAAACAGTGTGTTTCCTAGCTTTTCTTTCTCCGTGTATATTTTTTCTTCTCATTTCTCACTACCATTCCTAGGAAATGTTGTGCAACAGATCAATCGCGTTTCTGTAGTGTAGTGGTCGTCACGTGCGCTTTACACGCGCAAGGTCCTCAGTTCGATACTGAGCAGAAACATTCTAAACTTTTTAGCCTTCTTCCTATAATGTGGCGGTCATCAGGTGTACTTAATTCGCGTAAAAGCTAAAGCCCGTTCTTGGGCAGAAACAGTCTAATCTGAAAAACGTGCTCTAGGATAAAGACATAAAATTCGTGGCCTGCTTATTGTTTGAAACAGTTGGAAAAGTTTGCTTCTATCGACTCTCAGACAATAATGTATATGAAACACGCTGAGATTTTTTCCACTAAAAGAAGCCATGTTTCTGTAGTGTAGTGGTTATCACGTGTGCTTAACACGCACAAGGTCCCCAGTTCGATCCTGGGCAGAAACAATGGGAAAGTTTTTCACTGTAAAGGAAAAATATATTTTGATTTTTTTCAAAAATATCTCGAAACACTTAGGCGAGAATATTTCATACTCTAGCACGCGTACAAAAAAAAGTTGTGTTTAATTCTTTTAGGGTTTAAAACAGTGTGTTGCCTCACATTTAATTCTCTTTACATTTTTTTTCTACGCATTCGCACTAACATTGTTCAGAATTTTTTTGGAACACATCAAGCGTGTTTCTGTAGTGTAGTGGTCATCACGTGCGCCTCACGCGCAAGGTCGTCGGTTCGATCCTGGGCAGAAACATTCTAAACAAATAAATTTCCGTCTTTATGATAACGATCAACACGTGTACTTAACTCGTGTAAGAAGCCTAAAAATCGTGCTATTATCTCACGAAAAAGTATGTTTCAAACAATATTCATATTAATAAAAATCTTCGCTTCGAGCAGCATGTTATTTGACTCAATGGTTTTGCACTTACCCAGAAATAAACTCTAAAATTTTTGTTTCCTGAGATTTTGGAACTGTTGAAAAGTCCATGTTTCCATAGTGTAGCGGTCATCAAGTGTGGTTAAGAAAAAAAGGACTCGAGTTCGATCCTTGGCAGAAGCAATCTAAATTAAAAAACTTTTTTCTTTAGTATATTCATCATCTTCAGTTATGCTTTTAATTGGCCCATTTCTCCCAGCTCGATCCCGACAAAAAAGTCTAAGCTAAAAATTGTGCTTTCGATTCCTAAAACAGTATGTTTAAAACAATGTTAATCTTACTGAATATTTTAGCTAAGACTAGGATGTTTTTCAAGTCAATGGTTTTGCACCTACGACGGCGCTATAAAATTCCTCGCATTCTTACTGTTTCAAACATTTGGAAACGTTGGCTTGTATCGACTCACAAACAATAATGTATATAAAAAACGCTGAGAATTTTTTCCATAAATGAAGCCATGTTTCTGTAGTGTAGTTGTTATCACGTGTGCTTAACACGCATAAGGTCCCCAGTTCAATCCTGGGCAGAAACAATCGAAAATTTTTTCATAGCAAAGAATAAATATATTTTGAATTTCTTGACAAATACGTGGAAACAACAAGGCGAGAATATTTCATAGTGTAGCGCCCGTACATAAAATAGAAATTGTGTCCAATTCTTTTAGGGTTAAAAACAGTGTGTTTCCTAGCTTTTCTTTCTCCGTGTATATTTTTTCTTCTCATTTCTCACTACCATTCCTAGGAAATGTTGTGCAACACTTCAATCGCGTTTCTGTAGAGTAGTGGTCATCACGTGCGCCTCACGCGCTAAGTCCTCAGTTCGTTCCTGGGCAGAAACATTCTAAACTAATAAATTTCCGTCTTTATGATAACGATCAACACGTGTACTTAATTCGTGCAAGAAGCGTAAAAATCGTGCTATTATCTGATGAAAAAGTATGTTTCAAACAATATTCATCTTAATAAAATCTTCGCTTCGAGCAGCATGTTATTTGAGTCAATGGTTTGGCACTTACCCAGAAAGAAGCTTGGAAATTTTTTGCTTCCTAAGATTTTGGAACTGTTGAAAAGTCCATGTTTCCATAGTGTAGCGGTCATCAGGTGTAGTTAACAAAGAGAAGGACTCGAGTTTGATCCTTGACAGAAGCAGTCTAAATTGAAAAACTTTTTTCTTTAGTATATTCATCATCTTCAGTTATGCTTTTAATTGGCCCATTTCTCCCAGCTCGATCCCGACAAAAAAGTCTAAGCTAAAAATTGTGCTTCCGATTCCTAAAACAGTATGTTTAAAACAATGTTAATCTTAATGAATATTTTGGCTAAGACTAGGATGTTTTTCAAATCAATGGTTTTGCACCTACGACGGCGCTATAAAATTCCTCGCATTCTTACTATTTGAAACATTTGGAAACGTTGGCTTGTATCGACTCAGAAACAATAATGTATCTAAAAAACGCTGAGAATTTTTTCCATAATGAAGCCATGTTTGTGTAGTGTAGTAGTTATCACGTGTGCTTAACACGCACAAGGTCCCCAGTTCAATCCTGGGCCGAAACAATGGGAAAATTTTCCACTGTAAAGCAAAAATATATTTTGAATCTTTTGACAAATACGTGGAAAAAACAAGGCGAGAATATTACAAAGTGTAGCGCCCGTACATAAAATAAAAATTGTGTCCAATTATTTTAGGGTTAAAAACAGTGTGTTTCCTAGCTTTTCTTTATCCGTGTATATTTTTTCTTCTCATTTCTCTCTACCATTCCTAGGAAATGTTGTGCAACAGATCAATCGCGTTTCTGTAGTGTAGTGGTCGTCACGTGCGCTTTACACGCGCAAGGTCCTCAGTTCGATACTGAGCAGAAACATTCTAAACTTTTTAGCCTTCTTCCTATAATGTGGCGGTCATCAGGTGTACTTAATTCGCGTAAGGGCTAAAGCCCGTTCTTGGGCAGAAACAGTCTAATCTGAAAAACGTGCTCTAGGATAAAGACATAAAATTCGTGGCCTGCTTATTGTTTGAAACAGTTGGAAAAGTTGGCTTCTATCGACTCTCAGACAATAATGTATATGAAACACGCTGAGCTCGAGATTTTTTCCACTAAAAGCAGCCATGTTTCTGTAGTGTAGTGGTCATCACGTGCGCTTTACACGCGCAAGGTCCTCAGTTCGACCCTGAGTAGAAACATTCTAAACTTTTTAGCCTTCTTTCTATAATGTGGCGGTCATCAGGTGTACTTAATTCGCGTAAGGGCTAAAGCTCGTTCCTGGGCAGAAACCGTCTAATCTGAAAAACGTGCTTTAGAATAAAGACATAAAATTCGTGGCCTTCTTATTGTTTGAAACAGTTGGAAAAGTTGGCTTCTATCGACTCTCAGACAATAATGTACGTGAAACACGCTGAGATTTTTTCCAATAAAAGAAGCCATGTTTCTGTAGTGTAGTGGTTATCACGTGTGCTTAACACGCACAAGGTCCCCAGTTCGATCCTGGGCAGAAACAATGGGAAAATTTTTCACTGTAAAGAAAAAATATATTTTGATTTTTTGACAAATATCTCGAAACACTTAGGCGAGAATATTTCATACTCTAGCACGCGAACAAAAAAAATTGTGTTCAATTCTTTTAGGGTTTAAAACAGTGTGTTGCCTCACATTTCATTCTCTTTATATTTTTTCCTACGCATTCGCACTAACATTGTTCAGAATTTTTTTGGAACACATCAAGATTTTTTCTGTAGTGTAGTGGTCATCACGTGCGCCTCACACGCGCAATGTTTTCAGTTCGATCCTGGGTAGAAACATTCTAAACTAATAAATTTCCGTCTTTATTGTAGCGATCAACACGTGTACTTAATTCGTGTAAGAAGCCTAAAAATCATGCTATTATCTCATGAAAAAGTATGTTTCAAACAATATTCATCTTAATAAAAATCTTCGCTTCGAGCAGCATGTTATTTGAGTCAATGGTTTGGCACTTACCCAGAAGCTCTAAAATTTTTTGCTTCCTGAGATTTTGGAACAGTTGAAAAGTCCATGTTTCCGTAGTGTAGCGGTCATCAAGTGTGGTTAACGAAGAGAAGGACTCGAGTTGGATCCTTGGCAGAAGCAGTGTAAATTGAAAAACTTTTTTCTTTAGTATATTCATCATCTTCAGTTATGCTTTTAATTGGCCCATTTCTCCCAGCTCGATCCCGAAAAAAAAGTCTAAGCTAAAAATTGTGCTTCCGATTCCTAAAACAGTATGTTTAAAACAATGTTAATCTTACTGAATATTTTTGCTAAGACTAGGATGTTTTTCAAGTCAATGGTTTTGCACCTACGACGGCGCTATAAAATTCCTCGCATTCTTACTGTTTGAAACATTTGGAAACGTTGGCTTGTATCGACTCAGAAACAATAATGTATATAAAAAACCATGAGAAATTTTTCCGTAAATGAAGCCATGTTGCTGTAGTGTAGTAGTTATCACGTGTGCTTAACACGCACAAGGTCCCAGTTCAATCCTGTGCCGAAAAAATCGAAAAATTTTTCACTGCAAAGAAATAATATATTTTGATTTTTTTGACAAATACGTGGAAACAACAAGGCGAGAATATTTCATAGTGTAGCGCCCGTATATAAAATAAAAATTGTGTCTAATTATTTTAGGGTTAAAAACAGTGTGTTTCCTAGCTTTTCTTTCTCCGTGTAAATTTTTTCTTCTCACTTCTCACTACCATTCCTAGGAAATGTTGTGCAACAGATCAATCGCGTTTCTGTAGTGTAGTGGTCGTCACGTGCGCTTTCCACGCGCAAGGTCCTCAGTTCGATCCTGAGCAGAAACATTCTAAACTTTTTAGCCTTCTTCCTATAATGTGGCGGTCATCAGGTGTACTTAATTCGCGTAAGGGCTAAAGCCCGTTCTTGGGCAGAAACAGTCTAATCTGAAAAACGTGTTTTAGGATGAAGACATAAAATTCGTGGCCTGCTTATTGTTTGAAACAGTTGGAAAAGTTGGCTTCTATCGACTCTCAGACAATAATGTATATGAAACACGCTGAGATTTTTTCCACTAAAAGAAGCCATGTTTCTGTAGTGTAGTGGTTATCACGTGTGCTTAACACGCACAAGGTCCCCAGTTCGATCCTGGGCAGAAACAATGGGAAAGTTTTTCACTGTAAAGGAAAAATATATTTTGATTTTTTTGAAAAATATCTCGAAACACTTAGGCGAGAATATTTCATACTCTAGCACGCGTACAAAAAAAAGTTGTGTTGAATTCTTTTAGGGTTTAAAACAGTGTGTTGCCTCACATTTAATTCTCTTTGTATTTTTTTTCTACGCATTCGCACTAACATTGTTCAGAATTTTTTTGAAACACATCAAGCGTGTTTCTGTAGTGTAGTGGTCATCACGTGCGCCTCACACGCGCAAGGTCCTCAGTTCGATCCTGGGCAGAAACATTCTAAACAAATAAATTTCCGTCTTTATGATAACGATCAACACGTGTACTTAACTCGTGTAAGAAGCCTAAAAATCGTGCTATTATCTCACGAAAAAGTATGTTTCAAACAATATTCATATTAATAAAAATCTTCGCTTCGCGCAGCATGTTATTTGACTCAATGGTTTTGCACTTACCCAGAAATAAACTCTAAAATTTTTGTTTCCTGAGATTTTGGAACTGTTGAAAAGTCCATGTTTCCATAGTGTAGCGGTCATCAAGTGTGGTTAAGAAAAAAAGGACTCGAGTTCGATCCTTGGCAGAAGCAATCTAAATTAAAAAACTTTTTTCTTTAGTATATTCATCATCTTCAGTTATGCTTTTAATTGGCTCATTTCTCCCAGCTCGATCCCGACAAAAAAGTCTAAGCTAAAAATTGTGCTTTCGATTCCTAAAACAGTATGTTTAAAACAATGTTAATCTTACTGAATATTTTGGCTAAGACTAGGATGTTTTTCAAGTCAATGGTTTTGCACCTACGACGGCGCTATAAAATTCCTCGCATTCTTACTGTTTCAAACATTTGGAAACGTTGCCTTGTATCGACTCACAAACAATAATGTATATAAAAAACGCTGAGAATTTTTTCCATAAATGAAGCCATGTTTCTGTAGTGTAGTTGTTATCACGTGTGCTTAACACGCATAAGGTCCCCAGTTCAATCCTGGGCAGAAACAATCGAAAATTTTTTCATAGCAAAGAATAAATATATTTTGAATTTTTTGACAAATACGTGAAAACAACAAGGCGAGAATATTTCATAGTGTAGCGCCCGTACATAAAATAGAAATTGTGTCCAATTCTTTTAGGGTTAAAAACAGTGTTTCCTAGCTTTTCTTTCTCCGTGTCAATTATTCCTTCTCATTTCTCACTACCATTCCTAGGAAATGTTGTGCAACACTTCAATCGCGTTTCTGTAAAGTAGTGGTCATCACGTGCGCCTCACGCGCTAAGTCCTCAGTTCGTTCCTGGGCAGAAACATTCTAAACTAATAAATTTCCGTCTTTATGATAACGATCAACACGTGTACTTAATTCGTGTAAGAAGCGTAAAAATCGTGCTATTATCTGATCAAAAAGTATGTTTCAAACAATATTCATCTTAATAAAATCTTCGCATCGAGCAGCATGTTATTTGAGTCAATGGTTTGGCACTTACCCAGAAAGAAGCTTGGAAATTTTTTGCTTCCTGAGATTTTGGAACTGTTGAAAAGTCCATGTTTCAATAGTGTAGCGGTCATCAAGTGTAGTTAACAAAGAGAAGGACTCGAGTTTGATCCTTGACAGAAGCAGTCTAAATTGAAAAACTTTTCTCTTTAGTACATTCATCATCTTCAGTTATGCTTTTAATTGGCCCATTTCTCCCAGCTCGATCCCAACAAAAAAGTCTAAGCTAAAAATTGTGCTTTCGATTCCTGAAACAGTATGTTTAAAACAATGTTAATCTTAATGAATATTTTGGCTAAGACTAGGATGTTTTTCAAATCAATGGTTTTGCACCTACGACATCGCTATAAAATTCCTCGCATTCTTACTATTTGAAACATTTGGAAACGTTGGCTTGTATCGACTCAGAAACAATAATGTATCTGAAAAACGCTGAGAATTTTTTCCATAATGAAGCCATGTTTGTGTAGTGTAGTAGTTATCACGTGTGCTTAACACGCACAAGGTCCCCAGTTCAATCCTGGGCCGAAACAATGGGAAAATTTTCCACTGTAAAGAAAAAATATATTTTGAATCTTTTGACAAATACGTGGAAAAAACAAGGCGAGAATATTCCAAAGTGTAGCGCCCGTACATAAAATAAAAATTGTGTCCAATTATTTTAGGGTTAAAAACAGTGTGTTTCCTGGCTTTTCTTTCTCCGTGTATATTTTTTCTTCTCATTTCTCACTACCATTCCTAGGAAATGTTGTGCAACAGATCAATCGCGTTTCTGTAGTGTAGTGGTCATCACGTGCGCTTTACACGCGCAAGGTCCTCAGTTCGATCCTGAGCAGAAACATTCTAAACTTTTTAGCCTTCTTCCTATATTGTGGCGGTCATCAGGTGTACTTAATTCGCGTAAGGGCTAAAGCCCGTTCCTGGGCAGAAACAGTCTAATCTGAAAAACGTGCTTTAGGATGAAGACATAAAATTCGTGGCCTGCTTATTGTTTGAAACAGTTGGAAAAGTTGGCTTCTATCGACTCTCAGACAATAATGTATATGAAACACGTTGAGATTTTTTCCACTAAAAGCAGCCATGTTTCTGTAGTGCAGTGGTTATCACGTGTGCTTAACACGCACAAGGTCCCCAGTTCGATCCTGGGCAGAAACAATGGGGAAGTTTTTCACTGTAAAGGAAAAATATATTTTGATTTTTTTTGACAAATATCTCGAAACACTTAGGCGAGAATATTTCATACTCTAGCACGCGTACAAAAAAAACTTGTGTTGAATTCTTTTAGGGTTTAAAACAGTGTGTTGCCTCACATTTCATTCTCTTTATATTTTTTTTCTACGCATTCGAACTAACATTGTTTGGAATTTTTTTGGAACACATCAAGCGTGTTTCTGTAGTGTATTGGTCATCACGTGCGCCTCACACGCGCAAGGTCCTCAGTTCGATCCTGGGCAGAAACATTCTAAACTAATAAATTTCCGTCTTTATTGTAGCGATAAACACGTGTACTTAATTCGTGTAAGAAGCGTAAAAATCGAGCTATTATCTGATGAAAAAGTATGTTTCAAACAATATTCATCTTAATAAAAATCTTCGCTTCGAGCAGCATGTTATTTCAGTCAATGGTTTTACACTTACCCAGAAAGAAGCTTGAAAATTTTTTTCTTCCTGAGATTTTGGAACTGTTGAAAAGTCCATGTTTCCATAGTGTAGCGGTCATCAAGTGTGGTTAACAAAGAGAAGGACTCGAGTTTGATCCTTGGTAGAAGCAGTCTAAATTGAAAAACGTTTTTCTTTAGTATATTCATCATCTTCAGTTATGCTTTTAATGGGCCCCTTTCTCCCAGCTCGATCCCGACAAAAAAGTCTAAGCTAAAAATTGTGCTTTCGATTTTTAAAACAGTATGTTTAAAACAATGTTAATCTTACTGAATATTTTGGCTAAGACTAGGATGTTTTTCAAGTCAATGGTTTTGCACCTACGACGGCGCTATAAAATTCCTCGCATTCTTACTATTTGAAACATTTGGAAACGTTGGCTTGTATCGACTCAGAAACAATAATGTATATAAAAAACGCTGAGAACTTTTTCCATAAATGAAGCTATGTTTCTGTAGTGTAGTAGTTATCACGTGTGCTTAACACGCACAAGGTCCCCAGTTCAATCCTGGGCAGAGACAATGGGAAAATTCTCCACTGTAAAGAAAAAATATATTTTGAATCTTTTGACAAATACGTGGAAAACACAAGGCGAGAATATTTCAAAGTGTAGCGCCCGTACATAAAATAAAAATTGTGTCCAATTATTTTAGGGTTAAAAACAGTGTGTTTCCTAGCTTTTCTTTCTCCGTGTATATTTTTTCTTCTCACTTCTCACTACCATTCCTAGGAAATGTTGTGCAACAGATCAATCGCGTTTCTGTAGTGTAGTGGTCATCACGTGCGCTTTACACGCGCAAGGTCCTCAGTTCGATCCTGAGCAGAAACATTCTAAACTTTTTAGCCTTCTTCCTATAATGTGGCGGTCATCAGGTGTACTTAATTCGCGTAAGGGCTAAAGCCTGTTCCTGGGTAGAAACAGTCTAATCTGAAAAACGTGCTCTAGGATAAAGACATAAAATTCGTGGCCTGCTTATTGTTTGAAACAGTTGGAAAAGTTGGCTTCTATCGACTCTCAGACAATAATGTATATGAAACACGCTGAGATTTTTTCCACTAAAAGCAGCCATGTTTCTGTAGTGTAGTGGTTATCACGTGTGCTTAACTCACACAAGGTCCCCAGTTCGATCGTGGGCAGAAACAATGGGAAAGTTTTTCACTGTAAAGGAAAAATATATTTTGATTTTTTTGACAAATATCTCGAAACACTTAGGCGAGAATATTTCATACTCTAGCACGCGTACAAAAAAAACTTTTGTTCAATTCTTTTAGGGTTTAAAACAGTGTGTTGCCTCACATTCCATTCTCTTTATATTTTTTCCTACGCATTCGCACTAACATTGTTCAGAATTTTTTTGGAACACGTCAAGCGTGTTTCTGTAGTGTAGTGGTCATCACGTGCGCCTCACACGCGCTAGGTCCTCAGTTCGATCCTGCGCAGAAACATTCTAAACTAATAAATTTCCGTCTTTATTGTAGCGATAAACACGTGTACTTAATTCGTGTAAGAAGCGTAAAAATCGTGCTATTATCTGATGAAAAAGTATGTTTCAAACAATATTCATCTTAATAAAAAATTTCGCTTCGAACAGCATGTTATTTGAGTCAATGGTTTTGCACTTACCCAGAAAGAAGCTTGAAATTTTTTTGCTTCTTGAGATTTTGGAACTGTTGAAAAGTCCATGTTTCCATAGTGTAGCGGTCATCAAGTGTGGTTAACAAAGAGAAGGACTCGAGTTTGATCCTTGGCAGAAGCAGTCTAAATTGAAAAACTTTTTTCTTTAGTATATTCATCTTCAGTTATGCTTTTAATTGCCCCATTTCTCCAACCTCGATCCCGACAAAAAAGTCTAAGCTAAAAATTGTGCTTTCGATTTTTAAAACAGTATGTTTAAAACAATGTTAATCTTACTGAATATTTTGGCTAAGACTAGAATGTTTTTCAAGTCAATGGTTTTGCACCTACGGCGGCGCTATAAAATTCCTGGCATTCTTACTATTTGAAACATTTGGAAACGTTGGCTTGTATCGACTCAGAAACAATAATGTATATAAAAAAGGCTGAGAACTTTTTCCATAAATGAAGCCATGTTTCTCTAGTGTAGTAGTTACACGTGTGCGTAACACGCACAAGGTCCCCAGTTAAATCCTGGGCAGAAATAATGGGAAAATTTTCCACTGTAAAGAAAAAATATATTTTGAATCTTTTGACAAATACGTGGAAAAAACAAGGCGAGAATATTTCAAAGTGTAGCGCCCGTACACAAAATAAAAATTGTGTCCAATTATTTTAGGGTTAAAAACAGTGTGTTTCCTAGCTTTTCTTTCTCCGTGTATATTTTTTCTTCTCACTTCTCACTACCATTCCTAGGAAATGTTGTGCAACAGATCAATCGCCTTTCTGTAGTGTAGTGGTCATCACGTGCGCTTTACACGCGCAAGGTCCTCAGTTCGATCCTAAGCAGAAACATTCTAAACTTTTTAGCCTTCTTCCTATAATGTGGCGGTCATCAGGTGTACTTAATTCGCGTAAGGGTTAAAGCCCGTTCCTGGGCAGAAACAGTCTAATCTGAAAAACGTGCTCTAGGATAAAGACATAAAATTCGTGGCCTGCTTATTGTTTGAAACAGTTGGAAAAGTTGGCTTCTATCGACTCTCAGACAATAATGTATATGAAACACGCTGAGATTTTTTCCACTAAAAGCAGCCATGTTTCTATAGTGTAGTGGTTATCACGTGTGCTTAACACGCACAAGGTCCCCAGTTCGATCCTGGGCAGAAACAATGGGAAAGTTTTTCACTGTAAAGGAAAAATATATTTTGATTTTTTTGACAAATATCTCGAAAAACTTAGGCGAGAATATTTCATACTCTAGCACGCGTACAAAAAAAAGTTGTGTTGAATTCTTTTAAAGTTTAAAACAATGTGTTGCCTCACATTTCATTCTCTTTATATTTTTTTTCTACGCATTCGCACTAACATTGTTCAGAATTTTTTTGGAACGCATCAAGCGTGTTTCTGTAGTGTAGTGATCATCACGTGCGCCTCACACGCGCAAGGTCCTCAGTTCGATCCTGGGCAGAAACATTCTAACCTAATAAATTTCCGTCTTTATTGTAGCGATAAACACGTGTACTTAATTCGTGTAAGAAGCGTAAAAATCGTGCTATTATCTGATGAAAAAGTATGTTTCAAACAATATTCATCTTAATAAAAAACTTCGCTTCGAGCAGCATGTTATTTGAGTCAATGGTTTTGCACTTACCCAGAAAGAAGCTTGAAAATTTTTTGCTTCCTGAGATTTTGGAACTGTTGAAAAGTCTATGTTTCCATAGTGTAGCGGTCATCAAGTGTGGTTAACAAAGAGAAGGACTCGAGTTTGATCCTTGGCAGAAGCAGTCTAAATTGAAAAACTTTTTTCTTTAGTATATTCATCTTCAGTTATGCTTTTAATTGGTCCATTTCTCCCAGCTCGATCCCGACAAAAAAGTCTAAGCTAAAAATTGTGCTTTCGATTTTTAAAACAGTATGTTTAAAACAATGTTAATCTTACTGAATATTTTAGCTAAGACTAGAATGTTTTTCAAGTCAATGGTTTTGCACCTACGGCGGCGCTATAAAATTCCTCGCATTCTTACTATTTGAAACATTTGGAAACGTTGGGTTGTATCAACTCAGAAACAATAATGTATATAAAAAACGCTGAGAATTTTTTCCATAAATGAAGCCATGTTTCTGTAGTGTAGTAGTTATCACGTGTGCGTAACACGCACAAGGTCCCCAGTTCAATCCTGGGCAGAAATAATGGGAAAATTTTCCACTGTGAAGAAAAAATATATTTTGAATCTTTTGACAAATACGTGGAAAAAACAAGGCGAGAATATTTCACAGTGTAGCGCCCGTACATAAAATAAAAATTGTGTCTAATTATTTTAGGGTTAAAAACAGTGTGTTTCCTAGCTTTTCTTTCTCCTTGTATATTTTTTCTTCTCACTTCTCACTACCATTCCTAGGAAATGTTGTGCAACAGATCAACCGCGTTTCTGTAGTGTAGTGGTCATCACGTGCGCTTTACACGCGCAAGGTCCTCAGGTCGATCCTGAGCAGAAACATTCTAAACTTTTTAGCCTTCTTCCTATAATGTGGCGGTCATCAGGTGTACTTAATTCGCGTAAGGGCTAAAGCCCGTTCCTGGGCAGAAACAGTCTAATCTGAAAAACGTGCTTTAGGACAAAGACATAAAATTCGTGGCCTGCTTATTGTTTGAAACAGTTGGAAAAGTTTGCTTCTATCGACTCTCAGACAATAATGTATATGAAATACGCTGAGATTTTTTCCACTAAAAGCAGTCATGTTTCTGTAGTGTAGTGGTTATCACGTGTGCTTAACACGCACAAGGTCCCCAGTTCGATCCTGGGCAGAAACAATGGGAAAGTTTTTCACTGTAAAGGAAAAATATATTGTGATTTTTTTGACAAATATCTCGAAACACTTAGGCGAGAATATTTCATACTCTAGCACGCGTACAAAAAAAAGTTGTGTTGAATTCTTTTAGGGTTTAAAACAGTGTGTTGCCTCACATTTCATTCTCTTTATATTTTTTTTCTACGCATTCGCACTACAATTGTTCAGAATTTTTTTGGAACACATCAAACGTGTATCTGTAGTATAGTGGTCATCACGTGCGCCTCACACGCGCAAGGTCCTCAGTTCGATCCTGCGCAGAAACATTCTAACCTAATAAATTTCCGTCTTTATTGTAGCGATAAACACGTGTACTTAATTCGTGTAAGAAGCGTAAAAATCGTGCTATTATCTGATGAAAAAGTATGTTTCAAACAATATTTATCTTAATAAAAAATTTCGCTTCGAGCAGCGTGTTATTTGAGTCAATGGTTTTGCACTTACCCAGAAAGAAGCTTGAAATTTTTTTGCTTCCTGAGATTTTGGAACTGTTGAAAAGTCCATGTTTCCATAGTGTAGCGGTAATCAAGTGTGGTTAACAAAGAGAAGGACTCGAGTTTGATCCTTGGCAGAAGCAGTCTAAATTGAAAAACTTTTTTCTTTAGTATATTCATCTTCAGTTATGCTTTTAATTGCCCCATTTCTCCAACCTCGATCCCTACAAAAAAGTCTAAGCTAAAAATTGTGCTTTCGATTTTTAAAACAGTAAGTTTAAAACAATGTTAATCTTACTGAATATTTTGGCTAAGACTAGGATGTTTTTCAAGTCAATGGTTTTGCACCAACGGCGGCGCTATAAAATTCCTCGCATTCTTACTATATGAAACATTTGGAAACGTTGGCTTGTATCGACTCAGAAACAATAATGTATATAAAAAAGGCTGAGAACTTTTTCCATAAATGAAGCCATGTTTCTGTAGTGTAGTAGTTACACGTGTGCGTAACACGCACAAGGTCCCCAGTTAAATCCTGGGCAGAAATAATGGGAAAATTTTCCACTGTAAAGAAAAAATATATTTTGAATCTTTTGACAAATACGTGGAAAAAACAAGGCGAGAATATTTCAAAGTGAAGCGCCCGTACATAAAATAAAAATTGTGTCCAATTATTTTAGGGTTAAAAACAGTGTGTTTCCTAGCTTTTCTTTCTCCGTGTATATTTTTTCTTCTCACTTCTCACTACCATTCCTAGGAAATGTTGTGCAACAGATCAATCGCGTTTCTGTAGTGTAGTGGTCATCACGTGCGCTTTACACGCGCAAGGTCCTCAGTTCGATCCTGAGCAGAAACATTCTAAACTTTTTAGCCTTCTTCCTATAATGTGGCGGTCATCAGGTGTACTTAATTCGCGTAAGGGTTAAAGCCCGTTCCTGGGCAGAAACAGTCTAATCTGAAAAACGTGCTTTAGGATAAAGACATAAAATTCGTGGCCTGCTTATTGTTTGAAACAGTTGGAAAAGTTGGCTTCTATCGACTCTCAGACAATAATGTATATGAAATACGCTGAGATTTTTTCCACTAAAAGCAGTCATGTTTCTGTAGTGTAGTGGTTATCACGTGTGCTTAACACGCACAAGGTCCCCAGTTCGATCCTGGGCAGGAACAATGGGAAAGTTTTTCACTGTAAAGGAAAAATATATTTTGATTTTTTTGACAAATATCTCGAAACACTTAGGCGAGAATATTTCATACTCTAGCACGCGTACAAAAAAAACTTGTGTTGAATTCTTTTAGGGTTTAAAACAATGTGCATGTTGCCACACATTTCATTCTCTTTATATTTTTTTTCTACGCATTCGCACTAACATTGTTCAGAATTTTTTTGGAACACATCAAGCGTGTTTCTGTAGTGTAGTGGTCATCACGTGCGCCTCACACGCGCAAGGTCCTCAGTTCGATCCTGGGCAGAAACATTGTAACCTAATAAATTTCCGTCTTTATTGTAGCGATAAAATCGTGTACTTAATTCGTGTAAGAAGCGTAAAAATCGTGCTATTATCTGATCAAAAGTATGTTTCAAACAATATTCATCTTAATAAAAAACTTCGCTTCGAGCAGCATGTTATTTGAGTCAATGGTTTTGCACTTACCCAGAAAGAAGCTTGAAAATTTTTTGCTTCCTGAGATTTTGGAACTGTTGAAAAGTCTATGTTTCCATAGTGTAGCGGTCATCAAGTGTGGTTAACAAAGAGAAGGACTCGAGTTTGATCCTTGGCAGAAGCAGTCTAAATTGAAAAACTTTTTTCTTTAGTATATTCATCTTTAGTTATGCTTTTAATTGCCCCATTTCTCCAACCTCGATCCCGACAAAAATGTCTAAGCTAAAAATTGTGCTTTCGATTTTTAAAACAGTATGTTTAAAACAATGTTAATCTTACTGAATATTTTGGCTAAGACTAGAATGTTTTTCAAGTCAATGGTTTTGCACCTACGGCGGCGCTATAAAATTCCTCGCATTCTTACTATTTGAAACATTTGGAAACGTTGGCTTGTATCGACTCACAAACAATAATGTATATAAAAAAGGCTGAGAACTTTTTCCATAAATGAAGCCATGTTTCTGTAGTGTAGTAGTTATCACGTGTGCGTAACACGCACAAGGTCCCCAGTTCAATCCTGGGCAGAAATAATGGGAAAATTTTACACTGTGAAGAAAAAATATATTTTGAATCTTTTGACAAATACGTGGAAAAAACAAGGCGAGAATATTTCACAGTGTAGCGCCCGTACATAAAATAAAAATTGTGTCTAATTATTTTAGGGTTAAAAACAGTGTGTTTCCTAGCTTTTCTTTCTCCGTGTAAATTTTTTCTTCTCACTTCTCACTACCATTCCTAGGAAATGTTGTGCAACAGATCAACAGCGTTTCTGTAGTGTAGTGGTCATCACGTGCGCTTTACACGCGCAAGGTCCTCAGTTCGATCCTGAGCAGAAACATTCTAAACTTTTTAGCCTTCTTCCTATAATGTGGCGGTCATCAGGTGTACTTAATTCGCGTAAGGGCTAAAGCCCGTTCCTGGGCAGAAACAGTCTAATCTGAAAAACGTGCTTTAGGATAAAGACATAAAATTCGTGGCCTGCTTATTGTTTGAAACAGTTGGAAAAGTTTGCTTCTATCGACTCTCAGACAATAATGTAAATGAAATACGCTGAGATTTTTTCCACTAAAAGCAGTCATGTTTCTGTAGTGTAGTGGTTATCACGTGTGCTTAACACGCACAAGGTCCCCAGTTCGATCCTTGGCAGAAACAATGGGAAAGTTTTTCACTGTAAAGGAAAAATATATTGTGATTTTTTTGACAAATATCTCGAAACACTTAGGCGAGAATATTTCATACTTTAGCACGCGTACAAAAAAAAGTTGTGTTGAATTCTTTTAGGGTTTAAAACAGTGTGTTGCCTCACATTTCATTCTCTTTATATTTTTTTTCTACGCATTCGCACTACAATTGTTCAGAATTTTTTTGGAACACATCAAACGTGTATCTGTAGTATAGTGGTCATCACGTGCGCCTCACACGCGCAAGGTCCTCAGTTCGATCCTGCGCAGAAACATTCTAACCTAATAAATTTCCGTCTTTATTGTAGCGATAAACACGTGTACTTAATTCGTGTAAGAGGCGTAAAAATCGTGCTATTATCTGATGAAAAAGTATGTTTCAAACAATATTCATCTTAATAAAAAATTTCGTTTCGAGCAGCGTGTTATTTGAGTCAATGGTTTTGCAATTACCCAGAAAGAAGCTTGAAATTTTTTTGCTTCCTGAGATTTTGGAACTGTTGAAAAGTCTATGTTTCCATAGTGTAGCGGTCATCAAGTGTGGTTAACAAAGAGAAGGACTCGAGTTTGATCCTTGGCAGAAGCAGTCTAAATTGAAAAACTTTTTTCTTTAGTATATTCATCTTCAGTTATGCTTTTAATTGCCCCATTTCTCCAGCCTCGATCCCTACAAAAAAGTCTAAGCTAAAAATTGTGCTTTCGATTTTTAAAACAGTAAGTTTAAAACAATGTTAATCTTACTGAATATTTTGGCTAAGACTAGGATGTTTTTCAAGTCAATGGTTTTGCACCTACGGCGGCGCTATAAAATTCCTCGCATTCTTACTATTTGAAACATTTGGAAACGTTGGCTTGTATCGACTCAGAAACAATAATGTATATAAAAAAGGCTGAGAACTTTTTCCATAAATGAAGCCATGTTTCTGTAGTGTAGTAGTTACACGTGTGCGTAACACGCACAAGGTCCCCAGTTAAATCCTGGGCAGAAATAATGGGAAAATTTTCCACTGTAAAGAAAAAATATATTTTGAATCTTTTGACAAATACGTGGAAAAAACAAGGCGAGAATATTTCAAAGTGTAGCGCCCGTACATAAAATAAAAATTGTGTCCAATTATTTTAGGGTTAAAAACAGTGTGTTTCCTAGCTTTTCTTTCTCCGTGTATATTTTTTCTTCTCACTTCTCACTACCATTCCTAGGAAATGTTGTGCAACAGATCAATCGCGTTTCTGTAGTGTAGTGGTCATCACGTGCGCTTTGCACGCGCAAGGTCCTCAGTTCGATCCTGAGCAGAAACATTCTAAACTTTTTAGCCTTCTTCCTATAATGTGGCGGTCATCAGGTGTACTTAATTCGCGTAAGGGTTAAAGCCCGTTCCTGGGCAGAAACAGTCTAATCTGAAAAACGTGCTTTAGGATAAAGACATAAAATTCGTGGCCTGCTTATTGTTTGAAACAGTTGGAAAAGTTGGCTTCTATCGACTCTCAGACAATAATGTATATGAAATACGCTGAGATTTTTTCCACTAAAAGCAGTCATGTTTCTGTAGTGTAGTGGTTATCACGTGTGCTTAACACGCACAAGGTCCCCAGTTCGATCCTGGGCAGAAACAATGGGAAAGTTTTTCACTGTAAAGAAAAATATATTGTGATTTTTTTGACAAATATCTCGAAACACTTAGGCGAGAATATTTCATACTCTAGCACGCGTACAAAAAAAAGTTGTGTTGAATTCTTTTAGGGTTTAAAACAGTGTGTTGCCTCACATTTCATTCTCTTTATAATTTTTTTCTACGCATTCGCACTAACATTGTTCAGAATTTTTTTGGAACACATCAAGCTTGTTTCTATAGTATAGTGGTCATCACGTGCGCCTCGCACGCGCAAGGTCCTCAGTTCGATCCTGGGCAGAAACATTCTAACCTAATAAATTTCCGTCTTTATTGTAGCGATAAACACGTGTACTTAATTCGTGTAAGAAGCGTAAAAATCGTGCTATTATCTGATGAAAAAGTATGTTTCAAACAATATTCGTCTTAATAAAAAATTTCGCTTCGAGCAGCATGTTATTTGAGTCAATGGTTTTGCACTTACCCAGAAAGAAGCTTGAAATTTTTTTGCTTCCTTAGATTTTGGAACTGTTGAAAAGTCCATGTTTCCATAGTGTAGCGGTAATCATGTGTGGCTAACAAAGAGAAGGACTCGAGTTTGATCCTTGCCAGAAGCAGTCTAAATTGAAAAACTTTTTTCTTTAGTATATTCATCTTCAGTTATGCTTTTAATTGCCCCATTTCTCCTAGTTCGATCCCGACAAAAAAGTCTAAGCTAAAAATTGTGCTTTCGATTTTTAAAACAGTATGTTTAAAACAATGTTAATCTTACTGAATATTTTGGCTAAGGCTAGGATGTTTTTCAAGTAAATGGTTTTGCACCTACGGCGGTGCTATAAAATTCCTCGCATTCTTACTATTTGAAACATTTGAAAACGTTGGCTTGTATCGACTCAGAAACAATAATGTATATAAAAAAGGCTGAGAACTTTTTCCATAAATGAAGCCATGTTTCTGTAGTGTAGTAGTTATCACGTGTGCGTAACACGCACAATGACCCCAGTTCAATCCTGGGCAGAAATAATGGGAAAATTTTCCACTGTAAAGAAAAAATATATTTTGAATCTTTTGACAAATACGTGGAAAAAACAAGGCGAGAATATTTCAAAGTGTAGCGCCCGTGCATAAAATAAAAATTGTGTCCAATTATTTTAGGGTTAAAATCAGTGTGTTTCCTAGCTTTTCTTTCTCCGTGTATATTTTTTCTTCTCACTTCTCACTACCATTCCTAGGAAATGTTGTGCAACAGATCAATCGCGTTTCTGTAGTGTAGTGGTCATCACGTGCGCTTTACACGCGGAAGGTCCTCAGTTCGATCCTGAGCAGAAACATTCTAAACTTTTTAGGCTTCTTCCTATAATGTGGCGGTCATCAGGTGTACTTAATTCGCGTAAGGGCTAAAGCCCGTTCCTGGGCAGAAACAGTCTAATCTGAAAGACGTGCTTTAGGATAAAGACATAAAATTCGTGGCCTGCTTATTGTTTGAAACAGTTGGAAAAGTTTGCTTCTATCGACTCTCAGACAATAATGTATATGAAATACGCTGAGATTTTTTCCACTAAAAGCAGTCATGTTTCTGTAGTGTAGTGGTTATCACGTGTGCTTAACACGCACAAGGTCCCCAGTTCGATCCTGGGCAGAAACAATGGGAAAGTTTTTCACTGTAAAGGAAAAATATATTGTGATTTTTTTGACAAATATCTCGAAACACTTAGGCGAGAATATTTCATACTCTAGCACGCGTACAAAAAAAAGTTGTGTTGAATTCTTTTAGGGTTTAAAACAGTGTGTTGCCTCACATTTCATTCTCTTTATACTTTTTTTCTACGCATTCGCACTACAATTGTTTAGAATTTTTTTGGAACACATCAAACGTGTATCTGTAGTATAGTGGTCATCACGTGCGCCTCACACGCGCAAGGTCCTCAGTTCGATCCTGCGCAGAAACATTCTAACCTAATAAATTTCCGTCTTTATTGTAACGACAAACACGTGTACTTAATTCGTGTAAGAAGCGTAAAAATCGTGCTATTATCTGATGAAAAAGTATGTTTCAAACAATATTCATCTTAATAAAAAATTTCGCTTCGAGCAGCGTGTTATTTGAGTCAATGGTTTTGCACTTACCTAGAAAGAAGCTTGAAATTTTTTTGCTTCCTGAGATTTTGGAACTGTTGAAAAGTCTATGTTTCCATAGTGTAGCGGTCATCAAGTGTGGTTAACAAAGAGAAGGACTCGAGTTTGATCCTTGGCAGAAGCAGTCTAAATTGAAAAACTTTTTTCTTTAGTATATTCATCTTCAGTTATGCTTTTAATTGCCCCATTTCTCCAGCCTCGATCCCTACAAAAAAGTCTAAGCTAAAAATTGTGCTTTCGATTTTTAAAACAGTAAGTTTAAAACAATGTTAATCTTACTGAATATTTTGGCTAAGACTAGGATGTTTTTCAAGTCAATGGTTGTGCACCTACGGCGGCGCTATAAAATTCCTCGCATTCTTACTATTTGAAACATTTGGAAACGTTGGCTTGTATCGACTCAGAAACAATAATGTATATAAAAAAGGCTGAGAACTTTTTCCATAAATGAAGCCATGTTTCTGTAGTGTAGTAGTTACACGTGTGCGTAACACGCACAAGGTCCCCAGTTAAATCCTGGGCAGAAATAATGGGAAAATTTTCCACTGTAAAGAAAAAATATATTTTGAATCTTTTGACAAATACGTGGAAAAAACAAGGCGAGAATATTTCAAAGTGTAGCGCCCGTACATAAAATAAAAATTGTGTCCAATTATTTTAGGGTTAAAAACAGTGTGTTTCCTAGCTTTTCTTTCTCCGTGTATATTTTTTCTTCTCACTTCTCACTAACATTCCTAGGAAATGTTGTGCAACAGATCAATCGCGTTTCTGTAGTGTAGTGGTCATCACGTGCGCTTTGCACGCGCAAGGTCCTCAGTTCGATCCTGAGCAGAAACATTCTAAACTTTTTAGCCTTCTTCCTATAATGTGGCGGTCATCAGGTGTACTTAATTCGCGTAAGGGTTAAAGCCCGTTCCTGGGCAGAAACAGTCTAATCTGAAAAACGTGCTTTAGGATAAAGACATAAAATTCGTGGCCTGCTTATTGTTTGAAACAGTTGGAAAAGTTGGCTTCTATCGACTCTCAGACAATAATGTATATGAAATACGCTGAGATTTTTTCCACTAAAAGCAGTCATGTTTCTGTAGTGTAGTGGTTATCACGTGTGCTTAACACGCACAAGGTCCCCAGTTCGATCCTGGGCAGAAACAATGGGAAAGTTTTTCACTGTAAAGAAAAATATATTGTGATTTTTTTGACAAATATCTCGAAACACTTAGGCGAGAATATTTCATACTCTAGCACGCGTACAAAAAAAAGTTGTGTTGAATTCTTTTAGGGTTTAAAACAGTGTGTTGCCTCACATTTCATTCTCTTTATAATTTTTTTCTACGCATTCGCACTAACATTGTTCAGAATTTTTTTGGAACACATCAAGCTTGTTTCTATAGTATAGTGGTCATCACGTGCGCCTCGCACGCGCAAGGTCCTCAGTTCGATCCTGGGCAGAAACATTCTAACCTAATAAATTTCCGTCTTTATTGTAGCGATAAACACGTGTACTTAATTCGTGTAAGAAGCGTAAAAATCGTGCTATTATCTGATGAAAAAGTATGTTTCAAACAATATTCGTCTTAATAAAAAATTTCGCTTCGAGCAGCATGTTATTTGAGTCAATGGTTTTGCACTTACCCAGAAAGAAGCTTGAAATTTTTTTGCTTCCTGAGATTTTGGAACTGTTGAAAAGTCCATGTTTCCATAGTGTAGCGGTAATCATGTGTGGTTAACAAAGAGAAGGACTCGAGTTTGATCCTTGCCAGAAGCAGTCTAAATTGAAAAACTTTTTTCTTTAGTATATTCATCTTCAGTTATGCTTTTAATTGCCCCATTTCTCCTAGTTCGATCCCGACAAAAAAGTCTAAGCTAAAAATTGTGCTTTCGATTTTTAAAACAGTATGTTTAAAACAATGTTAATCTTACTGAATATTTTGGCTAAGGCTAGGATGTTTTTCAAGTAAATGGTTTTGCACCTACGGCGGTGCTATAAAATTCCTCGCATTCTTACTATTTGAAACATTTGAAAACGTTGGCTTGTATCGACTCAGAAACAATAATGTATATAAAAAAGGCTGAGAACTTTTTCCATAAATGAAGCCATGTTTCTGTAGTGTAGTAGTTATCACGTGTGCGTAACACGCACAATGACCCCAGTTCAATCCTGGGCAGAAATAATGGGAAAATTTTCCACTGTAAAGAAAAAATATATTTTGAATCTTTTGACAAATACGTGGAAAAAACAAGGCGAGAATATTTCAAAGTGTAGCGCCCGTGCATAAAATAAAAATTGTGTCCAATTATTTTAGGGTTAAAATCAGTGTGTTTCCTAGCTTTTCTTTCTCCGTGTATATTTTTTCTTCTCACTTCTCACTACCATTCCTAGGAAATGTTGTGCAACAGATCAATCGCGTTTCTGTAGTGTAGTGGTCATCACGTGCGCTTTACACGCGGAAGGTCCTCAGTTCGATCCTGAGCAGAAACATTCTAAACTTTTTAGGCTTCTTCCTATAATGTGGCGGTCATCAGGTGTACTTAATTCGCGTAAGGGCTAAAGCCCGTTCCTGGGCAGAAACAGTCTAATCTGAAAGACGTGCTTTAGGATAAAGACATAAAATTCGTGGCCTGCTTATTGTTTGAAACAGTTGGAAAAGTTTGCTTCTATCGACTCTCAGACAATAATGTATATGAAATACGCTGAGATTTTTTCCACTAAAAGCAGTCATGTTTCTGTAGTGTAGTGGTTATCACGTGTGCTTAACACGCACAAGGTCCCCAGTTCGATCCTGGGCAGAAACAATGGGAAAGTTTTTCACTGTAAAGGAAAAATATATTGTGATTTTTTTGACAAATATCTCGAAACACTTAGGCGAGAATATTTCATACTCTAGCACGCGTACAAAAAAAAGTTGTGTTGAATTCTTTTAGGGTTTAAAACAGTGTGTTGCATCACATTTCACTCTCTTTATATTTTTTTTCTACGCATTCGCACTAACATTGTTCAGAATTTTTTTGGAACACATCAAGCGTGTTTCTCTAGTATAGTGGTCATCACGTGCGCCTCGCACGCGCAAGGTCCTCAGTTCGATCCTGGGCAGAAACATTCTAACCTAATAAATTTCCGTCTTTATTGTAGCGATAAACACGTGTACTTAATTCGTGTAAGAAGCGTAAAAATCGTGCTATTATCTGATGAAAAAGTATGTTTCAAACAATATTCATCTTAATAAAAAATTTCGCTTCGAGCAGCATGTTATTTGAGTCAATGGTTTTGCACTTACCCAGAAAGAAGCTTGAAATTTTTTTGCTTCCTGAGATTTTGGAACTGTTGAAAAGTGCATGTTTCCATAGTGTAGCGGTCATCAAGTGTGGTTAACAAAGAGAAGGACTCGAGTTTGATCCTTGCCAGAAGCAGTCTAAATTGAAAAACTTTTTTCTTTAGTATATTCATCTTCAGTTATGCTTTTACTTGCCCCATTTCTCCCAGCTCGATCCCGACAAAAAAGTCTAAGCTAAAAATTGTGCTTTCGATTTTTAAAACAGTATGTTTAAAACAATGTTAATCTTACTGAATATTTTGGCTAAGGCTAGGATGTTTTTCAAGTAAATGGTTTTGCACCTACGGCGGCGCTATAAAATTCCTCGCATTCTTACTATTTGAAACATTTGAAAACGTTGGCTTGTATCGACTCAGAAACAATAATGTATATAAAAAAGGCTGAGAACTTTTTCCATAAATGAAGCCATGTTTCTGTAGTGTAGTAGTTATCACGAGTGCGTAACACGCACAATGTCCCCAGTTCAATCCTGGGCAGAAATAATGGGAAAATTTTCCACTGTAAAGAAAAAATATATTTTGAATCTTTTGACAAATACGTGGAAAAAACAAGGCGAGAATATTTCAAAGTGTAGCGCCCGTACATAAAATAAAAATTGTGTCCAATTATTTTAGGGTTAAAATCAGTGTGTTTCCTAGCTTTTCTTTCTCCGTGTATATTTTTTCTTCTCACTTCTCACTACCATTCCTAGGAAATGTTGTGCAACAGATCAATCGCCTTTCTGTAGTGTAGTGGTCATCACGTGCGCTTTACACGCGGAAGGTCCTCAGTTCGATCCTGAGCAGAAACATTCTAAACTTTTTAGGCTTCTTCCTATAATGTGGCGGTCATCAGGTGTACTTAATTCGCGTAAGGGCTAAGGCCCGTTCCTGGGCAGAAACAGTCTAATCTGAAAAACGTGCTTTAGGATAAAGACATAAAATTCGAGGCCTGCTTATTGTTTGAAACAGTTGGAAAAGTTGGCTTCTATCGACTCTATGACAATAATGTATATGAAACACGCTTAGATTTTTTCCACTAAGAGCAGCCATGTTTCTGTAGTGTAGTGGTTATCACGTGTGCTTAACACGCACAAGGTCCCCAGTTCGATCCTGGGCAGAAACAATGGGAAAGTTTTTCACTGTAAAGGAAAAATATATTTTGATTTTTTTCAAAAATATCTCGAAACACTTAGGCGAGAATATTTCATACTCTAGCACGCGTACAAAAAAAAGTTGTGTTGAATTCTTTTAGGGTTTAAAACAGTGTGTTGCCTCACATTTCATTCTCTTTATATTTTTTTTCTACGCATTCGCACTAACATTGTTCAGAATTTTTTTGGAACACATCAAGCGTGTTTCTGTACTATAGTGGTCATCACGTGCGCCTCGCAAGCGCAAGGTCCTCAGTTCGATCCTGGGCAGAAACATTCTAACCTAATAAATTTCCGTCTTTATTGTAGCGATAAACACGTGTACTTAATTCGTGTAAGAAGCGTAAAAATCGTGCTATTATCTGATGAAAAAGTATGTTTCAAACAATATTTATCTTAATAAAAATCTTCGCTTCGAGCAGCATGTTTTTTCAGTCAATGGTTTTACACTTACCCAGAAAGAAGCTTGAAAATTTTTTTCTTCCTGAGATTCTGGAACTGTTGAAAAGTCCATGTTTCCATAGTGTAGCGGTCATCAAGTGTGATTAACAAAGAGAAGGACTCGAGTTTGATCCTTGGTAGAAGCAGTCTAAATTGAAAAACTTTTTTCTTTAGTATATTCATCATCTTCAGTTATGCTTTTAATGGGCCCATTTCTCCCAGCTCGATCCCGACAAAAAAGTCTAAGCTAAAAATTGTGCTTTCGATTTTTAAAACAGTATGTTTAAAACAATGTTAATCTTACTGAATATTTTGGCTAAGACTAGGATGTTTTTCAAGTCAATGGTTTTGCACCTACGACGGCGCTATAAAATTCCTCGCATTCTTACTATTTGAAACATTTGGAAACGTTGGCTTGTATCGACTCAGAAACAATAATGTATATAAAAAACGCTGAGAACTTTTTCCATAAATGAAGCTATGTTTCTGTAGTGTAGCAGTTATCACGTGTGCTTAACACGCACAAGGTCCCCAGTTCAATCCTGGGCAGAAACAATCGAAAATTTTTTCACTGCGAAGAAAAAATATATTTTGAATTTTTTGACAAATACGTGGAAAAAAGGCGAGAATATTTCATAGTGTAGCGTCCGTACATAAAATAAAAATTGTGTCCAATTCTTTTAGGGTTAAAAACAGTGTGTTTCCTAGCTTTTCTTTCTCCGTGTATATTTTTTCTTCTCATTTCTCACTATTATTCCTAGGAAATGTTGTGCTACAGTTCAATCGCGTTTCTGTAGTGTAGTGGTCGTCACGTGCGCTTTACACGCGCAAGGTCCTCAGTTCGACCCTGAGTAGAAACATTCTAAACTTTTTAGCCTTCTTTCTATAATGTGGCGGTCATCAGGTGTACTTAATTCGCGTAAGGGCTAAAGCTCGTTCCTGGGCAGAAACCGTCTAATCTGAAAAACGTGCTTTAGAATAAAGACATAAAATTCGTGGCCTTCTTATTGTTTGAAACAGTTGGAAAAGTTGGCTTCTATCGACTCTCAGACAATAATGTACGTGAAACACGCTGAGATTTTTTCCAATAAAAGAAGCCATGTTTCTGTAGTGTAGTGGTTATCATGTGTGCTTAACACGCACAAGGTCCCGAGTTCGATCCTGGGCAGAAACAATGGGAAAATTTTTCACTGTAAAGAAAAAATATATTTTGATTTTTTGACAAATATCTCGAAACACTTAGGCGAGAATATTTCATACTCTAGCACGCGAACAAAAAAAATTGTGTTCAATTCTTTTAGGGTTTAAAACAGTGTGTTGCCTCACATTTCATTCTCTTTATATTTTTTCTACGCATTCGCACTAACATTGTTCAGAATTTTTTTGGAACACATCAAGTGTGTTTCTGTAGTGTAGTGGTCATCACGTGCGCCTCACACGTGCAAGGTTTTCAGTTCGATCCTGGGTAGAAACATTCTAAACTAATAAATTTCCGTCTTTATTGTAGCGATAAACACGTGTACTTAATTCGTGTAAGAAGCCTAAAAATCATGCTATTATCTCATGAAAAAGTATGTTTCAAACAATATTCATCTTAATAAAAATCTTCGCTTCGAGCAGCATGTTATTTGAGTCAATGGTTTGGCACTTACCCAGAAGCTCTAAAATTTTTTGCTTCCTGAGATTTTGGAACAGTTGAAAAGTCCATGTTTCCGTAGTGTAGCGGTCATCAAGTGTGGTTAACGAAGAGAAGGACTCGAGTTGGATCCTTGGCAGAAGCAGTGTAAATTGAAAAACTTTTTTCTTTAGTATATTCATCATCTTCAGTTATGCTTTTAATTGGCCCATTTCTCCCAACTCGATCCCGAAAAAAAAGTCTAAGCTAAAAATTGTGCTTCTGATTCCTAAAACAGTATGTTTAAAACAATGTTAATCTTACTGAATATTTTGGCTAAGACTAGGATGTTTTTCAAGTCAATGGTTTTGCACCTACGACGGCGCTATAAAATTCCTCGCATTCTTACTGTTTGAAACATTTGGAAACGTTGGCTTGTATCGACTCAGAAACAATAATGTATATAAAAAACCATGAGAAATTTTTCCGTAAATGAAGCCATGTTGCTGTAGTGTAGTAGTTATCACGTGTGCTTAACACGCACAAGGTCCCAGTTCAATCCTGTGCCGAAAAAATCGAAAAATTTTTCACTGCAAAGAAATAATATATTTTGATTTTTTTGACAAATACGTGGAAACAACAAGGCGAGAATATTTCATAGTGTAGCGCCCGTACATAAAATAAAAATTGTGTCCAATTCTTTTAGGGTTAAAAACAGTGTGTTTCCTAGCTTTTCTTTCTCCGTGTATATTTTTTCTTCTCATTTCTCACTACCATTCCTAGGAAATGTTGTGCACCAGATCAATCGCGTTTCTGTAGTGTAGTGGTCATCACGTGCGCTTTACACGCGCAAGGTCCTCAGTTCGATCCTGAGCAGAAACATTATAAACTTTTTAGCCTTCCTTCTATAATGTGGCGGTCATCAGGTGTACTTAATTCGCGTAAGGGCTAAAGCCCGTTCCTGGGCAGAAACAGTCTAATCTGAAAAACGTGCTCTAAAATAAAGACATAAAATTCGTGGCCTGCTTATTGTTTGAAACAGTTTGAAAAGTTGGCTTCTATCGACTCTCAGACAATAATGTATATGAAACACGCTGAGATTTTTTCCACTAAAAGCAGCCATGTTTCTGTAGTGTGGTGGTTATCACGTGTGCTTAACACGCACAAGGTCCCCAGTTCCATCCTGGGCAGAAACAATGGGAAAGTTTTTCACTGTAAAGGAAAAATATATTTTGATTTTTTTGAAAAATATCTCGAAACACTTAGGCGAGAATATTTCATACTCTAGCACGCGTACAAAAAAAAAGTTGTGTTGAATTCTTTTAGGGTTTAAAACAATGTGTGTCCTCACATTTCATTCTCTTTATATTTTTTTTCTACGCATTCGCACTACAATTGTTCAGAATTTTTTTGGAACACATCAAACGTGTATCTGTAGTATAGTGGTCATCACGTGCGCCTCACACGCGCAAGGTCCTCAGTTCGATCCTGCGCAGAAACATTCTAACCTAATAAATTTCCGTCTTTATTGTAACGATAAACACGTGTACTTAATTCGTGTAAGAAGCGTAAAAATCGTGCTATTATCTGATGAAAAAGTATGTTTCAAACAATATTCATCTTAATAAAAAATTTCGCTTCGAGCAGCGTGTTATTTGAGTCAATGGTTTTGCACTTACCCAGAAAGAAGCTTGAAATTTTTTTGCTTCCTGAGATTTTGGAACTGTTGAAAAGTCTATGTTTCCATAGTGTAGCGGTCATCAAGTGTGGTTAACAAAGAGAAGGACTCGAGTTTGATCCTTGGCAGAAGCAGTCTAAATTGAAAAACTTTTTTCTTTAGTATATTCATCTTCAGTTATGCTTTTAATTGCCCCATTTCTCCAACCTCGATCCCTACAAAAAAGTCTAAGCTAAAAATTGTGCTTTCGATTTTTAAAACAGTAAGTTTAAAAGTACAATGTTAATCTTACTGAATATTTTGGCTAAGACTAGGATGTTTTTCAAGTCAATGGTTTTGCACCTACGGCGGCGCTATAAAATTCCTCGCATTCTTACTATTTGAAACATTTGGAAACGTTGGCTTGTATCGACTCAGAAACAATAATGTATATAAAAAAGGCTGAGAACTTTTTCCATAAATGAAGCCATGTTTCTGTAGTGTAGTAGTTACACGTGTGCGTAACACGCACAAGGTCCCCAGTTAAATCCTGGGCAGAAATAATGGGAAAATTTTCCACTGTAAAGAAAAAATATATTTTGAATCTTTTGACAAATACGTGGAAAAAACAAGGCGAGAATATTTCAAAGTGTAGCGCCCGTACATAAAATAAAAATTGTGTCCAATTATTTTAGGGTTAAAAACAGTGTGTTTCCTAGCTTTTCTTTCTCCGTGTATATTTTTTCTTCTCACTTCTCACTACCATTCCTAGGAAATGTTGTGCAACAGATCAATCGCGTTTCTGTAGTGTAGTGGTCATCACGTGCGCTTTACACGCGCAAGGTCCTCAGTTCGATCCTGAGCAGAAACATTCTAAACTTTTTAGCCTTCTTCCTATAATGTGGCGGTCATCAGGTGTACTTATTTCGCGTAAGGGTTAAAGCCCGTTCCTGGGCAGAAACAGTCTAATCTGAAAAACGTGCTTTAGGATAAAGACATAAAATTCGTGGCCTGCTTATTGTTTGAAACAGTTGGAAAAATTGGCTTCTATCGACTCTCAGACAATAATGTATATTAATTACGCTGAGATTTTTTCCACTAAAAGCAGTCATGTTTCTGTAGTGTAGTGGTTATCACGTGTGCTTAACACGCACAAGGTCCCCAGTTCGATCCTTGGCAGAAACAATGGGAAAGTTTTTCACTGTAAAGCAAAAATATATGGTGATTTTTTTGACAAATATCTCGAAACACTTAGGCGAGAATATTTCATACTCTAGCACGCGTACAAAAAAAAGTTGTGTTTAATTCTTTTAGGGTTTAAAACAGTGTGTTGCATCACATTTCACTCTCTTTATATTTTTTTTCTACGCATTCGCACTAACATTGTTCAGAATTTTTTTGGAACACATCAAGCGTGTTTCTCTAGTATAGTGGTCATCACGTGCGCCTCGCACGCGCAAGGTCCTCAGTTCGATCCTGGGCAGAAACATTCTAACCTAATAAATTTCCGTCTTTATTGTAGCGATAAACACGTGTACTTAATTCGTGTAAGAAGCGTAAAAATCGTGCTATTATCTGATGAAAAAGTATGTTTCAAACAATATTCATCTTAATAAAAAATTTCGCTTCGAGCAGCATGTTATTTGAGTCAATGGTTTTGCACTTACCCAGAAAGAAGCTTGAAATTTTTTTGCTTCCTGAGATTTTGGAACTGTTGAAAAGTGCATGTTTCCATAGTGTAGCGGTCATCAAGTGTGGTTAACAAAGAGAAGGACTCGAGTTTGATCCTTGCCAGAAGCAGTCTAAATTGAAAAACTTTTTTCTTTAGTATATTCATCTTCAGTTATGCTTTTACTTGCCCCATTTCTCCCAGCTCGATCCCGACAAAAAAGTCTAAGCTAAAAATTGTGCTTTCGATTTTTAAAACAGTATGTTTAAAACAATGTTAATCTTACTGAATATTTTGGCTAAGGCTAGGATGTTTTTCAAGTAAATGGTTTTGCACCTACGGCGGCGCTATAAAATTCCTCGCATTCTTACTATTTGAAACATTTGAAAACGTTGGCTTGTATCGACTCAGAAACAATAATGTATATAAAAAAGGCTGAGAACTTTTTCCATAAATGAAGCCATGTTTCTGTAGTGTAGTAGTTATCACGAGTGCGTAACACGCACAATGTCCCCAGTTCAATCCTGGGCAGAAATAATGGGAAAATTTTCCACTGTAAAGAAAAAATATATTTTGAATCTTTTGACAAATACGTGGAAAAAACAAGGCGAGAATATTTCAAAGTGTAGCGCCCGTACATAAAATAAAAATTGTGTCCAATTATTTTAGGGTTAAAATCAGTGTGTTTCCTAGCTTTTCTTTCTCCGTGTATATTTTTTCTTCTCACTTCTCACTACCATTCCTAGGAAATGTTGTGCAACAGATCAATCGCCTTTCTGTAGTGTAGTGGTCATCACGTGCGCTTTACACGCGGAAGGTCCTCAGTTCGATCCTGAGCAGAAACATTCTAAACTTTTTAGGCTTCTTCCTATAATGTGGCGGTCATCAGGTGTACTTAATTCGCGTAAGGGCTAAGGCCCGTTCCTGGGCAGAAACAGTCTAATCTGAAAAACGTGCTTTAGGATAAAGACATAAAATTCGAGGCCTGCTTATTGTTTGAAACAGTTGGAAAAGTTGGCTTCTATCGACTCTATGACAATAATGTATATGAAACACGCTTAGATTTTTTCCACTAAGAGCAGCCATGTTTCTGTAGTGTAGTGGTTATCACGTGTGCTTAACACGCACAAGGTCCCCAGTTCGATCCTGGGCAGAAACAATGGGAAAGTTTTTCACTGTAAAGGAAAAATATATTTTGATTTTTTTCAAAAATATCTCGAAACACTTAGGCGAGAATATTTCATACTCTAGCACGCGTACAAAAAAAAGTTGTGTTGAATTCTTTTAGGGTTTAAAACAGTGTGTTGCCTCACATTTCATTCTCTTTATATTTTTTTTCTACGCATTCGCACTAACATTGTTCAGAATTTTTTTGGAACACATCAAGCGTGTTTCTGTACTATAGTGGTCATCACGTGCGCCTCGCAAGCGCAAGGTCCTCAGTTCGATCCTGGGCAGAAACATTCTAACCTAATAAATTTCCGTCTTTATTGTAGCGATAAACACGTGTACTTAATTCGTGTAAGAAGCGTAAAAATCGTGCTATTATCTGATGAAAAAGTATGTTTCAAACAATATTTATCTTAATAAAAATCTTCGCTTCGAGCAGCATGTTTTTTCAGTCAATGGTTTTACACTTACCCAGAAAGAAGCTTGAAAATTTTTTTCTTCCTGAGATTCTGGAACTGTTGAAAAGTCCATGTTTCCATAGTGTAGCGGTCATCAAGTGTGATTAACAAAGAGAAGGACTCGAGTTTGATCCTTGGTAGAAGCAGTCTAAATTGAAAAACTTTTTTCTTTAGTATATTCATCATCTTCAGTTATGCTTTTAATGGGCCCATTTCTCCCAGCTCGATCCCGACAAAAAAGTCTAAGCTAAAAATTGTGCTTTCGATTTTTAAAACAGTATGTTTAAAACAATGTTAATCTTACTGAATATTTTGGCTAAGACTAGGATGTTTTTCAAGTCAATGGTTTTGCACCTACGACGGCGCTATAAAATTCCTCGCATTCTTACTATTTGAAACATTTGGAAACGTTGGCTTGTATCGACTCAGAAACAATAATGTATATAAAAAACGCTGAGAACTTTTTCCATAAATGAAGCTATGTTTCTGTAGTGTAGTAGTTATCACGTGTGCTTAACACGCACAAGGTCCCAGTTCAATCCTGTGCCGAAAAAATCGAAAAATTTTTCACTGCAAAGAAATAATATATTTTGATTTTTTTGACAAATACGTGGAAACAACAAGGCGAGAATATTTCATAGTGTAGCGCCCGTACATAAAATAAAAATTGTGTCCAATTCTTTTAGGGTTAAAAACAGTGTGTTTCCTAGCTTTTCTTTCTCCGTGTATATTTTTTCTTCTCATTTCTCACTACCATTCCTAGGAAATGTTGTGCACCAGATCAATCGCGTTTCTGTAGTGTAGTGGTCATCACGTGCGCTTTACACGCGCAAGGTCCTCAGTTCGATCCTGAGCAGAAACATTATAAACTTTTTAGCCTTCCTTCTATAATGTGGCGGTCATCAGGTGTACTTAATTCGCGTAAGGGCTAAAGCCCGTTCCTGGGCAGAAACAGTCTAATCTGAAAAACGTGCTCTAAAATAAAGACATAAAATTCGTGGCCTGCTTATTGTTTGAAACAGTTTGAAAAGTTGGCTTCTATCGACTCTCAGACAATAATGTATATGAAACACGCTGAGATTTTTTCCACTAAAAGCAGCCATGTTTCTGTAGTGTGGTGGTTATCACGTGTGCTTAACACGCACAAGGTCCCCAGTTCCATCCTGGGCAGAAACAATGGGAAAGTTTTTCACTGTAAAGGAAAAATATATTTTGATTTTTTTGAAAAATATCTCGAAACACTTAGGCGAGAATATTTCATACTCTAGCACGCGTACAAAAAAAAAGTTGTGTTGAATTCTTTTAGGGTTTAAAACAATGTGTGTCCTCACATTTCATTCTCTTTATATTTTTTTTCTACGAATTCGCACTAACATTGTTCAGAATTTTTTTGGAACACATCAAGCGTGTTTCTGTAGTGTAGTGGTCATCACGTGCGCCTCACACGCGCAAGGTCCTCAGTTCGATCCTGGGCAGAAACATTCTAAACTAATAAATTTCCGTCTTTATTGTAGCGATAAACACGTGTACTTAATTCGTGTAAGAAGCGTAAAAACGTGCTATTATTTGATGAAAAAGTATGTTTCAAACAATATTCATTTTAATAAAAATCTTCGCTTCGAGCAGCATGTTATTTGAGTCAATGGTTTTGACCTTACCCAGAAAGAAGCTTGAAAATTTTTTGCTTCCTCAGATTTTGGAACTGTTGAAAAGTCCATGTTTCCATAGTATAGCGGTCATCAAGTGTGGTTAACAAAGAGAAGGACTCGAGTTTGATCCTTGGTAGAAGCAGTCTACATTGAAAAACTTTTTTTTTAGTATATTCATCTTCAGTTATGCTTTTAATTGGCCCATTTCTCCCAGCTCCATCCCGACAAAAAAGTCTAAGCTAAATATTGTGCTTTCGATTTTTAAAACAGTATGTTTAAAACAATGTTAATCTTACTGAATATTTTGGCTAAGACTAGGATGTTTTTCAAGTCAATGGTTTTGCACCTACGACGGCGCTATAAAATTCCTCGCATTCTTACTATTTGAAACATTTGGAAACGTTGGCTTTTATCGACTCAGAAACAATAATGTATATAAAAAACGCTGAGAATTTTTTCCATAAATGAAGCCATGTTTCTTTAGTGTAGTAGTTATCACGTGTGCTTAACACGCACAAGGTCCCCAGTTCAATCCTGGGCAGAAACAATGGGAAAATTTTCCACTGTAAAGAAAAAATATATTTTGAATCTTTTGACAAATACGTGGAAAAAACAAGGCGAGAATATTACAAAGTGTAGCGCCCGTACATAAAATAAAAATTGTGTCCAATTATTTTAGGGTTAAAAACAGTGTGTTTCCTAGCTTTTCTTTCTCCGTGTATATTTTTTCTTCTCATTTCTCACTACCATTCCTAGGAAATGTTGTGCAACAGATCAATCGCGTTTCTGTAGTGTAGTGGTCGTCACGTGCGCTTTACACGCGCAAGATCCTCAGTTCGATACTGAGCAGAAACATTCTAAACTTTTTAGCCTTCTTCCTATAATGTGGCGGTCATCAGGTGTACTTAATTCGCGTAAAAGCTAAAGCCCGTTCTTGGGCAGAAACAGTCTAATATGAAAAACGTGCTCTAGGATAAAGACATAAAATTCGTGGCCTGCTTATTGTTTGAAACAGTTGGAAAAGTTGGCTTCTATCGACTCTCAGACAATAATGTATATGAAACACGCTGAGATTTTTTCCACTAAAAGAAGCCATGTTTCTGTAGTGTAGTGGTTATCACGTGTGCTTAACACGCACAAGGTCCCCAGTTCGATCCTGGGCAGAAACAATGGGAAAGTTTTTCACTGTAAAGGAAAAATATATTTTGATTTTTTTCAAAAATATCTCGAAACACTTAGGCGAGAATATTTCATACTCTAGCACGCGTACAAAAAAAAGTTGTGTTTAGTTCTTTTAGGGTTTAAAACAGTGTGTTGCCTCACATTTAATTCTCTTTATATTTTTTTCTACGCATTCGCACTAACATTGTTCAGAATTTTTTTGGAACACATCAAGCGTGTTTCTGTAGTATAGTGGTCATCACGTGCGCCTCACACGCGCAAGGTCCTCAGTTCGATCCTGGGCAGAAACATTCCAAACTAATAAATTTCCGTCTTTATTGTAGCGATAAACACGTGTACTTAATTCGTGTAAGAAGCGTAAAAATCGTGCTATTATTTGATGAAAAAGTATGTTTCAAACAATATTTATCTTAATAAAAATCTTCGCTTCGAGCAGCATGTTATTTCAGTCAATGGTTTTACACTTACCCAGAAAGAAGCTTGAAAATTTTTTTCTTCCTGACATTTTGGAACTGTTGAAAAGTCCATGTTTCCATAGTGTAGCGGTCATCAAGTGTGGTTAACAAAGAGAAGGACTCGAGTTTGATCCTTGGTAGAAGCAGTCTAAATTGAAAAACTTTTTTCTTTAGTATATTCATCATCTTCAGTTATGCTTTTAATGGGCCCATTTCTCCCAGCTCGATCCCGACAAAAAAGTCTAAGCTAAAAATTGTGCTTTCGATTTTTAAAACAGTATGTTTAAAACAATGTTAATCTTACTGAATATTTTGGCTAAGACTAGGATGTTTTTCAAGTCAATGGTTTTGCACCTACGACGGCGCTATAAAATTCCTCGCATTCTTACTATTTGAAACATTTGGAAACGTTGGCTTGTATCGACTCAGAAACAATAATGTATATAAAAAACGCTGAGAACTTTTTCCATAAATGAAGCTAAGTTTCTGTAGTGTAGTAGTTATCACGTGTGCTTAACACGCACCAGGTCCCCAGTTCAATCCTGGGCAGAAACAATCGAAAATTTTTTCACTGCAAAGAAAAAATATATTTTGAATTTTTTGACAAATACGTGGAAAAAAGGCGAGAATATTTCATAGTGTAGCGTCCGTACATAAAATAAAAATTGTGTCCAATTCTTTTAGGGTTAAAAACAGTGTGTTTCCTAGCTTTTCTTTCTCCGTGTATATTTTTTCTTCTCATTTCTCACTATTATTCCTAGGAAATGTTGTGCTACAGTTCAATCGCGTTTCTGTAGTGTAGTGGTCATCACGTGCGCTTTACACGCGCAAGGTCCTCAGTTCGACCCTGAGTAGAAACATTCTAAACTTTTTAGCGTTCTTTCTATAATGTGGCGGTCATCAGGTGTACTAAAGCTCGTTCCTGGGCAGAAACCGTCTAATCTGAAAAACGTGCTTTAGAATAAAGACATAAAATTCGTGGCCTTCTTATTGTTTGAAACAGTTGGAAAAGTTGGCTTCTATCGACTCTCAGACAATAATGTACGTGAAACACGGTGAGATTTTTTCCAATAAAAGAAGCCATGTTTCTGTAGTGTAGTGGTTATCACGTGTGCTTAACACGCACAAGATCCCCAGTTCGATCCTGGGCAGAAACAATGGGAAAATTTTTCACTGTAAAGAAAAAATATGTTTTGATTTTTTGACAAATATCTCGAAACACTTAGGCGAGAATATTTCATACTCTAGCACGCGAACAAAAAAAACTGTGTTCAATTCTTTTAGGGTTTAAAACAGTGTGTTGCCTCACATTTCATTCTCTTTATATTTTTTCTACGCATTCGCACTAACATTGTTCAGAAGTTTTTTGAAACACATCAAGCGTGTTTCTGTAGTGTAGTGGTCATCACGTGCGCCTCACACGTGTAAGGTTTTCAGTTCGATCCTGGGTAGAAACATTCTAAACTAATAAATTTCCGTCTTTATTGTAGCGATAAACACGTGTACTTAATTCGTGTAAGAAGCCTAAAAATCATGCTATTATCTCATGAAAAAGTATGTTTCAAACAATATTCATCTTAATAAAAATCTTCGCTTCGAGCAGCATGTTATTTGAGTCAATGGTTTGGCACTTACCCAGAAGCTCTAAAATTTTTTCCTTCCTGAGATTTTGGAACAGTTGAAAAGTCCATGTTTCCGTAGTGTAGCGGTCATCAAGTGTGGTTAACGAAGAGAAGGACTCGAGTTGGATCCTTGGCAGAAGCAGTGTAAATTGAAAAACTTTTTTCTTTAGTATATTCATCATCTTCAGTTATGCTTTTAATTGGCCCATTTCTCCCAGCTCGATCCCCAAAAAAAGTCTAAGCTAAAAATTGTGCTTCCGATTCCTAAAACAGTATGTTTAAAACAATGTTAATCTTACTGAATATTTTGGCTAAGACTAGGATGTTTTTCAAGTCAATGGTTTTGCACCTACGACGGCGCTATAAAATTCCTCGCATTCTTACTGTTTGAAACATTTGGAAACGTTGGCTTGTATCGACTCAGAAACAATAATGTATATAAAAAACCATGATAAATTTTTCCGTAAATGAAGCCATGTTGCTGTAGTGTAGTAGTTATCACGTGTGCTTAACACGCACAAGGTCCCAGTTCAATCCTGTGCCGAAAAAATCGAAAAATTTTTCACTGCAAAGAAATAATATATTTTGATTTTTTTGACAAATACGTGGAAACAACAAGGCGAGAATATTTCATAGTGTAGCGCCCGTACATAAAATAAAAATTTTGTCCAATTATTTTAGGGTTAAAAACAGTGTGTTTCCTAGCTTTTCTTTCTCCGTGTATATTTTTTCTTCTCATTTCTCACTACCATTCCTAGGAAATGTTGTAAACCAGATCAATCGCGTTTCTGTAGTGTAGTGGTCATCACGTGCGCTTTACACGCGCAAGGTCCTCAGTTCGATCCTGAGCAGAAACATTCTAAACTTTTTAGCCTTCCTTCTATAATGTGGCGGTCATCAGGTGTACTTAATTCGCGTAAAAGCTAAAGCCCGTTCTTGGGCAGAAACAGTCTAATCTGAAAAACGTGCTCTAGGATAAAGACATAAAATTCGTGGCCTGCTTATTGTTTGAAACAGTTGGAAAAGTTGGCTTCTATCGACTCTCAGACAATAATGTATATGAAACACGCTGAGATTTTTTCCACTAAAAGAAGCCATGTTTCTGTAGTGTAGTGGTTATCACGTGTGCATAACACGCACAAGGTCCCCACTTCGATCCTGGGCAGAAACAATGGGAAAGTTTTTCACTGTAAAGGAAAAATATATTTTGATTTTTTTCAAAAATATCTCGAAACACTTAGGCGAGAATATTTCATACTCTAGCACGCGTACAAAAAAAAGTTGTGTTTAATTCTTTTAGGGTTTAAAACAGTGTGTTGCCTCACATTTAATTCTCTTTATATTTTTTTTCTACGCATTCGCACTAACATTGATCAGAATTTTTTTGGAACACATCAAGCGTGTTTCTGTAGTGTAGTGGTCATCACGTGCGCCTCACACGTGCAAGGTTTTCAGTTCGATCCTGGGTAGAAACATTCTAAACTAATAAATTTCCGTCTTTATTGTAGCGATAAACACGTGTACTTAATTCGTGTAAGAAGCCTAAAAATCATGCTATTATCTCATGAAAAAGTATGTTTCAAACAATATTCATCTTAATAAAAATCTTCGCTTCGAGCAGCATGTTATTTGAGTCAATGGTTTGGCACTTACCCAGAAGCTCTAAAATTTTTTCCTTCCTGAGATTTTGGAACAGTTGAAAAGTCCATGTTTCCGTAGTGTAGTGGTCATCAAGTGTGGTTAACGAAGAGAAGGACTCGAGTTGGATCCTTGGTAGAAGCAGTGTAAATTGAAAAACTTTTTTCTTTAGTATATTCATCATCTTCAGTTATGCTTTTAATTGGCCCATTTCTCCCAGCTCGATCCCGAAAAAAAGTCTAAGCTAAAAATTGTGCTTCCGATTCCTAAAACAGTATGTTTAAAACAATGTTAATCTTACTGAATATTTTGGCTAAGACTAGGATGTTTTTCAAGTCAATGGTTTTGCACCTACGACGGCGCTATAAAATTCCTCGCATTCTTACTATTTGAAACATTTGGAAACGTTGGCTTTTATCGACTCAGAAACAATAATGTATATAAAAAACGCTGAGAATTTTTTCCATAAATGAAGCCATGTTTCTTTAGTGTAGTAGTTATCACGTGTGCTTAACACGCACAAGGTCCCCAGTTCAATCCTGGGCAGAAACAATGGGAAAATTTTCCACTGTAAAGAAAAAATATATTTTGAATCTTTTGACAAATACGTGGAAAAAACAAGGCGAGAATATTACAAAGTGTAGCGCCCGTACATAAAATAAAAATTGTGTCCAATTAATTTAGGGTTAAAAACAGTGTGTTTCCTAGCTTTTCTTTCTCCGTGTATATTTTTTCTTCTCATTTCTCACTACCATTCCTAGGAAATGTTGTGCACCACATCAATCGCGTTTCTGTAGTGTAGTGGTCATCACGTGCGCTTTACACGCGCAAGGTCCTCAGTTCGATCCTGAGCAGAAACATTCTAAACTTATTAGCCTTCCTTCTATAATGTGGCGGTCATCAGGTGTACTTAATTCGCGTAAGGGCTAAAGCCCGTTCCTGGGCAGAAACAGTCTAATCTGAAAAACGTGCTCTAAAATAAAGACATAAAATTCGTGGCCTGCTTATTGTTTGAAACAGTTTGAAAAGTTGGCTTCTATCGACTCTCAGACAATAATGTATATGAAACACGCTGAGATTTTTTCCACTAAAAGCAGCCATGTTTCTGTAGTGTAGTGGTTATTATCACGTGTGCTTAACACGCACAAGGTCCCCAGTTCGTTCCTGGGCAGAAACAATGGGAAAGTTTTTCACTGTAAAGGAAAAATATATTTTGATTTGTTTGAAAAATATCTCGAAACACTTAGGCGAGAATATTTCATACTCTAGCACGCGTACAAAAAAAAAGTTGTGTTGAATTCTTTTAGGGTTTAAAACAATGTGTGTCCTCACATTTCATTCTCTTTATATTTTTTTTCTACGAATTCGCACTAACATTGTTCAGAATTTTTTTGGAACACATCAAGCGTGTTTTTGTAGTGTAGTGGTCATCACGTGCGCCTCACACGCGCAAGGTCGTCGGTTCGATCCTGGGCAGAAACATTCTAAACAAATAAATTTCCGTCTTTATGATAACGATCAACACGTGTACTTAACTCGTGTAAGAAGCCTAAAAATCGTGCTATTATCTCACGAAAAAGTATGTTTCAAACAATATTCATATTAATAAAAATCTTCGCTTCGAGCAGCATGTTATTTGACTCAATGGTTTTGCACTTACCCAGAAATAAACTCTAAAATTTTTGTTTCCTGAGATTTTGGAACTGTTGAAAAGTCCATGTTTCCATAGTGTAGCGGTCATCAAGTGTGGTTAAGAAAAAAAGGACTCGAGTTCGATCCTTGGCAGAAGCAATCTAAATTAAAAAACTTTTTTCTTTAGTATATTCATCATCTTCAGTTATGCTTTTAATTGGCCCATTTCTCCCAGCTCGATCCCGACAAAAAAGTTTAAGCTAAAAATTGTGCTTTCGATTCCTAAAACAGTATGTTGAAAACAATGTTAATCTTACTGAATATTTTGGCTAAGACTAGGATGTTTTTCAAGTCAATGGTTTTGCACCTACGACGGCGCTATAAAATTCCTCGCATTCTTACTGTTTCAAACATTTGGAAACGTTGGCTTGTATCGACTCACAAACAATAATGTATATAAAAAACGCTGAGAATTTTTTCCATAAATGAAGCCATGTTTCTGTAGTGTAGTTGTTATCACGTGTGCTTAACACGCATAAGGTCCCCAGTTCAATCCTGGGCACAAACAATCGATAATTTTTTCATAGCAAAGAATAAATATATTTTGAATTTCTTGACAAATACGTGGAAACAACAAGGCGAGAATATTTCATAGTGTAGCGCCCGTACATAAAATAGAAATTGTGTCCAATTCTTTTAGGGTTAAAAACAGTGTGTTTCCTAGCTTTTCTTTCTCCGTGTCAATTATTCCTTCTCATTTCTCACTACCATTCCTAGGAAATGTTGTGCAACACTTCAATCGCGTTTCTGTAGAGTAGTGGTCATCACGTGCGCCTCACGCGCTAAGTCCTCAGTTCGTTCCTGGGCAGAAACATTCTAAACTAATAAATTTCCGTCTTTATGATAACGATCAACACGTGTACTTAATTCGTGCAAGAAGCGTAAAAATCGTGCTATTATCTGATGAAAAAGTATGTTTCAAACAATATTCATCTTAATAAAATCTTCGCTTCGAGCAGCATGTTATTTGAGTCAATGGCTTGGCACTTACCCAGAAAGAAGCTTGGAAATTTTTTGCTTCCTGAGATTTTGGAACTGTTGAAAAGTCCATGTTTCCATAGTGTAGCGGTCATCAAGTGTAGTTAACCAAGAGAAGGACTCGAGTTTGATCCTTGACAGAAGCAGTCTAAATTGAAAAACTTTTTTCTTTAGTATATTCATCATCTTCAGTTATGCTTTTAATTGGCCCATTTCTCCCAGCTCGATCCCGACAAAAAAATCTAAGCTAAAAATTGTGCTTCCGATTCCTAAAACAGTATGTTTAAAACAATGTTAATCTTAATGAATATTTTGGCTAAGACTAGGATGTTTTTCAAATCAATGGTTTTGCACCTACGACGGCGCTATAAAATTCCTCGCATTCTTACTATTTGAAACATTTGGAAACGTTGGCTTGTATCGACTCAGAAACAATAATGTATCTAAAAAACGCTGAGAATTTTTTCCATAATGAAGCCATGTTTGTGTAGTGTAGTAGTTATCACGTGTGCTTAACACGCACAAGGTCCCCAGTTCAATCCTGGGCCGAAACAATGGGAAAATTTTCCACTGTAAAGCAAAAATATATTTTGAATCTTTTGACAAATAAGTGGAAAAAACAAGGCGAGAATATTACAAAGTGTAGCGCCCGTACATAAAATAAAAATTGTGTCCAATTATTTTAGGGTTAAAAACAGTGTGTTTCCTAGCTTTTCTTTCTCCGTGTATATTTTTTCTTCTCATTTCTCACTACCATTCCTAGGAAATGTTGTGCAACAGATCAATCGCGTTTCTGTAGTGTAGTGGTCGTCACGTGCGCTTTACACGCGCAAGGTCCTCAGTTCGATACTGAGCAGAAACATTCTAAACTTTTTAGCCTTCTTCCTATAATGTGGCGGTCATCAGGTGTACTTAATTCGCGTAAGGGCTAAAGCCCGTTCTTGGGCAGAAACAGTCTAATCTGAAAAACGTGCTCTAGGATAAAGACATAAAATTCGTGGCCTGCTTATTGTTTGAAACAGTTGGAAAAGTTGGCTTCTATCGACTCTCAGACAATAATGTATATGAAACACGCTGAGCTCGAGATTTTTTCCACTAAAAGCAGCCATGTTTCTGTAGTGTAGTGGTCATCACGTGCGCTTTACACGCGCAAGGTCCTCAGTTCGACCCTGAGTAGAAACATTCTAAACTTTTTAGCCTTCTTTCTATAATGTGGCGGTCATCAGGTGTACTTAATTCGCGTAAGGGCTAAAGCTCGTTCCTGGGCAGAAACCGTCTAATCTGAAAAACGTGCTTTAGAATAAAGACATAAAATTCGTGGCCTTCTTATTGTTTGAAACAGTTGGAAAAGTTGGCTTCTATCGACTCTCAGACAATAATGTACGTGAAACACGCTGAGATTTTTTCCAATAAAAGAAGCCATGTTTCTGTAGTGTAGTGGTTATCACGTGTGCTTAACACGCACAAGGTCCCCAGTTCGATCCTGGGCAGAAACAATGGGAAAATTTTTCACTGTAAAGAAAAAATATATTTTGATTTTTTGACAAATATCTCGAAACACTTAGGCGAGAATATTTCATACTCTAGCACGCGAACAAAAAAAATTGTGTTCAATTCTTTTAGGGTTTAAAACAGTGTGTTGCCTCACATTTCATTCTCTTTATATTTTTTCCTACGCATTCGCACTAACATTGTTCAGAATTTTTTTGGAACACATCAAGATTGTTTCTGTAGTGTAGTGGTCATCACGTGCGCCTCACACGCGCAAGGTTTTCAGTTCGATCCTGGGTAGAAACATTCTAAACTAATAAATTTCCGTCTTTATTGTAGCGATCAACACGTGTACTTAATTCGTGTAAGAAGCCTAAAAATCATGCTATTATCTCATGAAAAAGTATGTTTCAAACAATATTCATCTTAATAAAAATCTTCGCTTCGAGCAGCATGTTATTTGAGTCAATGTTTTGGCACTTACCCAGAAGCTCTAAAATTTTTTGCTTCCTGAGATTTTGGAACAGTTGAAAAGTCCATGTTTCCGTAGTGTAGCGGTCATCAAGTGTGGTTAACGAAGAGAAGGACTCGAGTTGGATCCTTGGCAGAAGCAGTGTAAATTGAAAAACTTTTTTCTTTAGTATATTCATCATCTTCAGTTATGCTTTTAATTGGCCCATTTCTCCCAGCTCGATCCCGAAAAAAAAGTCTAAGCTAAAAATTGTGCTTCCGATTCCTAAAACAGTATGTTTAAAACAATGTTAATCTTACTGAATATTTTGGCTAAGACTAGGATGTTTTTCAAGTCAATGGTTTTGCACCTACGACGGCGCTATAAAATTCCTCGCATTCTTACTGTTTGAAACATTTGGAAACGTTGGCTTGTATCGACTCAGAAACAATAATGTATATAAAAAACCATGAGAAATTTTTCCGTAAATGAAGCCATGTTGCTGTAGTGTAGTAGTTATCACGAGTGCTTAACACGCACAAGGTCCCAGTTCAATCCTGTGCCGAAAAAATCGAAAAATTTTTCACTGCAAAGAAATAATATATTTTGATTTTTTTGACAAATACGTGGAAACAACAAGGCGAGAATATTTCATAGTGTAGCGCCCGTATATAAAATAAAAATTGTGTCTAATTATTTTAGGGTTAAAAACAGTGTGTTTCCTAGCTTTTCTTTCTCCGTGTAAATTTTTTCTTCTCACTTCTCACTACCATTCCTAGGAAATGTTGTGTAACAGATCAATCGCGTTTCTGTAGTGTAGTGGTCGTCACGTGCGCTTTACACGCGCAAGGTCCTCAGTTCGATCCTGAGCAGAAACATTCTAAACTTTTTAGCCTTCTTCCTATAATGTGGCGGTCATCAGGTGTACTTAATTCGCGTAAGGGCTAAAGCCCGTTCTTGGGCAGAAACAGTCTAATCTGAAAAACGTGTTTTAGGATGAAGACATAAAATTCGTGGCCTGCTTATTGTTTGAAACAGTTGGAAAAGTTGGCTTCTATCGACTCTCAGACAATAATGTATATGAAACACGCTGAGATTTTTTCCACTAAAAGAAGCCATGTTTCTGTAGTGTAGTGGTTATCACGTGTGCTTAACACGCACAAGGTCCCCAGTTCGATCCTGGGCAGAAACAATGGGAAAGTTTTTCACTGTAAAGGAAAAATATATTTTGATTTTTTTGAAAAATATCTCGAAACACTTAGGCGAGAATATTTCATACTCTAGCTCGCGTACAAAAAAAAGTTGTGTTGAATTCTTTTAGGGTTTAAAACAGTGTGTTGCCTCACATTTAATTCTCTTTGTATTTTTTTTCTACGCATTCGCACTAACATTGTTCAGAATTTTTTTGAAACACATCAAGCGTGTTTCTGTAGTGTAGTGGTCATCACGTGCGCCTCACACGCGCAAGGTCCTCAGTTCGATCCTGGGCAGAAACATTCTAAACAAATAAATTTCCGTCTTTATGATAACGATCAACACGTGTACTTAACTCGTGTAAGAAGCCTAAAAATCGTGCTATTATCTCACGAAAAAGTATGTTTCAAACAATATTCATATTAATAAAAATCTTCGCTTCGCGCAGCATGTTATTTGACTCAATGGTTTTGCACTTACCCAGAAATAAACTCTAAAATTTTTGTTTCCTGAGATTTTGGAACTGTTGAAAAGTCCATGTTTCCATAGTGTAGCGGTCATCAAATGTGGTTAAGAAAAAAAGGACTCGAGTTCGATCCTTGGCAGAAGCAATCTAAATTAAAAAACTTTTTTCTTTAGTATATTCATCATCTTCAGTTATGCTTTTAATTGGCTCATTTCTCCCAGCTCGATCCCGACAAAAAAGTCTAAGCTAAAAATTGTGCTTTCGATTCCTAAAACAGTATGTTTAAAACAATGTTAATCTTACTGAATATTTTGGCTAAGACTAGGATGTTTTTCAAGTCAATGGTTTTGCACCTACGACGGCGCTATAAAATTCCTCGCATTCTTACTGTTTCAAACATTTGGAAACGTTGCCTTGTATCGACTCACAAACAATAATGTATATAAAAAACGCTGAGAATTTTTTCCATAAATGAAGCCATGTTTCTGTAGTGTAGTTGTTATCACGTGTGCTTAACACGCATAAGGTCCCCAGTTCAATCCTGGGCAGAAACAATCGAAAATTTTTTCATAGCAACGAATAAATATATTTTGAATTTTTTGACAAATACGTGGAAACAACAAGGCGAGAATATTTCATAGTGTAGCGCCCGTACATAAAATAGAAATTGTGTCCAATTCTTTTAGGGTTAAAAACAGTGTTTCCTAGCTTTTCTTTCTCCGTGTCAATTATTCCTTCTCATTTCTCACTACCATTCCTAGGAAATGTTGTGCAACACTTCAATCGCGTTTCTGTAGAGTAGTGGTCATCACGTGCGCCTCACGCGCTAAGTCCTCAGTTCGTTCCTGGGCAGAAACATTCTAAACTAATAAATTTCCGTCTTTATGATAACGATCAACACGTGTACTTAATTCGTGTAAGAAGCGTAAAAATCGTGCTATTATCTGATGAAAAAGTATGTTTCAAACAATATTCATCTTAATAAAATCTTCGCATCGAGCAGCATGTTATTTGAGTCAATGGTTTGGCACTTACCCAGAAAGAAGCTTGGAAATTTTTTGCTTCCTGAGATTTTGGAACTGTTGAAAAGTCCATGTTTCAATAGTGTAGCGGTCATCAAGTGTAGTTAACAAAGAGAAGGACTCGAGTTTGATCCTTGACAGAAGCAGTCTAAATTGAAAAACTTTTCTCTTTAGTATATTCATCATCTTCAGTTATGCTTTTAATTGGCCCATTTCTCCCAGCTCGATCCCAACAAAAAAGTCTAAGCTAAAAATTGTGCTTTCGATTCCTGAAACAGTATGTTTAAAACAATGTTAATCTTAATGAATATTTTGGCTAAGACTAGGATGTTTTTCAAATCAATGGTTTTGCACCTACGACATCGCTATAAAATTCCTCGCATTCTTACTATTTGAAACATTTGGAAACGTTGGCTTGTATCGACTCAGAAAAAATAATGTATCTGAAAAACGCTGAGAATTTTTTCCATAATGAAGCCATGTTTGTGTAGTGAAGTAGTTATCACGTGTGCTTAACACGCACAAGGTCCCCAGTTCAATCCTGGGCCGAAACAATGGGAAAATTTTCCACTGTAAAGAAAAAATATATTTTGAATCTTTTGACAAATACGTGGAAAAAACAAGGCGAGAATATTCCAAAGTATAGCGCCCGTACATAAAATAAAAATTGTGTCCAATTATTTTAGGGTTAAAAACAGTGTGTTTCCTAGCTTTTCTTTCTCCGTGTATATTTTTTCTTCTCATTTCTCACTACCATTCCTAGGAAATGTTGTGCAACAGATCAATCGCGTTTCTGTAGTGTAGTGGTCATCACGTGCGCTTTACACGCGCAAGGTCCTCAGTTCGATCCTGAGCAGAAACATTCTAAACTTTTTAGCCTTCTTCCTATAATGTGGCGGTCATCAGGTGTACTTAATTCGCGTAAGGGCTAAAGCCCGTTCCTGGGCAGAAACAGTCTAATCTGAAAAACGTGCTTTAGGATGAAAACATAAAATTCGTGGCCTGCTTATTGTTTGAAACAGTTGGAAAAGTTGGCTTCTATCGACTCTCAGACAATAATGTATATGAAACACGTTGAGATTTTTTCCACTAAAAGCAGCCATGTTTCTGTAGTGCAGTGGTTATCACGTGTGCTTAACACGCACAAGGTCCCCAGTTCGATCCTGGGCAGAAACAATGGGGAAGTTTTTCACTGTAAAGGAAAAATATATTTTGATTTTTTTTGACAAATATCTCGAAACACTTAGACGAGAATATTTCATACTCTAGCACGCGTACAAAAAAAACTTGTGTTGAATTCTTTTAGGGTTTAAAACAGTGTGTTGCCTCACATTTCATTCTCTTTATATTTTTTTTCTACGCATTCGAACTAACATTGTTTGGAATTTTTTTGGAACACATCAAGCGTGTTTCTGTAGTGTATTGGTCATCACGTGCGCCTCACACGCGCAAGGTCCTCAGTTCGATCCTGGGCAGAAACATTCTAAACTAATAAATTTCCGTCTTTATTGTAGCGATAAACACGTGTACTTAATTCGTGTAAGAAGCGTAAAAATCGAGCTATTATCTGATGAAAAAGTATGTTTCAAACAATATTCATCTTAATAAAAATCTTCGCTTCGAGCAGCATGTTATTTCAGTCAATGGTTTTACACTTACCCAGAAAGAAGCTTGAAAATTTTTTTCTTCCTGAGATTTTGGAACTGTTGAAAAGTCCATGTTTCCATAGTGTAGCGGTCATCAAGTGTGGTTAACAAAGAGAAGGACTCGAGTTTGATCCTTGGTAGAAGCAGTCTAAATTGAAAAACTTTTTTCTTTAGTATATTCATCATCTTCAGTTATGCTTTTAATGGGCCCATTTCTCCCAGCTCGATCCCGACAAAAAAGTCTAAGCTAAAAATTGTGCTTTCGATTTTTAAAACAGTATGTTTAAAACAATGTTAATCTTACTGAATATTTTGGCTAAGACTAGGATGTTTTTCAAGTCAATGGTTTTGCACCTACGACGGCGCTATAAAATTCCTCGCATTCTTACTATTTGAAACATTTGGAAACGTTGGCTTGTATCGACTCAGAAACAATAATGTATATAAAAAACGCTGAGAACATTTTCCATAAATGAAGCTATGTTTCTGTAGTGTAGTAGTTATCACGTGTGCTTAACACGCACAAGGTCCCCAGTTCAATCCTGGGCAGAGACAATGGGAAAATTCTCCACTGTAAAGAAAAAATATATTTTGAATCTTTTGACAAATACGTGGAAAACACAAGGCGAGAATATTTCAAAGTGTAGCGCCCGTACATAAAATAAAAATTGTGTCCAATTATTTTAGGGTTAAAAACAGTGTGTTTCCTAGCTTTTCTTTCTCCGTGTATATTTTTTCTTCTCACTTCTCACTACCATTCCTAGGAAATGTTGTGCAACAGATCAATCGCGTTTCTGTAGTGTAGTGGTCATCACGTGCGCTTTACACGCGCAAGGTCCTCAGTTCGATCCTGAGCAGAAACATTCTAAACTTTTTAGCCTTCTTCCTATAATGTGGCGGTCATCAGGTGTACTTAATTCGCGTAAGGGCTAAAGCCTGTTCCTGGGTAGAAACAGTCTAATCTGAAAAACGTGCTCTAGGATAAAGACATAAAATTCGTGGCCTGCTTATTGTTTGAAAGAGTTGGAAAAGTTGGCTTCTATCGACTCTCAGACAATAATGTATATGAAACACGCTGAGATTTTTTCCACTAAAAGCTGCCATGTTTCTGTAGTGTAGTGGTTATCACGTGTGCTTAACTCACACAAGGTCCCCAGTTCGATCGTGGGCAGAAACAATGGGAAAGTTTTTCACTGTAAAGGAAAAATATATTTTGATTTTTTTGACAAATATCTCGAAACACTTAGGCGAGAATATTTCATACTCTAGCACGCGTACAAAAAAAACTTGTGTTCAATTCTTTTAGGGTTTACAACAGTGTGTTGCCTCACATTCCATTCTCTTTATATTTTTTCCTACGCATTCGCACTAACATTGTTTAGAATTTTTTTGGAACACGTCAAGCGTGTTTCTGTAGTGTAGTGGTCATCACGTGCGCCTCACACGCGCTAGGTTCTCAGTTCGATCCTGGGCAGAAACATTCTAAACTAATAAATTTCCGTCTTTATTGTAGCGATAAACACGTGTACTTAATTCGTGTAAGAAGCGTAAAAATCGTGCTATTATCTGATGAAAAAGTATGTTTCAAACAATATTCATCTTAATAAAAATCTGCGCTTCGAACAGCATGTTATTTGAGTCAATGGTTTTGCACTTACCCAGAAAGAAGCTTGAAAATTTTTTGCTTCTTGAGATTTTGGAACTGTTGAAAAGTCCATGTTTCCATAGTGTAGCGGTCATCAAGTGTGGTTAACAAAGAGAAGGACTCGAGTTTGATCCTTTGCAGAAGCAGTCTAAATTGAAAAACTTTTTTCTTTAGTATATTCATCATCTTCAGTTATGCTTTTAATTGGCCCATTTCTCCCAGCTCGATCCCGACAAAAAAGTCTAAGCTAAAAATTGTGCTTTCGATTTTTAAAACAGTATGTTTAAAACAATGTTAATCTTACTGAATATTTTGGCTAAGACTAGGATGTTTTTCAAGTCAATGGTTTTGCACCTACGACGGCGCTATAAAATTCCTGGCATTCTTACTATTTGAAACATTTGGAAACGTTGGCTTTTATCGACTCAGAAACAATAATGTATATAAAAAACGCTGAGAATTTTTTCCATAAATGAAGCCATGTTTCCTTAGTGTAGTAGTTATCACGAGTCCTTAACACGCACAAGGTCCCCAGTTCAATCCTGGGCAGAAACAATCGAAAATTTTTTCACTGCAAAGAAAAAATATATTTTGAATTTTTTGACAAATACGTGGAAAAAAGGCGAGAATATTTCATAGTGTAGCGCCCGTACATAAAATAAAAATTGTGTCCAATTCTTTTAGGGTTAAAAACAGTGTGTTTCCTAGCTTTTCTTTCTCCGTGTATATTTTTTCTTCTCATTTCTCACTATTATTCCTAGGAAATGTTGTGCTACAGTTCAATTGCGTTTCTGTAGTGTAGTGGTCATCACGTGCGCTTTACACGCGCAAGGTCCTCAGTTCCACCCTGAGTAGAAACATTCTAAACTTTTTAGCCTTCTTTCTATAATGTGGCGGTCATCACGTGTACTTAATTCGCGTAAGGGCTAAAGCTCGTTCCTGGGCAGAAACCGTCTAATCTGAAAAACGTGCTTTAGAATAAAGACATAAAATTCGTGGCCTTCTTATTGTTTGAAACAGTTGGAAAAGTTGGCTTCTATCGACTCTCAGACAATAATGTACGTGAAACACGCTGAGATTTTTTCCAATAAAAGAAGCCATGTTGCTGTAGTGTAGTAGTTATCACGTGTGCTTAACACGCACAAGGTCCCAGTTCAACCCTGTGCCGAAAAAATCGAAAAATTTTTCACTGCAAAGAAATAATATATTTTGATTTTTTTGACAAATAGGTGGAAACAACAAGGCGAGAATATTTCATAGTGTAGCGCCCGTACATAAAATAAAAATTGTGTCCAATTCTTTTAGGGTTAAAAACAGTGCGTTTCCTGGCTTTTCTTTCTCCGTGTATATTTTTTCTTCTCATTTCTCACTACCATTCCTAGGAAATGTTGTGCACCAGATCAATCGCGTTTCTGTAGTGTAGTGGTCATCACGTGCGCTTTACACGCGCAAGGTCCTCAGTTCGATCCTGAGCAGAAACATTCTAAACTTTTTAGCCTTCCTTCTATAATGTGGCGGTCATCAGGTGTACTTAATTCGCGTAAGGGCTAAAGCCCGTTCCTGGGCAGAAACAGTCTAATCTGAAAAACGTGCTCTAAAATAAAGACATAAAATTCGTGGCCTGCTTATTGTTTGAAACAGTTGGAAAAGTTGGCTTCTATCGACTCTCAGACAATAATGTATATGAAACACGCTTAGATTTTTTCCACTAAAAGCAGCCATGTTTCTGTAGTGTAGTGGTTATCACGTGTGCTTAACACGCACAAGGTCCCCAGTTCCATCCTGGGCAGAAACAATGGGAAAGTTTTTCACTGTAAAGGAAAAATATATTTTGATTTTTTTGAAAAATATCTCGAAACACTTAGGCGAGAATATTTCATACTCTAGCACGCGTACAAAAAAAAGTTGTGTTGAATTCTTTTAGGGTTTAAAACAATGTGTGTCCTCACATTTCATTCTCTTTATATTTTTTTTCTACGAATTTCGCACTAACATTGTTCAGAATTTTTTTGGAACACATGAAGCGTGTTTCTGTAGTGTAGTGGTCATCACGTGCGCCTCACACGCGCAAGGTCCTCAGTTCGATCCTGGGCAGAAACATTCTAAACTAATAAATTTCCGTCTTTATTGTAGCGATAAACACGTGTACTTAATTCGTGTAAGAAGCGTAAAAACGTGCTATTATTTGATGAAAAAGTATGTTTCAAACAATATTCATCTTAATAAAAATCTTCGCTTCGAGCAGCATGTTATTTGAGTCAATGGTTTTGAACTTACCCGGAAAGAAGCTTGAAAATTTTTTGCTTCCAGAGATTTTGGAACTGTTGAAAAGTCCATGTTTCCATAGTATAGCGGTCATCAAGTGTGGTTAACAAAGAGAAGGACTCGAGTTTGATCCTTGGTAGAAGCAGTCTACATTGAAAAACTTTTTTTTTAGTATATTCATCTTCAGTTATGCTTGTAATTGGCCCATTTCTCCCAGCTCCATCCCGACAAAAAAGTCTAAGCTAAAAATTGTGCTTTCGATTTTTAAAACAGTATGTTTAAAACAATGTTAATCTTACTGAATATTTTGGCTAAGACTAGGATGTTTTTCAAGTCAATGGTTTTGCACCTACGACGGCGCTATAAAATTCCTCGCATTCTTACTATTTGAAACATTTGGAAACGTTGGCTTTTATCGACTCAGAAACAATAATGTATATAAAAAACGCTGAGAATTTTTTCCATAAATGAAGCCATGTTTCTTTAGTGTAGTAGTTATCACGTGTGCTTAACACGCACAAGGTCCCCAGTTCAATCCTGGGCAGAAACAATCGGAAAATTTTCCACTGTAAAGAAAAAATATATTTTGAATCTTTTGACAAATACGTGGAAAAAACAAGGCGAGAATATTACAAAGTGTAGCGCCCGTACATAAAATAAAAATTGTGTCCAATTATTTTAGGGTTAAAAACAATGTGTTTCCTAGCTTTTCTTTCTCCGTGTATATTTTTTCTTCTCATTTCTCACTACCATTCCTAGGAAATGTTGTGCAACAGATCAATCGCGTTTCTGTAGTGTAGTGGTCGTCACGTGCGCTTTACACGCGCAAGGTCCTCAGTTCGATACTGAGCAGAAACATTCTAAACTTTTTAGCCTTCTTCCTATAATGTGGCGGTCATCAGGTGCGCTTAATTCGCGTAAGGGCTAAAGCCCGTTCTTGGGCAGAAACAGTCTAATCTGAAAAACGTGCTCTAGGATAAAGACATAAAATTCGTGGCCTGCTTATTGTTTGAAACAGTTGGAAAAGTTGGCTTCTATCGACTATCAGACAATAATGTATATTAAACACGCTGAGCTCGAGATTTTTTCCGCTAAAAGCAGCCATGTTTCTGTAGTGTAGTGGTTATCACGTGTGCTTAACACGCACAAGGTCCCCAGTTCGATCCTGGGCAGAAACAATGGGAAAGTTTTTCACTGTAAAGGAAAAATATATTTTGATCTTTTTGACAAATATCTCGAAACACTTAGGCGAGAATATTTCATACTCTAGCACGCGTACAAAAAAAAGTTGTGTTGAATTCTTTTAGGGTTTAAAACAGTGTGCTGCCTCACATTTAATTCTCTTTATATTTTTTTTCTACGCATTCGCACTAACATTGTTCAGAATTTTTTTTGAACACATCAAGCGTGTTTCTGTAGTGTAATGGTCATCACGTGCGCCTCACACGCGCAAGGTCCTCAGTTCGATCCTGGGCAGAAACATTGTAAACTAATAAATTTCCGTCTTTATGATAACGATCAACACGTGTACTTAATTCGTGTAAGAAGCCTAAAAATCGTGCTATTATCTCACGAAAAAGTATGTTTCAAACAATATTCATCTTAATAAAAAACTTCGCTTCGAGCAGCATGTTATTTGACTCAATGGTTTTGCACTTACCCAGAAATAAACTCTAAAATTTTTGTTTCCTTAGATTTTGGAACTGTTGAAAAGTCTATGTTTCCATAGTGTAGTGGTCATCAAGTGTGGTTAAGAAAAAAAGGACTCGAGTTCGATCCTTGGAAGAAGCAATCTAAATTAAAAAACTTTTTTCTTTAGTATATTCATCATCTTCAGTTATGCTTTTAATTGGCCCATTTCTCCCAGCTCGATCCCGACAAAAAAGTCTAAGCTAAAAATTGTGCTTTCGATTTTTAAAACAGTATGTTTAAAACAATGTTAATCTTACTGAATATTTTGGCTAAGACTAGGATGTTTTTCAAGTCAATGGTTTTGCACCTACGACGGCGCTATAAAATTCCTCGCATTCTTACTATTTGAAACATTTGGAAACGTTGGCTTGTATCGACTCAGAAACAATAATGTATATAAAAAACGCTGAGAACTTTTTCCATAAATGAAGCTAAGTTTCTGTAGTGTAGTAGTTATCACGTGTGCTTAACAGGCATAAGGTCCCCAGTTCAATCCTGGGCAGAAACAATCGAAAATTTTTTCACAGCAAAGAAAAAATATATTTTGAATTTTTTGACAAATACGTGGAAACAACAAGGCGAGAATATTTCATAGTGTAGCGCCCGTACATAAAATAGAAATTGTGTCCAATTCTTTTAAGGTTAAAAACAGTGTGTTTCCTAGCTTTTCTTTCTCCGTGTCAATTATTCCTTCTCATTTCTCACTACCATTCCTAGGAAATGTTGTGCAACACTTCAATCACTTTTCTGTAGAGTAGTGGTCATCACATGCGCTTAACACGCACAAGGTCCCCAGTTCGATCCTGGGCAGAAACATTGGGAAAGTTTTTCACTGTAAAGGAAAAAAATATTTTGATTTTTTTGAGAAATATCTCGAAACACTTAGGCGAGAATATTTCATACTCTAGCTCATGTTTCTGTAGTGTAGTAGTCATAACGTGTGCTTAACACGCACAAGGTCCCCAGTTCGATCCTGGGCAGAAACAATGGGAAAGTTTTTCACTGTAAAGGAAAAATATATTTTGATCTTTTTGACAAATATCTCGAAACACTTAGGCGAGAATATTTCATACTCTAGCACGCGTACAAAAAAAAGTTGTGTTGAATTCTTTTAGGGTTTAAAACAGTGTGCTGCCTCACATTTAATTCTCTTTATATTTTTTTTCTACGCATTCGCACTAACATTGTTCAGAATTTTTTTTGAACACATCAAGCGTGTTTCTGTAGTGTAATGGTCATCACGTGCGCCTCACACGCGCAAGGTCCTCAGTTCGATCCTGGGCAGAAACATTGTAAACTAATAAATTTCCGTCTTTATGATAACGATCAACACGTGTACTTAATTCGTGTAAGAAGCCTAAAAATCGTGCTATTATCTCACGAAAAAGTATGTTTCAAACAATATTCATCTTAATAAAAAACTTCGCTTCGAGCAGCATGTTATTTGACTCAATGGTTTTGCACTTACCCAGAAATAAACTCTAAAATTTTTGTTTCCTTAGATTTTGGAACTGTTGAAAAGTCTATGTTTCCATAGTGTAGTGGTCATCAAGTGTGGTTAAGAAAAAAAGGACTCGAGTTCGATCCTTGGAAGAAGCAATCTAAATTAAAAAACTTTTTTCTTTAGTATATTCATCATCTTCAGTTATGCTTTTAATTGGCCCATTTCTCCCAGCTCGATCCCGACAAAAAAGTCTAAGCTAAAAATTGTGCTTTCGATTTTTAAAACAGTATGTTTAAAACAATGTTAATCTTACTGAATATTTTGGCTAAGACTAGGATGTTTTTCAAGTCAATGGTTTTGCACCTACGACGGCGCTATAAAATTCCTCGCATTCTTACTATTTGAAACATTTGGAAACGTTGGCTTGTATCGACTCAGAAACAATAATGTATATAAAAAACGCTGAGAACTTTTTCCATAAATGAAGCTAAGTTTCTGTAGTGTAGTAGTTATCACGTGTGCTTAACAGGCATAAGGTCCCCAGTTCAATCCTGGGCAGAAACAATCGAAAATTTTTTCACAGCAAAGAAAAAATATATTTTGAATTTTTTGACAAATACGTGGAAACAACAAGGCGAGAATATTTCATAGTGTAGCGCCCGTACATAAAATAGAAATTGTGTCCAATTCTTTTAAGGTTAAAAACAGTGTGTTTCCTAGCTTTTCTTTCTCCGTGTCAATTATTCCTTCTCATTTCTCACTACCATTCCTAGGAAATGTTGTGCAACACTTCAATCACTTTTCTGTAGAGTAGTGGTCATCACATGCGCTTAACACGCACAAGGTCCCCAGTTCGATCCTGGGCAGAAACATTGGGAAAGTTTTTCACTGTAAAGGAAAAAAATATTTTGATTTTTTTGAGAAATATCTCGAAACACTTAGGCGAGAATATTTCATACTCTAGCTCATGTTTCTGTAGTGTAGTAGTCATAACGTGTGCTTAACACGCACAAGGTCCCCAGTTCAATCCTGAGCAGAAATAATGGGAAAATTTTCCACTGTAAAGAAAAAATATATTTTGAATCTTTTTACAAATACGTGGAAAAAACAAGGCGAGAATATTTCAAAGTGTAGCGCCCGTACATAAAATAAAAATTATGTCCAATTATTTTAGGGTTAAAAACAGTGTGTTTCCTAGCTTTTCTTTCTCCGTGTATATTTTTTCTTCTCATTTCTCACTACCATTCCGAGGAAATGTTGTGCAACAGATCAATCGCGTTTCTGTAGTGTAGTGGTCATCACATGCGCTTAACACGCACAAGGTCCCCAGTTCGATCCTGGGCAGAAACATTGGGAAAGTTTTTCACTGTAAAGGAAAAATATATTTTGATTTTTTTGACAAATATCTCGAAACACTTAGGCGAGAATATTTCATACTCTAGCACGCGTACAAAAAAAAGTTGTGTTGAATTCTTTTAGGGTTTAAAACAGTGTGTTGCGTCACATTTCATTCTCTTTATATTTTTTTTCTACGCATTCGAACTAACATTGTTCGGAATTTTTTTGGAACACATCAAGCGTGTTTCTGTAGTGTAGTGGTCATCACGTGCGCCTCACACGCGCAAGGTCGTCAGTTCGATCCTGGGCAGAAACATTCAAAACTAATAAATTTCCGTCTTTATTGTAGCGATAAACACGTGTACTTAATTCGTGTAAGAAGCGTAAAAATCGTGCTATTATCTGATGAAAAAGTATGTTTCAAACAATATTCATCTTAATAAAAATCTTCGCTTCGAGCAGCATGTTATTTCAGTCAATGGTTTTACACTTACCCAGAAAGAAGCTTGAAAATTTTTTTCTGCCTGAGATTTTGGAACTGTTGAAAAGTCCATGTTTCTATAGTGTAGCGGTCATCAAGTGTGGTTAACAAAGAGAAGGACTCGAGTTGGATCCTTGGCAGAAGCAGTCTAAATTGAAAAACTTTTTTCTTTAGTATATTCATCATCTTCAGTTATGCTTTTAATGGGCCCATTTCTCCCAGCTCGATCCCTACAAAAAAGTCTAAGCTAAAAATTGTGCTTTCGATTTTTAAAACAGTATATTTAAAACAATGTTAATCTTACTGAATATTTTGGCTAAGACTAGGATGTTTTTAAAGCCAAGGGTTTTGCACCTACGACGGCGCTATAAAATTCCTAGCATTCTTACTATTTGAAACATTTGGAAACGTTGGCTTGTATCGACTCAGAAACAATAATGTATATAAAAAACGCTGACAATTTTTTCCATAAATGAAGCTATGTTTCTGTAGTGTGGTAGTTATCACGTTTGCTTAACACGCACAAGGTACCCAGTTCAATCCTCGGCAGAAACAATCGAAAATTTTTTCACTGCAAAGAAAAAATATATTTTGAATTTTTTGACAAATACGTGGAAACAACAAGGCGAGAATATTTCATAGTGTAGCGCCCGTACATAAAATAGAAATTGTGTCCAATTCTTTTAGGGTTAAAAACAGTGTGTTTCCTAGCTTTTCTTTCTCCGTGTCAATTATTCCTTCTCATTTCTCACTACCATTCCTAGGAAATGTTGTGCAACAGTTCAATCGCGTTTCTGTAGTGTAGTGGTCATCACGTGCGCCTCACACGCGCAAGGTCCTCAGTTCGATCCTGAGCAGAAACATTCTAAACTTTTTAGCCTTCTTTCTATATTGTGGCGGTCATCAGGTGTACTTAATTCGCGTAAGGGCTAAAGCCCGTTCCTGGGCAGAAACAGTCTAATCTGAAAAACGTGCTTTAGGATGAAGACATAAAATTCGTGGCCTGCTTATTGTTTGAAACAGTTGGAAAAGTTGGCTTCTATCGACTCTCAGACAATAATGTATATGAAACACGCTGAGATTTTTTCCACTAAAAGCAGCCATGTTTCTGTAGTGTAGTGGTTATCACGTGTGCTTAACACGCACAAGGTCCCCAGTTCGATCCTGGGCAGAAACAATGGGAAAGTTTTTCACTGTAAAGGAAAAATATATTTTGATTTTTTTTGACAAATATCTCGAAACACTTAGGCGAGAATATTTCATACTCTAGCACGCGTACAAAAAAAAAGTTGTGTTGAATTCTTTTAGGGTTTAAAACAATGTGTGTCCTCACATTTCATTCTCTTTATATTTTTTTTCTACGAATTCGCACTAAGATATTTCAGAATTTTTTTGGAACACGTCAAGCGTGTTTCTGTAGTGTAGTGGTCATCACGTGCGCCTCACACGCGCAAGGTCCTCAGTTCGGTCCTGGGCAGAAACATTCTAAACTAATAAATTTCCGTCTTTATTGTAGCGATAAACACGTGTACTTAATTCGTGTAAGAAGCGTAAAAACGTGCTATTATTTGATGAAAAAGTATGTTTCAAACAATATTCATCTTAATAAAAAACTTCGCTTCGAGCAGCATGTTATTTGAGTCAATGGTTTTGCACTTACCCAGAAAGAAGCTTGAAAATTTTTTGATTCCAGAGATTTTGGGACTGTTGAAAAGTCCATATTTCCATAGTGTAGCGGTCATCAAGTGTTGTTAACAAAGAGAAGGACTCGAGTTTGATCCTTGGTAGAAGCAGTCTAAATTGAAAAACTTTTTTCTTTAGTATATTCATCATCTTCAGTTATGCTTTTAATTGGCCCATTTCTCCCAGCTCCATCCCGACAAAAAAGTCTAAGCTAAAAATTGTGCTTTCGATTTTTAAAACAGTATGTTTAAAACAATGTTAATCTTACTGAATATTTTGGCTAAGACTAGGATGTTTTTCAAGTCAATGGTTTTGCACCTACGACGGCACTATAAAATTCCTCGCATTCTTACTATTTGAAACATTTGGAAACGTTGGCTTGTATCGACTCAGAAACAATAATGTATATAAAAAACGCTGAGAACTTTTTCCATAAATGAAGCCATGTTTCTGTAGTGTAGTAGTTATCACGTGTGCTTAACACGCACAAGGTCCCCAGTTCAATCCTGGGCAGAAACAATGGGAAAATTCTCCACTGTAAAGAAAAAATATATTTTGAATCTTTTGACAAATACGTGGAAAACACAAGGCGAGAATATTTCAAAGTGTAGCGCCCGTACATAAAATAAAAATTGTGTCCAATTATTTTAGGGTTAAAAACAGTGTGTTTCCTAGCTTTTCTTTCTCCGTGTATATTTTTTCTTCTCATTTCTCACTACCATTCCTACGAAATATTGTGCAACAGATCAATCGCGTTTCTGTAGTGTAGTGGTCATCACGTGCGCTTTACACGCGCAAGGTCCTCAATTCGATCCTGAGCAGAAACATTCTAAACTTTTTAGCCTTCTTCCTATAATGTGGCCGTCATCAGGTGTACTTAATTCGCGTAAGGGCTAAAGCCTGTTCCTGGGTAGAAACAGTCTAATCTGAAAAACGTGCTCTAGGATAAAGACATAAAATTCGTGGCCTGCTTATTCTTTGAAACAGTTGGAAAAGTTGGCTTCTATCGACTCTCAGACAATAATGTATATGAAACACGCTGAGATTTTTTCCAATAAAAGCAGCTATGTTTCTGTAGTGTAGCGGTTATCACGTGTGCTTAACAGGCACAAGATCCGCAGTTCGATCCTGGGCAGAAACAATGGGAAAATTTTTCACTGTAAAATTTTTCACCTGTGGCGGATGACTTTGCGAAACCGTATCTCGGGTTCAGTATAAGCTGTTTGCACCAAATAAACACCAGATTCAACGCCATTTCAATAGCTTTCAATTTAGACGTTTATTTGTAAGTTTAGTACGCATAAAAAGCGTTTTTGCTCTTTCAAATGCAGCAAACTTCACAATTTAAAAGTCAACAAGACGCCTGCTAAGGCGTTCACTCCGCCTGCCAAACGAAAATGGGCACAAGGCCAGGCAGGGCTGTAACTAGAGAGTTCATTGGGGGTGGGGTACATTCACTTATTTCTATTCTGCCCAACTAATTCCTTTTTAAATCAATTATTATTAGGGTACCTTCCAAGCCATTTTAAGACATTGCTAGCACATCTTATGTAATCACTAAGATAACCAAAAATCAATGTCTGAGTGACCTGCCAGGCACTCTGTCCAGAGTCCTAGTAGGATTGTATTTTTTAGAATTTAATTTAGATTAAAGACTTTCATAGTACATATGTTAAACAAGATTCTTTTACCACCAACATATAGCTGTTTTATTTTGCAAGTAAAGAAAATTTTACTAAAAGTGTATACAATACATCAATCTATTAAATCCATCAATTTATTAAATCTATTCTGTAGCACACTGCCTGAAGTCTCCACGATATAATTTGTTGGGAAAATGTTGGCTAGCCTTTTGATATATTGACAAGGTTTGAATTAGATATTTGATGTGTTGATAAGGTGTCAGGTAAATATTTGGCATGTTTATAAAATGTTGGTAAGGATTTTGACTAGTTGACAAGTTTTCGACCAGACTTTTGACATGTTGATAAGATCTGAGTTAGTCTTTTGATATGTGGACAAGCTTTGAAATGGACTTTTGACATGTTGATATGCTCCTAGTTAGACTTTTGGCATGTTGACAAGATGTCGGTTAGGTTTTTGGCTTGTTGACAAGATGTCAGTCAGGCTTTTGGCTTGTTGACAAGATGTTGGTTAGGCTTTTGGCTCGTTGACAAGATGCCGGTAAGGCTTTTGGCTTGTTGACAAGATGTCGGTAAGGCTTTTCGTTTGTTGACAAGATGTCGGTTAGGCTTTTGGCTTGGTGACAAGATGTCGGTTAGGCTTTTGGCTTGGTGACAAGATGTCGGTTAGGCTTTTGGCTTGTTAACAAGATGTCGGTAAGGCTTTTGGCTTGTTGACAAGATGTTGGTTAGACTTTGACCTGTACATGCCCACAAGTTGTCAGTTAGACTTTCGACATGCTGAAAAAGTATTTACTTCCAGAAAGCTTCAGGTGTCAGTTAAAACATTGGTATATAGGCAGGGTGTCTGATAAAGGTTTGGCAAATTGAGAAAGTGCTAGTTGAAATTTTACTAAATTTAAGTTAAATTTTGTTCTTTTTTATTTTGCATTTTTGAGTTTTTTTCTTGCTATTTTAATAATCATAGCAACAATCTTTACAGTAATCGACTTAAAAGTATTTCTGTGATCTGTATTTTCTGTGATATCCAATTTGAAATCCTTTCTCTGAGTCAACTATTCAACAATAAACATGTCAATATTAGACTAAGCTATTAAGTCTGAAGTCTCCACGATAAAATTTGTTGGGAACTTTAGACTAACATATGTATTTCTGGAATTGGAATGTAAAATGTCTCTTACCTTTTATAATTATATGAGATCCCACAAGCAAATAAATCATTTTGCACGAAATATTAGCATCTCAACATAGGTAGAAATAGAAAACCAAGGAAAGAAATCACAAAGTGTTTAGAATTAGGAACACATTTCCTAGACTCACTCCTTAATCATGGAATGATGGAGTTTATCAAAATTTGCCGTTTTAAAACATTTCTGGAGCAATTTCTTGATAAAGAGCCTTCCTGTCCCTTTTTGTTAACTATTACATGTTAAAAATTGTGTTTTGTATATACATATTTCAGTAGAATTTGCGTTTGATTCTTGTGTAGAAATTTCTAAATTTCCTTAAAAGTAGGAATACAACAGGAAATGATGGAAGCACGCTCTCATCGCTCCTCGGTAAAGTTTCGCGGTGGAATTTGTCGTTTTAAAACATTTTGCATGAGAATTTTTGCACGTAAAACCTTCTTGCGGTTTAGATGTTCTCGCATACATGTTAAAATGCGTGTTTTGTTGACATATTCCGCCGGAAATTGAGTTTAAACGCCGTGTTTAGGTCGGCTCACGCGGCTTGTGCCCAGCGGTATCACCCATGAGCGGCGGCACCGACTTCTGACACCGAAAAAAAAAAAAACAGAAACGGGGCGAATTTAAAACTCCGCCTCGCCTACGGCAGGCGGAGTAATTACTGTGGTATGCAAATAATATACACCGGGATATCTCAGCCGAAATAGCACATATATGTTTCAAAATAACACCAAAAATATGGCTGCATTTTTTCTACACTTTAAGCTAAGTTTCATACGAAAATACTACAAACTAAAAAAAATACAGCGAAATCTAAAATATTGCGCGTTAACTTTGTTTACGTCGAAATATTAATTACTAAAATTATTTTGACTTTCGGCGTTCCGCTGCGAAAATCCATGCCATCCTTCATTGTATCTTCCTCAAAATACCACTGAATGAATCGCCATCGTTTTCCCAAGATATTTACCGCTTTTGAGCGAAAAATATTCAATATTGAAGACGCTACAGCGACTTGCAGCGAATACGTGAATGTACATGCGCTTTGTTGCGTCGAACAATAGCCGCCGACCAGCGCTGAAGTAACTCGGTTTTTATACAGCTGGACTAAAGATATCAATATCCCCATCAACATGCATCACTGAACGTAAATACAAAAATATATTCGATTGAAACGTATGTTTATATTAATTTATTACGTTAGCCTGTAGGCCATTGAATACTTGATTTCCACTTCGCTCCTTGTATTCACCATTACGAAGCGCTAAATCCATGGCAAACACGTCATTTAACCGTGTTTTGGTTCTAAAGAAGAACGAATGCGGTGTTCTGGAGGAGAGAACTTGAAAATTCTGAACGGAAAATATTGTTTAGAACAATTTGTTTCTTTTTTTTAAATCCTACAGGCTTGGACAACAACCACATATAAGTCCGTGGGAGTCGCATAATTAATTCATACTGTTTCAAAATTTTGAAAAATGCTTACTGCAAACATTTTGAAGTAAACGACAAAATATGCGTGTATCATCGCTCCCCCCGGAAAGTTTACACTATGACTGACTGACTGAGTCACTCACTGACTGACTGACTCACTGACTGATGTGAATTTTCGCCACTCATCACAATACTGCAAAGTTTCTTTGAAACTTTGCACTAAAAACGTGCTTTAGGATAAAGACATAAAATTCGTGGCCTGCTTATTGTTTGAAACGGTTGGAAAAGTTGGCTTCTATCGACTCTCAGACAATAATATATATGAAACACGCTGAGATTTTTTCCAATAAAAGCAGCCATGTTTTTGTAGCGTAGTGGTTATCACGTGTGCTTAACACGCACAAGGTCCCCATGCAGTTCGATCCTGGGCAGAAACAACGGGAAAATTTTTCACTGTAAAGAAAAAATATATTTTGATTTTTTTGACAAATATCTCGAAACACTTACGCGAGAATACTTCATACTCTAGCACGCGTACAAAAAAAAATTGTATTTTATTCATGTTATAACATGTTATTTGAGTCAATGGTTTTGCACTTACCCAGAAGCTCTAAAATTTTTAGCTTCATGAGATTTTGGAACAGTTGAAAAGTCCATATTTCCGTAGTGTTGCGGTCATCAACTGTGGTTAACGAACAGAAGGACTGGAGTTGGATCCTTGGCAGAAGCAGTCTAAATTGAAAACCTTTTTTCTTTAGTATATTCATCATCTTCAGTTATGCTTTTAATTGGCCCATTTCTCCCAGCTCGATCTCGACAAAAAAGTCTAAGCTAAAAATTGTCCTTTCGATTCCTAAAACAGTATGTTTAAAACAATGTTAATCTTACTGAATATTTTGGCTAAGACTAGGATGTTTTTCAAGTCAATGGTTTTGCACCTACGACGGCGCTATAAAATTCCTCGCATTCTTACTATTTGAAACATTTGGAAACGTTGGCTTGTATCGACTCAGAAACAATAATGTATCTAAAAAACGCTGAGAATTTTTTCCATAATGAAGCCATGTTTGTGTAGTGTAGTAGTTATCACGTGTGCTTAACACGCACAAGGTCCCCAGTTCAATCCTGGGCCGAAACAATGGGAAAATTTTCCACTGTAAAGAAAAAATATATTTTGAATCTTTTGACAAATACGTGGAAAAAACAAGGCGAGAATATTTCAAAGTGTAGCGCCCGTACTTAAAATAAAATTTGTGTCCAATTATTTTAGGGTTAAAAACAGTGTGTTTCCTAGCTTTTCTTTCTCCGATTATATTTTTTCTTCTCATTTCTCACTACCATTCCTAGGAAATGTTGTGCAACAGATCAATCGCGTTTCTGTAGTGTAGTGGTCATCACGTGCGCTTTACACGCGCAAGGTCCTCAGTTCGATACTGAGCAGAAACATTCTAAACTTTTTAGCCTTCTTCCTATAATGTGGCGGTCATCAGGTGTACTTAATTCGCGTAAGGGCTAAAGCCCGTTCCTGGGCAGAAACAGTCTAATCTGAAAAACGTGCTCTAGGATAAAGACATAAAATTCGTGGCCTGCTTATTGTTTGAAACAGTTGGAAAAGTTGGCTTCTATCGACTCTCAGACAATAATGTATATGAAACACGCTGAGCTCGAGATTTTTTCCACTAAAAGCAGCCATGTTTCTGTAGTGTAGTGGTTATCACGTGTGCTTAACACGCACAAGGTCCCCAGTTCGATCCTGGGCAGAAACAATGGAAAAGTTTTTCACTGTAAAGGAAAAATATATTTTGATTTTTCGACAAATGTCTCGAAACACTTAGGCGAGAATATTTCATACTCTAGCATGCGGACAAAAAAAATTGTGTTCAATTCTTCTAGGGTTTAAAACAGTGTGCTTTTTCACATTTCATCATAGTTAATAGAGTAGATGGTTTGGAAACTCATTAGAATAACAATATTACTCATTATCTATGTTGGTCAACGTTTATTCAAAAATATGGTTCTTCATCGTCACGTGTGTATTGTTTTTTGCCAAGTCCACCAATAGGAGTTCTTAAATTACCCTATTGTTCAAGTCGCGGATGGCTAAATTTCCTAAAACGTTTGTATTGGTTAGTTAGGTGAAAATACAATACGCACGTGACGACGAAGGACCTCATTCCTGCATAAACCAGAACAAAAACATAGATAATGACTTATATTGTAGTTCTAATGAATTTCCAAACCATCTAGCTCTATTAACTATGATTTCATTCTCTTTATATTTTTTTCTACGCATTCTCACTAAAATTGTTCAGAATTTTTTTGGAACACATCAAGCGTGTTTCTGTAGTGTAGTGGTCATCACGTGCGCCTCACACGCGCAAGGTCCTCAGTTCGATCCTGGGCAGAAACATTCTAAACTAATAAATTTCCGTCTTTATTGTAGCGATAAACACGTGTACTTAATTCGTGTAAGAAGCGTAAAAATCGTGCTATTATCTGATGAAAAAGTATGTTTCAAACAATATTCTTCTTAATAAAAATCTTCGCTTCGAGCAGCATGTTATTTGAGTCAATGGTTTTGCACTTACCCAGAAAGAAGCTTGAAAATTTTTTGCTTCCTGAGATTTTGGAACTGTTGAAAAGTCCATGTTTCCATAGTGTAGCGGTCATCAAGTGTGGTTAACAAAGAGAAGGACTCGAGTTGGATTCTTGGCAGGAGCAGTCTAAATTGAAAAACTTTTTTCTTTAGTATATTCATCATCTTGAGTTATGCTTTTAATTGGCCCATTTCTCCCAGCTTGATCCTGAGAAAAAAGTCTAGGCTAAAAATCGTGCTTTCGATTCCTAAAATAGTATGTTTAAAACAATGTTAATCTTATTCAATATTTTGGCTAAGACACGGGTGTTTTGCAAGTCAATGGTTTTGCACCTACGATGGTGCTAAAAATTCGTCGCATTCTTATCGTTTAAAACAGTTGGAAACGTTGGCTTGTATCGACTCAGAAACAATAATTTATATAAAAACGCAGAGAATTTTTTTCCAAAAATGTAGCCATGTTTCTGTAGTGCAGTGTAGTGGTTATCACGTGTGCTTAACACGCACAAGATCCCCAGTTCGATCCTGGGCAGAAACAATCGAAAGTTTTTTCACTGCAAAGAAAAATATCTCGAAACACCAAGGCAGAGTAGAGACTACAAAGAGGTGCAACTGTAGTTAAAAAAGCGTAAGGTGCTGTCGTGATGATTCGTCATGAGCGCCATGTTCCTAGCCAGTGCCCTAAACAGAAGCATTTCCCGTGGTATTAGTAGCGATTTTTAATATTTCCGGGGGGAATGCTTCTTTTTAGGGCACTGGCTAGGAACATGGCGCCCATGACGAATAATGCATGCTCGCTCCCCCGGAAATATTAAAAATGGCTAGTAATACCGGGAGGAAATGCTCCTGCTTAGGGCACTGGCTAGGAACATGACGCCCATGACGAATCATCGCGACAGCACCTTACGCTTTTTTAACTGAAGTTGCACCTCCTTGTAGTCTCTACTCTCTGACCAAGGCGAGAATATTTCATACTGTAGCACTTCTACATAGCTAAAATGAAAATTGTGTCTAATTCTTCTAGGGATAAAAAAAAGTTTGTGGCCTAGCTTTTCTTTTTTTTTGTCTATTTTTTCTTCCCATTTCTCACTACCATTCCCAGGAAATGTCGTGCTACAGATCAATCGTGTTTCTGTAGTGTAGTGGTCATCACGTGCGCTTTACACGCGCAAGGTCCTCAGTTCGATCCTGAGCAGAAACATTCTAAACTTTTTAGCCTTCTTTCTATAATGTGGCGGTCATCAGGTGTACTTAATTCGCGTAAGGGCTAAAGCTCGTTCCTGGGCAGAAACCGTCTAATCTGAAAAACGTGCTTTAGGATCAAGACACAGTATGTTTAAAACAATGCCAATCTTACTTAACATCTTGGCCAGGACAAATATCTTTTTTAAATCAATAGATTTGTAATAACCAAGGCGCTATAAAATTCGTGGCCTGCTTCTTGTTTGAAACAGTTGGAAGCGTTGGCTTGTATCGACTTTCAGACAATAATGTATATAAAAAACCCTGAGAATCTTTTTTCCAAAAATGTGGCCATGCATCTGTAGTGTATAGTGGTTATCACGTGTGCTTAACAAGTACGAGGTCCGTAAGAATTAAAATTTGAATCATTTGACGAATATCTCGAGACTCAGGCCAGAATGTTTCATAGTAGGGACCTTAAGATTGACGTATTTTTTGCGGCGAACCTCCAACCAGTGGCGAAGCCAGCCTGACATTTGGTCATGCAAATGCACATTTTTTTTGTGTTTTTGACCGTATAAGGAATGAATGTCTAAAGAAATGAATAACGATAATGATTTAAATTTGCATAGCATGACCAAATTGTCGGGCTGGCTTTGCTACTGCCTCCAACCAAAAGAAACGCAAACAAAAAAGAAAACGAGAAACTGGAAAGGGAATTGAAATGAGGGAAGCAGCTTTAGTCGGAATGACAGGCAAGCGATATACATTAATAAAACACAGTACTTTGTACATTGATAAATATTACTTGAGAGACCTTGGTTCAACAGTGCACATGGATTTAACAGCATTATTCTTATTCAGAGAGAAAGCATGGTAGTGACTTTCTGTTCATATCCACTAGTAACACAAATGATGATGATAAAAATGATGAGAATGAGTCATGAGTACAGTGATGGTAATGAGTACGATGACACTCTGAATGCTAAACAAAACTTTACAGTTAGGTTTCATCTTGCTTTCCCTTTATTTTTAGAAACTCGCGATTTTAGAGAAAGCGAGTGAGCAAGCATTCTGTAGTTGAATTGCTAAAAACTAAATTTGATAGAAAAGCAAGCCTTAAGGAGCAAGAGCTACAACAATGAAAATTAGAATTTGAATTTGAAAAGGTAAAATTTGTGTTTGAGGCTGACAATTAAAAACAAAGGCTAAACATGGAATTAGAGAAGAAGTGCCTTTTATAATGTTTTGAAAGACAAGTTAGTAGACAGAATCATGCCGTTCTTAACATCTGTTACACATATTACACAACTTCATTAGGCAACTTCATAGTTCTTAAATCTTGTTGCAACACTTGCATGTATCACATATAGAAACATATAAGTTAAATATATGAATAAATTAATTAACAATGTTTAATTGGGTGTTGAAAAAATATTATATGGTAAATAATTAAATTATTGGAAAATTCATGTGCAGTGGCGGATCTAGCGTAAGTCAAAATAAATTACCACAGCTCATTCTAGGATATATTTACATTTTAAAATACCTTCAAAGCAACTTCATTGGTTAGATTTTATTCTTTTGAAATTATCAACCTATGACATTGTTATAAAGTTATTTTGAATTTAAAATTGGCTGCTATAATTTATTTTGACTTACCCTGGATCCGCCACTGTTCATGTGTCTTCCTGAATTTAGGCATTTTATCAACCACTGGCAATCTAGTTTCTATTTGCCAGGTACCATCTTCAAGTGTCGGAGGCTCTAAGTCAAAAAAATGAACTAGTGACAGAGTCATAAAGGCATGTGTAACAGTTTGTCAAAAGTGCTCCAACAGCAAAATACTTTGCAACGGGTTGCAACAAAACCTTTAAATTCTTGCAAAAATCTAAGTAGGCAAGGTACTGAATGATTTTATAGTTTGTTTTGGCCAAATATCTTCTGTAGAAATACGCAAATTACCAAAAAGCACCTAAACTGCCTCATTTACAATAGATTCTTGATCACATTTTAGAACCATATATACTATGAAAAACTAACACACTATCTGGAACTAGTAATTCTTGTAAAGTATTCGTTAAGGTTTAGCTGGTAATTGTGCAGTTTAATGCTTTCCAAATTGTATTCTCAAAGACTATAATTTTTGCCAACTAAAGTGTGCCATACAGTATGAAAACGCGTTTTACGAATGTGCTTGCTCTTTGAATTCTTCAGTACTCAGGGGTCAGTTGTTCAAAGCCTGGATTACCGGTAACCCCGGGTTAAAGTTTAGCGTTAATTTCCACACTTTTGTCTATTTCCAAATTTCAAACCGAAACAAAACTACCAATTCATTTAAGAAAAGATTTCTGAAGAAATATTTCCAAACTGACAAACAAGCTGCTTTAAAATTGTCCTCAAACTTTACGCTAACCCAGGTTTAAGCTAACCGACTTTTGAACAACTGGTCCCTGGTGTTCTAATGCTGGAATATTGGTCTTTAACTTGATAGGCATTAATCCTTGGGAAAGTGTTTATTTGGGGTGTTCGAAGCTATCAAATTTGATGAAACTTTACACCTGTGACCTTCGCGAGGTCAAATCACAAAGAAAGAAATCCGTGCTAATTTGCCTTGCAAATGATTATAAAAGTAGAGCAACTATGTAAAAGGAAGGATATTTGGAACATTTCCTACCTGTTATGATGCAACATTCACGTTTCATTGCTCATTATTGCTTGATACGGTACGTTTTATAGCGAATATAGCTATTACTTGCAAGTTTCGCCAGGTTTTTGCATTAATGTTTTTTAATTCGGTAAGATCGATATGCGTCTGGAGTGATTGGGGCGAGCCCCACTGTTTGGTGGCTTATTTCCGTGCTGAAGCGCAATGCATTATGGTGCGTACGTACACGGCACTTTGCTACAATGATTAAAATCCTATCGGGTAATTCTACCATCCGAACTTCTCCCAGATTGTTGTCAGCAGTGGTTGTCAGCTTGCCGTGAACTACGAAATAAACTTTAGCGTCATCTTGCATCGCTTCCCACTTCGCAAGACGTAAGTTGCTAGCTGATCGAAGAAATACAATAAATATGAGTTCGATGAATTTAGGCCTGTTTAAGACATCGCATTTCTGCCTATCGGGCCTAGTAGGGGGCCCAATATACAGCGATGTCTTAGGCGGGAAAATACATACATTTCTGAAAATGCCACCAAAAACACCGTTGCCGTTTTCTCTACATTTTAAGCCAAGTTTCGTTGGAGAAAATTAAAAAGCAAAAAACATACAGCGAAATCTAAAATACAGTGCGTTTACTATGTTGACATTCGAATTCGAAATTAATTTTAATATACAAATTATTATTATTTATTATTATTATTATTTATTAAATTTTGCCCATACATATACGTACTTATTTCTTTTACTAAAAAAAGTTTTTTTTTTTTTGTTTTTTTCCTTTTTTTTTCTTAATCATTTTGATAAATATATTTGAAATATCCTGTACAATACTAAAAAAACTAAAAAAACTACTAAAAATAGTAGACTTATAAAAATAAGGGCTAGGGATCTACTAGAAACCATAAAAGGCTTTTGATTAAGACCCCTAGTTTACATATTTACAATTATATTATTATTATTATTATTATTATTATTATTATTATTATTATTATTATTATTATTATTATTATTATTATTATTATTATTATTATTATTATTATTATTAGTATTATTATTATTATTATTATTATTATTATTATTATTATTATTATTATTATTATTATTATTATTATTATTATTATTATTATTATTATTATTATTATTATTATTATTATTATTATTATTATTATTATTATTATTATTATTATTATTATTATTATTATTATTATTATTATTATTATTATTATTATTATTATTATTATTATTATTATTATTATTATTATTATTATTATTATTATTATTATTATTATTATTATTATTATTATTATTATTATTATTATTATTATTATTATTATTATTATTATTATTATTATTATTATTATAATTATATTATTATTATTATTTTGACATTTCACCTCAAAAGACGTTGCTATCCTGCATTGTGTTTCCTCAAAATACCACCGAATGAATCGCTATCGTTTCCTTAACATATCTGTCGCTTTTGAGCGAAAAATATTAAATATTGAAGAATTAAGCTACAGCGATTTTAAAGCGAATTCTTTACAATTTGTCGCGAATTCGTCACGTTTCACCTGTCAAAACCAACCCTACGGGTCTGTAGGACACGGAAAGCGGATTTACAGGTAAAAATTTGTATAGCGTGTGTTTGCGACGGCAGACTTGTCAGAAAAGTTGATTTTTTAACATATATTTAAGGATAAAACATAAAGTTCTAGTACATTGAACTGTGACAATGCAACAACAACAATCATGTGCTTTTTCATGCGTGGCTATATCCCGCGTGGCCAAACGTCAACCACAAAAATGTCTAAATTGTCTAAATATCAATGTCTGTTCAAAACACCCCCACCCGTGGCGTGAACCCGGGAGGGAACGTCACTTTTCTTCATTATGAGCCTGCAATAAGGCCAACTTCCCGACCGCACGAACATAACTTCCCGTTTTCGTTACTACTTCTGCCGATCTCACGAGTCCGTCAGCACTTGCGATAGGTGCTATAACTCTGCCCAAACGCCACTGACCCCTCGGAACATTGTCCTCGACAATTAGAACTAAATCCCCACGACGGATATTACTTCGTATATTACGCCACTTGCTACGTTCAATCAAGTGCGGCACATACTTTCTTCTCCATCTTCCCCAAAACTGGTCAGCTAAAAATTGACTATGTCTCCATCGACGACGTAAAGACATATCTCGCTGGACAAACTCTTCCGGTGTTAGATTTGAACTCGCACGTCCGTGCAGAAAATGATTGGGCGTTAGAACACTCACATCCGTAGCCGAGGTACTACTTCCACCGTAGACAAGTGGGCGAGAATTCAGAAGCGACTCAACTTCGGCGACTACTGTAAGGAAGACTTCATCGACCGTGACTACATTCCCCATGATCGCTTTCATAGCTCTCTTTGCAGACTTGATCAAAGATTCCCAAGCTCTACCAAACCAGGGGGCAGCAGGAGGGTTAAAAATCCACTGGACTCCTCGGGCACTAAGCTCGTCAGCAACTCGTTTCGGATCGATTTCTTGCAATGACTCCCTCAACTCTCGCTCCGCGCCAACAAAGTTCGTACCGTTGTCGCTCAAGATACGGACTGGGTTTCCACGACGGGATTGAAAACGTCGCAAGGCCATTATAAACGAATCTGCTTCTAGGCTGTGATCTACCTCGAGATGGACGGCTCGCATGTGTAGACATGTAAACAAGCATATATAACGCTTCTCGATTCGGTTACGACCAACACGGACAGAAAATGGACCAGCATAGTCCAAACCCACGTACTGGAATGGAACACTAGCATTGGCAAGATGAGTGGATGGTAGATCACTCGTTTTCTGGGCAAGTGGTTGAACTCGGCGACGGTGGCATGAGGGGCATTTGGTGGCGCAATTCTTAACTTCAGAACGACCATGCAGTATCCAATACTTCTCTCGTATGTGATTGAATACGTGTTCGACACCTGCGTGGATCAGCCTCCGGTGATAGTGAATAACAATCAAACGAGTAATTTCGTGCGAATGATCTAATGCGATGGGGTGCTTCGTTTCCCATGACAACTCTGCTTTGTCGATGCGTCCCCCCCACTCGCAGGACTCCATCTATTAACTGTGGATCAAGACTTGCGTTACGGCTCCCTCTTGCGATCGGACGATTTTTGAATAATGACTCAATCTCTGCTCCATACCGGTCTCGTTGTGCAAATTTGATCCAATATTTCTCGGCCTGCTTCAATTCTTCCACGCTCAAAACTTCAGCGCTCCGCCGATCTATCTTGCGTAGATTGTGACAAAACCGTAAGATCCAAGCTGTTACACGAACGAGTCTGAGCCAACTGGAATAGGAGGCTGGATCAAGAGCCTTTGGGACAGGAACTTCTACCCTTAACACCTTCTTCTTCATTTCCATTTCGCCAGCTAGAGGGGCTGAGCAGCTAATGTCGTCAATCGGCCAGTCCGTTTTGTCACTCTTAAGAAAATCTGGTCCGTTAATCCAATCTGATTCAGGTTGGAGATCTTGGGCAGCAGCTCCCCTCGTTGCGATGTCCGCAATATTCAAGTTTGTTCTGATGTGATGCCATTGTCCGGGATCACTCTCTGACGTAACTTCCGCAACTCGGTTTGCAACAAATGGTCTGAAGTTCCGCGGCTCTCCATGTATCCACCATATCGCCGTTGTCGAATCTGACAAATAAATGACTTGACGCATACTAACATTTAACTCTTTGCATATGGTCTTCGCAACACTAACAGCTAACTGGCAACCCATAAGTTCACCTCTCGGAATGGAGATGGTTTTCAAGGACATTAGGCGTGTCTTTGCCATGATCAAATGACAAATAACTTCACCGTCCATAAGAGCTGCACGCATGAAGGCAACGGCAGCGTAGGCATCTTCGGAGGCATCACAAAAGACAACAAGCTCTCTCGTCAATGTCTTTGAAAACAGGCTGTAGATATACCGTGGCACTGCAAACAATTTCAGGGCAACCAACTCTAATTCCCATTTCGACCATTCAGACGCGATGTCGGTTGGTAAAGCCATATCCCAATCCAGACCTCTGGCCCATGTTCGTTGCCAAATGATCTTTGCACGTACCGTAAATGGACTTGACCATCCTAACGGATCATATAAACTGGCTAACTTGGCCAGGACTCCCCGTTTCGTCAGCGGTGTATTTGGGCTTTCAACATGTGCATAGGCAAGTCCAAGCGTATCAGACTGCGCATCCCATCGAGTTCCCAACGCTCGACCGCAGGGTAACTCTCCTTGCTCAAGGGATTCATCGGAAATACTTCGTTCAGCTTCCGGTATGGTTGCCAGCACCTCCGCTGAGGACAAGAACCATTTTCGCATTGGGAAACCTCCTTCGGCCATCAGAGATGTGACATCAGCTCACATGTCAACTGCCTGGGGCACATCATTACATGAAGTGTAGAAGTCGTCTACAAAGATATCTCGTCGAACTCTGGCTGCAGCTTCCAGGCAAACGACCTTGATTGTCTTCAGCCGTACGAATCACAGCAAAGTTGGCTTCACAAGGTGAACACTTATCGCCGAATACTAAACAATTCATCTCATAAATGTCTGGAGGTCTTGTCGAATTCAGGTCGCCCCACAAATACCGGTGGTACTTGCGTTCCTTTTCCTTCACACTTGTTAAAAAATTAAAATATCTTTGTAAAGTACGTTTGTTTTGCTCATGGGAATATTGATAAAAACCAAATTGAATAGGCTAAAATAAATATGCATATAATTTGATTGCATTTTTAATATGCACTCGTAGGTTTAGTTTTTTTGTCTGGCATAAAAATGGTTAACACTGAGTATTACTATTAATTATGATGGTTATGTTGTCAATAGATTATCCACTCGTGGGTTCAATTTAGTGCTAGGCTTTTAAATTCTGACAATAGATCATTTTCAATAGTTTTTGGGGTTTTTTGGGACACCCTGTACAGGGTGGGTGAAAAAAACTGGTACCTTTTCAAATTCAAATTAGCTGCGAATTTCATCACGGTTTATTCCCATGGGTCTGTATTGTTGTCTTGTTTCTGACTTTGTCTTGTTTCTGACAAATTTTGCACGGCCAAAATTATGCACTTCAACTCCCACAGGGAGCAAGATTTTGTTTTACAACGTCTTTCAATTTGCAAGAATACAATGATGCTAGCTTGAATTTCAATAGTATCAGTTTTTACTCACCCTGTACTGTGTACAAAGTCACGATCTGTTCTCTGTAGACCCATGGGAATAAACCGTAATGAAATTCGCGGCTAATTTGAGTTTGAAAGGGCATCAGTTTTTTCTTACTCGCCCTGTGGTGAAGACTAAACTAAAATCCTATAGGGGACTTGATTGCATAATCTGTCAAAATACTTTCTTCGTATAGTAACATTTGCATGAACTGACTATGCAAATTACAACACGATTGACTCTGAGAAACACAGTTAAGCCCGTTTTGCACTTCAACCGTATCGTAGCGAAACGTAGCGTATTCTGTTGTGTCCATATCATTAGTTCAGCGTAATTAGTGGTCACGAAACAATGAATGCGCTACGTTTTGCTACGTACGGTTGAAGCGCACTCTCAAGGCGCTGTTACACTATGTCTCGTAATATGGTTGCGACACATGTTGCAAGCGAAATTGCAAAGTGCAACATCCCTCGCAATCATAAAGTCACGCAATGTTTTTGTTGCTGGAAGCTTTGCCCGAAGTAGAATCAGGTTCTACTTTTCGCGACGATTGCCGCAACTCTGCAACACACTTTCTAGTCATTGCACAGTGTAAAATCCTTCTTGCAACTTGTGCCGCAATAGTTTTTTTGAGCGGCCAATAACAAAATCGCTTAAATCGCTATATATTTTCACACCCCCCCCCCCCCCCCCCACTATCAACAGTGTAACATCACTGAACAACAGTGTGACGCAAGCCTTGAAATATTTTCAGCTGACGGACACTTTGTCCGGCAACTTCTTCGGTGGGCAGGAGAAAATTTTCAGATATAATAGTGATACTAAATGTAGTATATGCTAATTAACAGGGCATGGTGACTCTGAATATGGGCCTAGATTCGTTTGAGTAGATTGTGTTATTTGTTTTAACTAAAGCAGCTATAGCTAATCGAGTTTACAACGATTTCGCTGTGGATCGATTCAATGTTGTCCGTTCGGGGGATTCTCAGTGAACTTAAGTCCTGGCTTTAAAAACGAATTTTACCCCCTGCAGCGTGGGTTCCGAAGTTTCGTGAATTCTGCGTCGATTTCACGTGGATTTCGCGTGGATACTAACAAGTGTTAGCTACGAGCAATTAGGTCACATAGTAGAACAGTTTTTACTTCAAAACACAGTTAAAGAGGCATTAAAAGAGTCATCTACACGATAAATGAATTATATTTAACGTTTTCAACAATTTTTGCAGATACACAAAGGCAATTTATTGCCTTCCTTGTTTACATTCATACATGACAAACTTGAATGTTTTCTTGTATATTTTTCTCACATGAAACAAAAGAAGTTGAAAAGATTATATTTTAACTTTTAAAAACGAACTTTAAAAGCAAAATCAATAAAATTTTGCCGTTTTCGCCGAGATTTTTTGCTTGACTAACTGTTTCCATAGAAACAAGAAAATTCAAAATTCAAAATGGCGGAAAAAATAATGACTTAAAAGCTAAATTAATTCTTTTATCGTAGTGAATTTACCCATGCATACGATCCTTTTTTGGTGCAAAATGTTCATGCAGTAACACAGTTGTTGCTAGATGGCACAAGAAGTGTGTTATATCACCTTATCTGTGAAAAAATGAGTAAAATAATTGCCATACAACCATAAACCTCTCAAAAGTCAGAGAAAAATAGCCTCGGGAGACTACCCTGTACCAATTACCAGCTCTCAGTAACTATGAAAATAAGCTCGTTTCCTGCTCATTTTTGAGGAACTAACCGGAATGTGTGTCCTTTGTGCTGAAAACATACAAAAAATTGAAGTAGAATTGAAAAAATACATCAGTTTTTAGAGCAATTCTTTCTTGTCCCTAAACTATACATTTAGGACACTCATTCCAGTTAGACTGATAAACTTGAATATACGTGCTTTCTAAAGCATACAATTTGTAATGCTAACCTTGTTCCCAGACCCATCTCCCAAGTCCCGAAAGATGAGTAACACAATATCAAGAATGTTTTGGTCACGTGACCGTTTCCATTGCAACAAAATATTGCAGTTTGTTAACACTAGGCTTTACTATCATTGTAGCAAGTTTGGTGGAGGTTGCTTTAATATATTTTGAGTAATTGCCATTTATGTCATATTTTGCTAAAATAAGCTGGAGCCATGACTTAAGTGCACTGAGTTAACATTTGATATTTATAGAGGGTGGTAAAGGGGGGTTCGGAGCACGTTTTACGAGAGGAAAAACAGCCATTTCACATTTCACAGGTAAAAAATTAGTAATTTCACGAAATTTAATGAACTCGTTTTTAACTGTGTAAATTTAACCCCTTTCTTAACCCGTCAGCCTATTTTTACGCTGTAGAAAGTAAAAAGCACTATTGAAAGCTCAAATTCGGATGAATTTCTGTAAAAACAGCCAATATATGTAGAAAAAATAAACAAAATAAATACATTTAGTAAAATTGTTGTAACCAATGCATTGTACTTTGTTCTTTAGCACTTTTCCTTACTCGTCCAGCTGCCAATCACGGTTCAGGAACAGGCATGTAAATCACATTTCACGACACAAAAATTCGTCAAATCACATTTCACAACAACAAATATTGGCAATTCACGGCTCACGAAAAAACCCTTTACCACCCTCTTTATACAACTCTAGTTTACTGTAAACATGTAAATTATTTTCGTTCCGCGGAATAAGTCAACTAAACTTTTACCCTTTTCAAATCAATAGTGACCTGATACTATCAGAAAATAACGAGGAAGTAGATGCTCTATTCGACATTAATAAAGTAGACTGTGACTATTTTCTGCCGTTGGAACAAAAAAGAAAGTTATCAAATCTTAAACAAATTAAAAACTCAATTCAGTATGTTTCATTTAAATATAGGAAGCATAACTAAAAAATTTGACTCATTTAGTCATCTTCTCGATTCACTGGATATACAATTTCATATAATTTGTTTAACAGTAACTTCGCTAAATGACACAAATTGCGAAAAATTTAGACTCAAAAAAATATAATTTTATAAGTTCAGAAAAAACAGAAAAAAAAAAGGTGGAAGAGTAAGCTTTTATATCTTAAAACTATTGAGTATTTAAAATTCGAAATGATTTATTTGAAAATGTAGAGGATTCAATAGAAACGACCTTTATAGAAATAACTAAATCAACGGACAAAAATCTAATCATTGGAGTGATTTAAAAACCACCAAACAACAACAATGAATTGTTTCAACATTCAATTAATAAGATATTAAGCAAAATCGAGAAAGAAAATAAAATTTGCTGCCTCATGGAAGATTCTAATTTTGATCTACTTAAATCAGAATCTTGTGACTATACCAATACATTTATTGAACAACTTTTTATTCTTCTTCTTATTAAATAAAAAAGTCCATGGACGACGAAATGCATACTAAAGTCAGCGAGAAACAAAAACAAACTATACAAAGCATTTTTAAAAAATCGAACTTGAAAAAGTGAACATATTTACAAAAAATTCAAAAACAAATTGAGCAAGGCCATTAAATTATCAAAAAAGTTATATTACAAGGAACAACTGATTAAGTATAAAAAAATTCTAAAATTATTTGGAAAACTTTATACAAAGTTCTTAATTTGATCTACCAAAAGAATTTATCATGAGGAAATTCAGCAAATAAAACAAATGATCCAATTGATATAGTTAATAAATTTAATGAATATTTCATCAATTTAGGACAAAAAATAGCAGCTAAAATTAAAAACAATACTAGTACTACATATTCTAACTATGTGGACAATAAAAATAAAAATTTTATCTTCTTTGACCCAATTACAGAACTTGAACTAGAAACCTAAATAAAAAACATGAACCCAAATAAAAGCCCATGATATGATGGAATTTTAACTAAAGCAATGATTCTCAGTGCAAAGTAAATATCTAAACCACTGACGCAAATTTATAACAGTAGTATAGCTCTGCCGGTTCTGGCGCATTTTTACTCGAATAATCGCCTCGCCCCGCCCCTTTTTTTTCGTCGTTTTTAAAAAATCTTTCCATGTGTCGCCTCCCCCTTTCCGTCGTGAAAATTAAAGTTCCGGGTGGTCCCGCCCCGGCTTCAAAAAAGTTCGGGGGTCGTATCCCCGGCTTCAAAAAAAGAGGGTTTTCCCCCGTGCATCGCGTCCCTGAGGTGCAAAAAAAATCTCGATATTTTTAAAAAATATCGGGATTTACCACCCTATCGTGATGGGTTGTGTCGGTCCTTGTGTTTAACTTGGGTTTTTGGTTGGTCAATTTTGTTGAAATAACAAAAAAGTTTTTTCATTTATGTTGATTTTGTTATCCATATTGTATTGTACCGTGGAATTAGCAATATTAAGCTTGTTTGCTATTTCTTGTATTGTTTTAAATTTTTGTTCTTCACCTGTATCGGTGTTTTTAAGGGTGTACTTACCTTTACCAGAAATTTCAATACCTAGTACTTCGCAGAGTTTTTCTTTTGACATTCTTGAAATGTATTTGATTCTGCGGATTGCTGCTTCTTTTCTTAGGTCGCTAACTTTTGAGTATTCTTTTAGAGGCCCATCGTCACGGGTTTTTTTTTGGGGGGGGGGGTTATTATTTTTTCTCCGTTTTTTAACGGGTTTTTTGTCTTCGTCGTCATCGTCGTCATCTGAAGAATATCGGCGGTCCTGTTCACCTTCCTCAGATTCATTATCATATGGGTATTCATATCCCCATTCCTCAGGGTTACAATCTTCCTCAGATTCATCATCATCATCATCATCATCATCATCATCATCATCATCATCATCATCATCATCATCATCTTTCTTAGGTTTACCACTTTCCTTAAGTTTACAATCTTCCTCAGGTCCATAATCTTCCTCAGGTCCATAATTTTCCTCAGGTTCATCACCTTCCTCAGGTTCATCACCTTTCTTTGGTTTACCTCCTTTCTTAGGTTTACCACCTTTCTCAGGTTTAGCACCCACAGTTTTTTGTGGTTTTTTTGTAACACCTTTTTTTTAACGGGCACCGAATGGTTAGCGTTACCAAAGAGTGACTGGAACCGATTATGACTTAGTTGTTTTAAGGCTTCATTCTTTTGTATTAAGGTTTGTGATCCCCAGTACCAACTGGGTGGATTTATAAATGAAAACACACTCCCAATCTCAACTCCACAATCAGGACAAAAAGGACCATGCGAATATTCATTCCTTTTGTGAACACATTTGTTCGATGTTATTTTTTTTACGTAATCTTCTTCTTTACTAAATTCACAGCGTAAACAAACAACCCGGTTACCAACTTTTTTCATATGTAAATGGTTACAATCCTCGTATTGTTTAGGGTTTATGAATTGAGGGTTACCATCCACAAAATGAAATCCACAGTCGGCCCAACAATAGAAATCCGAATAATCTATAAACCTTTTTTTACGGCGGTGTTCACATTTTCCGAGGGGTTCAAGCTGAAGGCCGCATTCCCTACATTTTTGACCCATTTGTGTATAGAATCTACTCTCGTGATTACAATTTTTATACTGGTCTGGGTGAGCGTATTTTTTTCTCCCCAACAAAGGTTGTACCCACAATTTAAACATTCTCCATTTTCTTTTTCAGTGTGTGTACAATTGCTAAAGAGATCGTCTTTCACTTCGTAATTATACCGGATACGAACGGATACGAATGAAAACGTATACGAACGTTGTCGTTGGCGTGGCAGGATCAGTAGCCGGGGCTTTAGCAACCAAACTATTGTTTTAAATGATTTTCATAACCTATACAGGTTATGAAATTACAAAACAAATTTCGTGACTAAAAACCCTATTCCGATCGTGCTACCTAAAAGGTATGGGAGATGAGCATTTGGTTGTGTTGTTATAGTTGGTGGTTTTACCGTTGGCGTAGGTGGTGGTTTTTTCGTTGGTGGTATAGGTGGTTTCTTCGTTACCTTGGGGGCAACGTAATTAACTTTTGTATTCACGCCAAATTTCATGGCGTTCGTAGCGATGGTTAAAACGTTGTTATACCCTTCGACTTTATTTTTTAAAATAATCATGTTGGATGGGATTAAAATAATGCCTGGCGTGATAGCCATGTTTAATACGACGTTTGTGTCTTGAATGGCTTTTCGCATATCCGAAATGGCTTTTGACGGGTTATCTTGTGCGATCGTATCTTGAACAAGCCGATGAAATATTTGCTACGTTTGTAACGATTTTGCACCTTGCCCGACAATAGGCCATCGCGTTTGTGCTTGTGCTCCTAAGACGCTATACACGTACGATTCAATAGCCGATTGTACTAAAATTTGTCCTGTTTTTGTAAGACCGTCACTATCGTCTTTAATGAATTTCATCCAATCGGTATCACTATCGTTAACGACTTTTGAAACTTCTTCGTAGTCGATACCAAGCACACCGGTATTATTAGCCGACATCCTATACCTATAATTCCTAATATTATTTTTATTTGCATGATGCGAAAGCCAATAATTTATTTCGGCACGCGTTCGTTCAAATTTATGAGCCCATATACGTTTGTGTGGAATATTTTTTTGAATTATTTTTTTAATATCGTTTGTAATATACGGCGACATTTTTTCTGGCGTTCCCGTAAACCGTTTCATATGGTAATAGAGGCAATACCGCGCAATACTCGTGACAACGTTATTATCACCTGTTAAATGTTTTCGACTCAGTCCACCCACGTAAGAAATAATATAAGCTGCTAATAACGATGCAAAATACGGATCGTCTTTGTTCACGGCTATTTTTGTAATATCGTTTGCGTTTCCTTCCCACGATGTAGACAACGCGTCGAAATTACTTGTAAACTTGAAGTTTGCATTAAAGTGAATAGCGAATTTTCTAAAATTATAGGGTAACGACGACGACGCTAAGGCAAACGGTTGCACCGTCCCGCCTGTATCCCAGATGACCGGTAACCAGTGTAACTCGCCCGAATATAATTTTTTAAAATCGTCGGTTGTAATGTCTAAAAATTGCCCGTCGCGAACTTTAAACGTTACGTTCGTCCCGGTAACGTCACCTGTTTTGGATAAGATAACGTTAAACTTAAATCTGTCCAAATGAGCGTTCGGATATTGTTGGGCGAATTGTTTTTCCATGCGTTTTTTGGTATTTTTTAAATTTCGTAACGCTTTGTTATAATAGGACCCGTAATATTGTCTGTACGACGTTTCGTATTTGGTAAAGTCTTCTTCCGACATTTTTTATTGAATATCCTTTATATTTTTAACCGGGACCCACGATGGGCTATCGTACCCTAACCATTTCACTAACGCCGTTCCATTCTTTTTCCGGATTATTTTTTCTATCCTGTACGTATCGTCTTTTTTGTTGATAAGGGACAACTCTTGTTCGTAGAATTTACCGATAATCGGCTCTTCTTCGTGATCTTCTATTTCGTAAACAGTAGGATCTCCTCGAAGGACTTTGGACACTTTAAAAATTTCTTCAGTAAAATTCGCTTCGTACCCTTTAGCAAAAATACTTTTGTATTTACTCACTCTAACCGTATCCCCGACCTTGAATTTAGGCGGTTGTAAACCATCCAAAACATGCCCGTATAACGTAACCCATACCTTATTTTCATTCGTTTGGTCCACGTCTTTTGGTTTCATATGAATACTACTGTGTTTGGTATTGTTATAATTTTTTGTAAGGTCGTCTAAAACGCTGATCCAATTACGCGTACCTTTACTGTAAAAATATTTTTCCATCTTTGTTTTCAATGTCCGATTAAACCTTTCGACGATAGCCGCTTTCTTCTCGGATTGTGTAGAAAAGTAATGGACGTTATGACTTTTCAGTAATTCTCGAACACCCACGTTATAAAACTCTTTTCCTTCGTCAAACTGGGCCACGTTAGGGTATTTCCCAAATCTTGTTTTAAAGGTACCTAATAATTGGTCGACGGCTTTTGTCATATTTTTTGTGTCTTTCCGGTAGACGGGGACCGTAAAAGCATACCGACTAGGAATTTCTATAGATGTTAACATCCAACGATACCCTTTGTTTTTACTGGCGTATTGTCCCATATCGACGAGATCCATTTGTATTTGGTCGGCAAGACCTTTAACAAACGTTTTCATGAATTTATGTTTCCGAATGACAGGTTTGATTCTCGCATAGGTATCTTGTGTTTCCAACCATTCTTTAACAAGTCGTCGACTCACTTTGGCCCCATCGGCTTTTGCTTTTTGGTATAATTTTTCAGCAGATTGATAGCCTTTAGAAGGATCGTAGTAAATGTTCCTTAATTCTTGTTCGTTGATAATTTTTATTCAATATATAATTCGAACATGACCGTTAACCCAACACTATCACCAATATTTGTGTTCACGTCGAATTGGAACGTGCTATGCTCACCGTTTAAGACTGACACCGACGTGTGAATATTATCGTACGGTGTAACAGATTCGTTTAAACTTTGCTCGGTCGTAACGGGAATACGTGCAAAAACCCGGCTCCGGTTACCGTTTGTATCGAAATTCCGGTCGATATCCACACAATTACACCCAAGCGTTACGTACCGTAACCCGCGGTTAATATCAACGACAAACGGCGACTTCGATTTGGTATTAATTGGGATGATTGTATTTTCTGGGAACCCAAGCAACAGGCCAAAATGATATAAGTTTAACTTTTTTGGTGATTGGGTAGCACAAAGGTTATCGTGTTTGTGCCGTTCTAACGTAATACCGGATTCGGCTAAACGGTCGGCAATCATATTAAACGTCCAGTATAACGTACCCTTCTTCAAACGCAACGCCCGTGGCAGGATGGTCGGGGACCGTTATAAATTTTATAAGATCGTTGTCGTTGGTGACAATATTTTTATACTTCCATAACACGCTAATGTTTTTCACGTGTATTTTTTCTCCGGTTTTTGTCGTTATGCATCGTTGAAGGGAAATTTCGTGTTTGCCCGTACCGAGCGATAACATAAGTTTGTCCATCTTTTATTTAAATAAAATGGATGAGATTGAATTAGATAACCTCGGCGAAGACCCTATACCGGAAGAAGAAGAAGAAGGAGTCAAAGAAACAAATACGGATTGGCGTGATGGAAGTATGATTATCATGGGTGGGTTTAACCCAGAACTACAACAAGGTTTGGAAGAAGAAGAAGGACAACCCGAAGGTCAAATCCAAGGCGTTAGGGATCGTTGGTACACGGAAGATAAAAAAAATCTTCTTAAAGAATTAGGTATTTCCCTGAACAAAGGGGATGGTCCATTTTCCAAAAGTGTTTTCGAAAAATTAAAATTAACTTTAAACGCAAAATGGAAAGTAAACGGTGCAGAATTTGACGGGGTGAAAATTATTGTCCAAAAAGGAAAAAGACTTGTGTACACGGAAGATGTAAAAAAATTAGCCAAAGTCGATGAATTTAAAGAACTCGTAGACAAAGCCGAATTGGAACATAAAAAAACACCGGCAGCGTTAATTGAAGAAACGTTACCGGATATACCCGTTACTACGGACCTCGAACAAGCGGTTGTACGGAAAAGTATTGAAAATTTAGAACATTTTATCGACGAAAAGGTTGCAAAAATAGAAGCCGACGCCAAGACCGCGACGATCAGTGAGCAAACAATACGCGAATTCGGTGGTATAATAAGAATACCCAACCCCGAACTTAATTTAGATAACGGTTCGATAAAAGAACAAGAAGACACATTTCGTCAACTTGCTAGAGATGAACCAAAACTCTTAGAGAAAAGTTTATACGAGGCGATGGCCGATACGTGCGTATTAAAAGCCGACGAAATTCGGTTACGACAGGGCGAACGACCTGAAAGTGTAGAAGTCCAATCCACATGGTCGAAGAAGAAGCTCAACAAAACGATCTAACGCGTTTTGAACGGTTTAAACAATGGGCTAAAAGAAACCTTGGAGGTATTTCCGTCGTTGCAATCTCGGTGGCAGGTATCATAACCACTATATGGTTGCACGAACCGTCATCAGGAAAGGAGCACAAGCCACAAGTAAATTTGCAAGGGCATTAGCCAAAGTAGGTGAAAAAGTAGCACCGATTATCGGCGGTCTTTTAAATTTAGCCGCTAAACTTTTGACGTTAAGTGCGGATGCCATTGGTTTCCTTGCAAAAAATTTATGGTTGCTTGCTGTTGCTATTGCGTATATTTTGTATGAAAAATACCAAAAAAAAAAAAGTTACTAAATAAATGAATAGAGGTGAACAATTAACTGCAGGTTATAAGAAAGCATCGGTGCTTGAAAAGGATTTACGTGGGTCAAGACATTGGATTAAATCGTCGTTATTGAAGAAAGAAGCATCCCCCGGGGATACTTACTCGGTAAGTATTCCTACATTGAATACATATGAATGTATCGTGCCTGATACAATGGCCTTGTCGTTTAATACAAAGTCATGGGTCCTGAACAATTTAGGCCGGTTGCTCGTCGACCAGTTGTGTATTAAAGTCCAAGGTGAGAAAGTTTACCAGAACGTGGGTGAAAGCATATTGGAAGTTTACAAAGACTTGTGGCGGTCCGACGTCGACCGTGAAAACCGACAACAATATGGGATTGCCAATGAAAATGTCCGGAAACTTATTTCTAAAGATGATAGCGCCGACAAAGCAGCAAAAACCGACGGTGTTTTAGACACAACGGTTGCCGGCATATACGACCGTATGAAAATCCCACTCGGGAAAATTCTATGCGATAACGGTCCGTATGCACCGTACGGTATGTGTGAGTTCGTCTACGACATCACGTTACCAAGATCGGAAAAAATCATGAAAGCACAAACGAATGAGGAAATTGGTGAGTATAAACTTACAGATATGCAATTAGAATACGACGTGATTAGGAGTGTAGGACTTGCGGAAAGCATTAGAGGAACGTACAATATCGGGAGGTCGTTCCCGTACAACCATGTAACACTCTTGAAAAGCCCAGTGTGGCGAAAGGAAAGCGAACGCGAAGTGATCGACATCAACGTCCCAAGAAAAAGTCTGAAAGCCGTCGTACTGTTATTCACGGAAAAAGGATCAAAAGACAGCGAATATTTTCCGTTCCCAAATTTAACAAGCGTCAAAGTAGATGTTCAAGGAACCCCGAACGATATTTACAGTGCTGGTCTTGCTAAACGTGATATGTACGACGAAGCCGTCTGGTTCTTCAATAATGACGACTGTGAAAAATATTTAGGCACAACCAGCGTGTCGTGTAGAAAATATTACACCGACAAGTTTGCATGCGTCATAGACTTCAGGACCGTGAACGATAATACCGTAAGCGCTAGCGGTCGGAACCTTGTTGGGGTACAAGCAGGAATACTCATGGAAATAGATAAAGAAGCAACAACAACAGATTTGTTCTGCCACGTCTTCATTATTTCAGACGGTGCGATTGATATTAGCGGTACACAACTCAACGGGAACGCTAATTACTAAATATCCATATGATCATTGTCGGTATGACCGCGTGTGGAAAAACACATTACCTTTTGGAAATGCTTGAAAAAGAATACAAAAACCATTTCGACCATATTTTCATCGTATGTCCAACTTTAGAAGATAACAAAACGTACCAACAATGGAAGTATTTAGCTGACCCAGACGTCTACGCATTGCCCGTCTCACATGATAACGTAGAAACCACCCTTCGTGAAATTACACATTTTGCGAAAAATACCAACAGTCTCATTATCCTCGACGATTGTGCATCTAGCAAAGACGTTAAAAACAGAACAAGCGAACTCGTAAAATTAGGATTTTCCGGCCGACATATCGGGCTAAGTACAATCGTCGTCACGCAACAATTAACGTCTATCGCAAAACCGTACAGAATGAATATTTCAAGACTCGTCACGTTTTACAACGCGTGCAAAGACGATGTGAAATATATTTTCAGCAATTATCTTAATATCGAAAAAGACGAAGAAAAAGGAATTATAGACACGTTAAAAAGTAACGACTATGCACGATTAGAAATTTTAACGACAAGACCATGCACACATCAAGTTATCATTCCATAATTTCAAAACCTTTTAAAGGTTTTGAAATAAAAAATGCTAACGCTACGTGAAAAATTCCTTATCGTTCTTACCATGTGCTTAACGCTTACGTTTACACTTCTTACCCTAACGTTTACGTTTACACTTCTTACCCTAACGTTCCCAATGACGGCTGCCCTTACAATTTTTTTAATCCTAAAACACTTATAATAAAATGGATGATGAACGAAAATTCGAAGACACAGTACGGAAATTAACCAAAATGGTATATGGTGACAACTACGACCATTCTCAATATGAAAATATACTTAATTGTCTCCATGACTTTGAAAACTTTTTCGAAAACCTTTCCTTAAATGGCTTTAGAAAACTTGTGAAAAGCCTAGGCACATTCCTTGATGATTATAATGAATCCCATAAACAGGAATAAATTCATAACGTTATGACGTTATGAATTTCCTATTCAGGATTTAATTTTTTATCGGCCACGTGAGCACCGACTGTAATCCCACCAGATACTAACCCAACCAAAGGAACGTACGGTGTTAAATAACCAACGATCATTTTCACGTCGCGTTTAAACAATTCGTTCTTACCAAGATCGTCTTCTAACGAAACGTTATCTTTCACGAGATCTAACTTCATCATAAGTTCGGATATTTTCGTAATACGCACACCCGTCACTTTGTCGTTGACTTCATCTAACTCCTGTCGTTTGTAGTCGTCGTAAATTTTTTTTAACGTTTCTTCCGTAGCGTTTTCGATATATTTCGAAGTATGTTTAATTTTTTTTTCGGCTACTAACCGTAATAATTCTTCCCGGTAACTCGTTTGCTCATCTTCCATTCATCTATAACTTCAATAACCTTTTAAACGAAAAAAACGTCTCGTCCGTAAAGTCCATCGTATGGTTATTGTCAGGTTGGAATACAAAATAGATAGAGTTACCTAGAATGTGGTCGGTACTCCGTGACACTAAATCTTGCATAACAAATTCATACGTTTTCCCGTTTTCATAATATAACGAAAGTGAAATTTCTTGCCCGTAAATACGCGTATCCTGGTTTAAGAACGATCCTTGGATACGTACCCTTTTACCAGTACCCCTGTGGAATAATCCACCCTGTACATCGTTATGAGCTATCTTATTCTCATAACTCCAACTCCAATACTTATATTTGGACGACGCATTGTACCCAGAACCACCACAATCGCCCCATAATATGACATCGTATCCTCTTGAAGTCGTTAGAACAACATCCATTTCATAAGTGTAAACACCGTTTGGAAGTTTAGGTTGAACAGAAAAATTTATTTGGTAACTGCTACCTACTTTTGAAAAGTCTAACGTTTTCGTAGCACGTCCGTTCGCAGGCGAATCAACCATATTGTCTTGTCTAAGAATTGTAACGTTACCGGGCTTCCCTTTAAACGTCATAATATTCGTATAATCCGAATAATACCTTTCGACAAAACCTTTCGTAATCGGTTCGCTCGATGTTAAAGGGATAATAGGCAACCCGGTAATACGGTGACCGTTCATATCAATATCGGTGCCTTTTTTAATGTACACCGTGTCGGTATAACTTTTGGATACGGCAGCCGTATCGCCGGATGGGGTCGGGTTCAAACCTAATATTTCGTGATTGTTCATACCTATGTTGTCTTGCATCGTAAACCCACTGTCGGTCAAGTATACTCGGTTCGCGTATTGTTTTGTAATAGGGTCGTTTGCTAATGTTGGGTCTGGGAGGTTTGTAATTTTGTTGTTGTCCATATTAATGTTACCGCGCATTGTAAAACCCGCGTCGGATAACCCACCGGAACCAGGAGGCCCCTGATTACCTGTATCCCCTTTTGGCCCTGTATTACCTTTGTCACTTTTTGGACCTTGTGACCCCGTATTGCCTTTGTCACCTTTTGGTCCTTGCGCGCCTGTATTACCTTTATCACCTTTTGACCCTTGTGGACCCGTATCTCTTTGGTCACCTTTTGGTCCTTGTGGCCCCGTATTGCCTTTGTCCCCTTTTGGCCCTTGTGGTCCCGTATCTCCTTGGTCTCCTTTTGGCCCTTGCGGTCCCGTATCTCCTTTGTCCCCTTTTGGGCCTTGCGGACCCGTATCTCCTTTGTCGCCTTTTGAAGAGCCACCGCTACCTTTATCACCTTTGTCCCCTTTCAGCCCCTGCGGCCCTGTATCCCCCTTGTCGCCTTTTGACCCTTTCGGACCTACATCTCCTTTATCTCCTTTTGATCCTTGTGCACCTGTACCGCCTTTTGATCCTTGTGCACCTGTATCACCTTTCGGGCCTTGTGGCCCCGTGTCTCCTTTTGGCCCTTGCGACCCCGTATCCCCTTTGTCACCTTTTGGGCCCCGTTGCCCACCACCACCACCAGAATAATGCGTATCCGCATAACTTCTCGTAACGGGTTCCGAACCCGTTGATGGGTCCGGTAAATTTATAATTTTATGGTTGTCCATATCGAGATCCCCTTTTTGTATTTCCAATGAATAACCGAATAATAACGACATTTTATTTATAATTCATAAAAAATATGGGCTGTGCAACCTCCAAAAATGAAAATAAAGCTAACAAAGACGTATGCGAACGAAGAAAAATCCTATTTGGTTTACACATGACCAAAAACCCTGATGGGATAGAAACAAATTTCCAATTTGCCATCGAAAGAAAAGCAAAAAAAACTTACGAGGTCCCAAACGTTAAAGAAGGAAAAGACATAGTTGTCATTAAAGAAGAAGAATAAAAATTCCTAACACATGTGCGTTAGAAATTTAATCCTCTTCTTCTTCACTTGCATCTGGGTGATCCCCCTCGACTACTTCCTCCTGTACGTCTTCCATTCTTTCATCCGGTACGTCTTCACCCCCATCTGGGTAATCCCCCTCAATTACTTCCTCCTGTGCATCTTCCATTGTTTCATCAGGCACGTCCTCCATTGTGTCTAACGTCGCGGTGACTTTTGCTAACCCGCGTTGACCCGACTTTTCTCCTAGGCTAATGACTTCCAATAGTTTATCCTCGTCCACCGACCCCAACACGGTCATAAACGCGACGTGGAAACACCCAAACGCAATAGTTTTACGTACGTTCCCTTTCATGACCTTTCCTGTAACCGTCAAATAATGCCTATACAATTTTATTGCTTCTACCGTAACTTCGTAAGGGAACTTATGACGAAACATGTTTTTTTGTAACTTATCATCTTGCGTCATTTTCTCCTTTGGTTGACGTCCATGCTTATAGAACCCGCCTTTCATTTCACCAATTGTTACGCTAATTTCTTCACCGCATTCTACACAAAAATTTATGCCGTACATTTCTTCTAATTTTTCGTGCGGGCAGTCCATTTTGAGCTTTTACCCGTTTTAATGGTTTTTTATTTCATGATTTGTTTTTCCACCTTGTGGACGCCCAATTCTGCATTAAAACGTTTTACAACAGACATATCCATAAGCCCAAAACCCCAACCACGACACACGCATACCCGCGTATGCCCAACAGACAACTCAAGGTGGTTACCTATTTCTTCAACAACCCGTCTATGACACTTTTTACAAAACTTCATTTTTGTTTTGTAAAAAAAAAATACATCCCTAAGTTTACGATTTTTTCTTCAGTAGTGTTTTTCTACCAGCGGCAGGGTGGCCGCCCACCTTTCGGCGTCGCACTTCTTGTAGTGTTTTTTACTTTCTTTTTGCCAAAGTGATAATAAGTCTATAATGTCTATTTTGTACTTATCGCTAACAACCTTTATGAAATAGAAACCAATATGCCACATTGAGCTTTAGAAAACTCAACGCTCAAGAACTTTTCAACTTTAAATTGGGCCGACATTGTTTTATCTAACCCTAAAATGACAAAAAATATTTCCGCGATTTTTTTTTTTTTTTGGAAGCCGCCATCTTGAACGAAATTTTTTACAAAAGTGACATCGCTCAAAAGGGGGTGGGAAATTTTTTAGAAAAAAACCATCGCTCAAAAGGTGATTTTTATCTCAAAAGGAGAAAGTTTTGGCGGGATTTTATCAAGTTGCCATCGCTCAAAAGGTGGTCGAATATGGCCGAAAAGCATACTACTAAGGAGAGGGAGGAGTTTTTAAAGTGGAAACGTGAAATTCATGAAAACGAACTGGAAATAAGGACAAGACCAATATTAGTCTCGAGCGCTATTAAGAAGAACACGCAAAAATGGATAATTAAGGGTGACGACTACGTTGACCCAACCGTTTTCCTTGAAAATACGACGTCGACAGTCGAAAGATTAATTAGCAGCATTGATAGCGTTGGAAAAAGGTACATACAGTATTAGTATGCAAAATGGTCCGAACGGACCCGGAAACCGAGAAAGACACTTTCACCATTGCACATTTCAGCAGCAAAACACACAGTATGGATTAGCGCAGAAGACGTGAAAAACGAATACTTGGTCATGAAGCAAAAAATGCTCGAAAGTCTCGCCAATTATTAACAGCTTGGAAGAGGATGGAGGCTTCACTCTATAGAAATGTTAGAAATATTTATTACGAAGTTTAGTCCATTAGAAGGGAAAAGTTACAAACCGTTTCCTCTTTCAATTGCAAAGAAGAAGGCTGTTATCAACATGGAGAACAACGACGATCAGTGTTTTAAGTGGGCGGTCACGAGAGCACTAAATCCAGTCAAACGGGATGCAGAACGTATTGATAAGAATTTAAGAACTCAGGCTAAAAAATATAACTGGGATGACATAGAATTCCCAACAAAATTAAAAGACATCCATAAGTTTGAAAATAATAATGAAATTAACGTTAACGTTTTCAGTTTTGATGAAGAGTCCGGTAAGTACGGGAGGGTTTACACATTAAGACTCAGTAAAACATATTATGAAGAAACTGTAAATTTATTCTTTTACGACGATCATTACGGTGTAGTAAAAAATCTAAGTAGACTCGCTTACTCAGCTTAATAAGCATAACCATAAAAAACATATATACAACAGATGTTTAAACCATTTTTGGTCACCTAAAATGTTGGAAAACCATCTCGAACTGTGCCAAAACCACGACCACCAACGGCACGGGTATCCAATCAAAAGCAATAAGTATATGACTTTTAAACAATACCAAAAATTACACAAGGTTCCCTTCGTCGTGTACGCTGATTTCGAATGCAACCTCGCAAGCCAGGGTTTTATATTCGCTAAGGCGAGGAAAAACCCTGGTTACCGCTGGTCACGTGACTAACTGTTTTCCCCCAAAATCTGGGGGAAAATTAAAAAAGCACTTAGGGAGGGGTGGCAGAGGAGCGCCATTGCGCAAATGAAAAGCATGAAATTTTAATTTACTGAAATTTTCACAATATTTTGTGATTTTGCCTGCAACAAGTGCCAACAGCAACTGAGAACAGAAAGGAAACATATTGAAATTGATTGCATCCTGTTTTGGAAGATATAAGGTATTAAATTACAGATTCGAGCATGGAATTAAGCTCAAATTTCAAAAGTCATTCAAGTCGATCGATGGCCAGCAAGGAGACGCCAAAAAAGCTCTACAAAAAACAAGAATCGAGGGCCAGTATTTCACGCTGTAGACTCTGTAATACTGTTGCTGACCCGAAACACAGCAAGAATCTCCATCGGAAACAGAGCGAAACTACCCTTCGCAATGCGGAGATCATTGTAGAGAAAGCACACTTCCTCATCAGATATGCGCGCCATGTGAGAGACGCCTAAAGAATGCTATAGAATTCAGAAAGGTTATTATCGATACTCAGCGAGCTTTGTCTGAAAATGTCCGTGTGAAACGTTGCGTGGAACTCTCGCCATCTGTTGCGAAGCCGTCCGCAAAAGTTCGTGCAGCTGGAACTTCGCGTCGTCGAAGTATCGACTTCACTTTGGCAGACGAAGCTTCAACTGAAATCGCAGTGAGTACATATTAACATATAATATTCTTCTTAAATATTGCGTCAGTTTATACTTTCAATTGTTCACATCATATTACATAGTTTTGTTGATGATTATAAATACCACTGATTAATAATCGTTGAATGTTTTGCGCCATAACAAAAAACATTTACATATAAGGTCAATAATACATTCATGAATCATTCGTGCATACAAAAACACTTAACAAAAAAAAGATTTGATATGGAGAATTTACTTGTGGTACTGTTTCCCACTTCCTATTTTGTCATAGCTGTAAATATTTTTTGTACCATCCCCTGTGAAAATGAGCTTCAGTCTATCTATCATATGATCAAATCTATTTATCTTCATGTTTATTTAGAGTGATTGCCCAGTGCCCAGGGGGATTGAAACCATCTCATCACCATTGGCTGTTCTCAGTGTTGCCAACAAAGAGCTCATTGAAGTGGCAAGAAGGAGTGACCCATCTGTGCTGAGGCAAAGAGATTATGGTGGTTTATCATCTGAATGTTGGATGTCAGATATTTTGAAAGAGATAGAAAGTCGATGTCCAATTGTACACAAAATCCTGTGCAGTCTCTTGGAAAGTGACATTTGTCCAGACAAGAAGAAACCTGGCATCTGTTTAATTTATGGCATTATGATGTTTTTACGATGCCATGAATTAAGCAGAGTGCAAAGGGTAAATTCCATCCTGCTTGCACAAAGCCATGCATCAGTTAATGTAAGTTTTGCATCATGTCCTCATTCTATATTTGTTTTTGACTCCAATATTTTGTCTAACAGTGCTCTCTTGATGCACAAGTCAGCACCACTCCCTGTAGTATACATGCATGTATCTGTACGTACCGGTACAACCTCTAAGAATACCTTTAAAATATTATATTTGGTTCATATGTAGTTCATTAGTTCATACTATACATATTCTGGAATCAGATTAATCATGGTGTTGACTTATGCATTAGTCTGTATGGGTCTAGAGGATAAAAGTAATTACAGCACCATATAATCAATATTGATGAGTAAAATAATAAAGCAGGGCTCACAGGGGACATTGTATTAAAATTATTAGAATGCAGTAAACGTTCCCCTCACTACCTACAGTACACAATACAACAGATTTGAAGTTGCAAGCAAATGCTCTTTGTCAGGAATTAGTAGGAGTTAATGAGTTAAGAAGGTCATTGTACATGTATATTGTGTGCTGTTAACAAAAGTCAGTGCAACTACCTCAATAATTTGGGGGGGGGGGGCTCATATCAGTCATATTCATATATTCATGTTATGTATGATTAATTTCTTTTGACATCCATTGTTTCTATGAACACAAATATATGAATATGAGCCCCCAATTCTCAGGCTGGCTGTCAACACTGAGACTATCTTTAAATATATGTTCTGTTTTGTGAGCTACTAATAATTCCTTAGGTCATTTCTGTTGCTTGCAGATATCAAGGATGCTGTTGCCACAGGTAATGGAGAGTATCTCTCTGTCCTGCGGAAACAGCTACTTGCACATTTCTTTTCCACCTCTGGCTTCAACGAGTACTCCATTGAAATGTTTATCAACATTTTACAATGCCATGTTTTGTTGTCTCAAGCTGAAGCGCATCATTGTAAGTGGGCTGCTACAGTGAATTGGAAAGGCGGTGCAGGCAAGAATATTGAGATCGACCTTTTCCAGGAAAATCGAAACTGTGAGATGAAAAAACTCATCAATTCAATGGGAGCAAACAAGACCAAAACAGCAATTGGAAGAGCAAGTAAGGCATCTGGAGGTGTGAAGAAAATTGTTGAAGCATTTGACAGTCAAACAAACATGCGTCCCAAGTCTTCAGCACACTCTCATAGGTTGTCAGCTGAAGATGAACGTGTGATCATTAAACATTTGAGAGCTACGAGGCCATTCAAGAAGGAGGATGATAGAATGTTCCAGTCATTTGCTGGTATATCCCATGATCCAATCCATCCATTTGACAAAGAAAAATTTAAAGAATGGATTGACAGGCACACAAGAAACATATTGATGCACTACCCTATTTTAGATGATGCACATGAATCCACTGAAAGTGAATAAGTTCACTCACTAATTTCATTTATCACATCAAAACACATGTTTATTCAAATAAACATTGTGCAGTAACTTTTTTGGCCTATGTCAGATTTTAACTTTATCTCTCCCAGGTTTATGATGAAACTCCTGCATGTTTGTATAAGCCAATTATTGTGACTTATACAGACAAGAATGCAAAATAGCACACAAATGAATTAGGCAAAAAGTTAGTAAGGCCTGTTTCAGACATCAAACTTTTCATTTGTTGAATCTAATGCAAATGAGCTAAAACAAAGAATTTAAGTCATTAACATTAGGTTTGGCAAACGAAATGTTTGACGTTTCAACTTGGCCTATAAGGCTGCATTATTATGTAATCATGCATTAAAACCATACATACAACCAAAAGAACACTTATATTTCAAAAAGAAAATGTCCATTAAACAGAGAATGGTTCAACAACCACATTGTAGAAGGGGGGAGGGTAACTATTTTAAAAATTTATGAAACATTTTTCCAAGATTGTACATATGTCTTGCCATGTAAATATATTATACAGTGTACATCTGTATTTGGTGCACCTAAGAGAAACATGTTGTCACAATTAAATGACCAAGATTTACATGCAAATGGTATTCAGTTGACTTATGGTATAGTATCAGAAACTACAAAATTGTTTTTAGTCTATTCCTGAACATCATCAATCTCTAACTGAAGCTGTAAACACTTCGGACATTTGCATTGTTCCTTGCATACACTGCAACAGAGGTGTAATGGCTTAACAAGAACTGTTAGTTCCGAGTCCATTGACTTCAGTAGTAATTTCCTGAGGCATATGTCATCACTTGAGCAAAAGTTACGCATGTCGTCATGCATTGCCACTCTGTTCTTACCAATGTCTCGAATATTGTAAAATAAGCATGCTGACGATGGATTGCCATCTCGTCCAGCACGACCTGTCTCTTGAAAATAAGCTTTCATGCTGCATGGAGGAACAACATGAATTATTTGGCGGATGTCAGGTATGTCTACACCCATCCCAATAGCTACCGTTGCAAAAACAACACGGATAATACTACATTTTGAACAGAGTTGCTTCAAAATTTCTTCTTTCATCTGATCAGTTTGTGGGGCATGAAACTGGCCAAACAACCTGTTTGATGGGATTGGAAGAGAACCAACAGGAAAATATTGTTCAACACCAAGAACATACTCGAACAGCTTGTAGGCAAATCCACATAGCCTCAAGGGTACATACACTATGGTAAGTGGATACTCATTCTTTTCTTCTAACAGACCTTTGGCAATTGGCATCAAAATTGATTGAATTGCATCAAAATCTTGTCCATGTCGAAATATTTTCTCATAGAAAATATTCTTCCTGTCTGGGTTGCCAATAATATATTTACAACTCTTTAACCCCAAAGAGTCTATGATACCATTCATGTCTGCTTGACTTGCAGTTGCTGTCATGGCAATACAAGGGATCTCAGGGAAAAGTGCACATAACATTCCTAACTTGCTGTAGTCCTTCCTAAAGTCGATTCCCCTGCAATGAATTAAAACAAACGTAGTAATACTGTAATATTACACCATTGCATGAATATATTAAGCGTGCATGTGTTTATGATAAACAGGGATTTTGCTTACCATTCAATGATACAGTGAGCTTCATCGACAACAATGGCAACCACATTTTCTTGATAGTTTTTGCTCAACAATAGTTGTCGCCCGTATTTGCTAGAAACTAAAGTCTCCGGGTGGGCAAAAACAATGTGGTAATGCCCGTCGCGTAATTTCATCTCCTCACACCGACTGAAATCGATATCAGCAACAACTTCGTCATCGTCTGAATCAAGTCCCTTTCTCGTTTCCCTCATATTCATAACAGACGCTTTAATTCCACTTTCGCTCAAGCGAGATATTTGATTACTCATCAAAGAATTAAGGGGTGATACAACGATGACTATACAGTCAACCATTGTCGTAGTAATACCTTTTGACCTCCAACCAAGAAGCAAATCGCCTCGCAACTTGATTTTAGCGAACAACAGCATTGGCAGAAGATGAAAGATTAGCGACTTTCCGTAGCCCGTTGGCAAACAACACATCACATCATTTTTCAAAAATACACTCTCTAGGCAAAGAACTTGCTTTGGTTTTAAAATAATCTCTTTGTATACACTATTTAAAAGAGCAAATTCCAAGCACGACAGAAAAGCAATGTAGTCCAACATGGCGAGTGATGAAAAAGAAAGATAAGTGGAAGCATGTAATTTGATACTCTCTCCTCAACCCCTTAGGCAATAAAATGCTACACAGCAAAAAACGCACAACCTGTTCTGGCCTGATGAAAACAGGATTGAACAATGTTGTGCTGCCCACATTGTTCAAGGTTGTCAACAATATTGTTCAACATTGTTACACCTGATTGCAGGCTAATTCAGGCTCATCAACTTGTTCAGTATTGTTGACAACCTTGAACAATGTGGGCAGCACAACATTGTTCAATGCTGTTTTCATCAGGCCAGAACAGGTTGTGCGTTTTTTGCTGTGTAATTAGTCACGTGACCAGCGGTAACCAGGGTTTTTCCTCGCCTTAGCGAATATAAAACCCTGGCTTGCGAGGTTGATTTCGAATGCTACATCGAACCTTTCGATAACAAAATCGGAAAGGGAACCAGACAATACCAAAAAACATGAACCTAGCGGGTTTTGCTACACGATTAAATGTATGGACGAATCCGTTTACAAAGACAAAACCGTGTTATACACAACAAAAGGAAACGGTGAAGACATCGGGAAAAAATTTGTGGAATGTTTAGAAAATGATCTCAAGGAAATTTACGGAATATTAAAAACAGTTAAACCAATTAAAATGTCGGAAGAAGAGGAATTAAGTTTCAAACAAGCAGAAATATGTTATGCGTGTAAAGAAAAATTAGTTTATATGAAAGAATTAGGTAGTAAAAAAATATTAACTGATGACCGCGTAAGAGACCATTGCCACCTCACCGGTAAGTATAGGGGAGCCGCACACTCGAATTGTAATCTCAAAATGAGAACACCAACATTTGTTCCAGTACTATTCCACAATTTAGAAGAATACGATTCCCACCTGTTTGTTAAAAGTTTAGGTATTTCCAAAGGAAACATAAACTGTATCCCAAAAACAGATGAAAAATACATCTCGTTCAGTAAAAACATAGTCATGGGAATGTTTATAAATGGATTCGGTAAGGAGGTTGAAGAAAACTTAGAAATTAGGTTCCTCGACTCGTTAAAGTTCACGCTAAAATCATTAGACGGGCTCGTAAAAGGTTTAAATCCAAACCAATTCAAAACGTTGGAAAGGGAAATGGGGACAAGCGGACTATTAAAGAAAAAAAGGGTGTTCCCATACGAATACATGACCGGGTCCGATAAGTTAGAAGTCAACGAACTCCAGTCTAAAAAAGATTTCTACAGTAAGTTGAATGACGAGAGTATCAGCGACGAGCAATACGAACACGCTCAAAACGTTTGCACTGAATTCCAATGCAAAATCATGAGAGATTACCACGACCTGTACCTAAAAAAAGACGTCTTACTGCTTCCGGACGTTATGGAAAATTACCGCGACGTTTTGTATAAAAAATTATGGGTTGGACCCCATGTGCTACTACACGGCTCCCGGACTCGCGTGGGATGCGTCGCTTAAAATCTCGGAGATAAAATTAGAACTGCTAACCGACCCAGATATGTACCTGATGGTCGAAACCGGTATTCGCGGTGGGATTAGTACCATCACCAAAAGGTATGCAAAAGCTAATAACAAATACATGAACATATACGACCGCGAAAAAGAAAGTTCCTTCATACCGTACTTAGATGCAAATAATTTATACGGGTGGGCTATGTCACAACTGTTACCTGTCGACGGATTCGAATGGTTGTCTGCATGCAATTTACCGCAGTGGAACTTTATATGTAAAGACGACGGCTTCGGATGTATTCTAGAGGTCGATCTTGAATACCCGGAAGCCCTCCACGACAGTCATAACGAATACCCATTAGCTCCAGAATCGGTAAAAATGAATAAGGTAGATAAACTTATCCCAAACTTGCAAAACAAAACCAATGATATCCTACACTACAAAAATTTACAACAATATTTAGACTGGGGCTAAAACTCACGAAAGTCAGACGCGGAATCAAATTTAACGAACGAGCGTGGTTAAAGGATTACATCCAATTAAACACAGACCTACGAACAAAAGGGCCGACCGACTTTGAAAAAGACTTCTTTAAATTAATGAACAATTCTGTCTTCGGTAAGACGATGGAAAACATTCGAAACAGGATTGACGTAAGGCTAGTGACTACTACAGAACAACTGGAAAAATTAGCCAAAAAGCCAAACTTTGACTGCGTTAACATTTTCACGGAAAATCTAGTCGCCGTACATATGAAAAAAACCACGATCGAATTAATGAAACCCACCAACCAAGGGATGAGCATTTTCGACCTTTCCAAAACGTTGATGTTCGATTTCCACTACAATTACATCAAGAAAAAATACGACGATAAATCAAACCTCTTGTTTACAGACACCGATTCGTTGTGTTATGAAATCAAAACGCAAGATTTTTACAAGGATATCTCTGTAGACGTTCACAACAAGTTTGTCACCAGTAATTTCGAAAAGGACCATCCAAGTGGAATATAAAAAACGGTGTAAACAAAAATGTAATAGGAATGATGAAATCAGAAACGGGTGAGAAACAAATTTCTGAATTTGTAGGTTTACGGAGTAAGTTGTATGCTTACAAAATGGATGACGGTGGAGAGGATAAAAAATGTAAGGGGGTAAAAAAAGGGGTGGTAAAGAAAAAATTATCGTTTGAGGACTATAAAAAATGCTTGCTTAGTGAAAAAGAACAGTATAGGACCATGAACATGTTCAGAAGCAGGAAGCATAACATTTACACAGAAACCGTAACCAAAGTTGCACTGTCTTCCGACGATGACATAAGGGTCGTTTGCAAAGACTTAGTTAATACACTAGCAATAGGTCATTAGAGAACACTAGGAAAAAATTAAATGCACGTTTTTAAATAAAAAATGGAATGTTATCACAATGCTGATCTCATGTATGAGGCCTTTAGAGAATATTACATCAGTACACTATTGGAATACACCTTCGGCTACTACAGGGAATCAAAAAACTTCAAAAAAGCGGTCATTCAATTGGTAATTAACATATGTGAATTAACTCCAACAAATGAGGCTGGGAATATAATCCACGGGTTTTTAAAAAAACCGTTTTTTAGAAAACCAGTTTACCGGCAAGGCGTATACAAACAAATACGCTATGAAATACTTCCCGTACTTTGGACAAACCACCGGGCCGTCGAACGTAAAAAACAAAAAAAATTAACGTTCCTGGCCAACGAACTGGAAAAAGCAGGACGACACGTCGAAGCGCACGTCGTTCGGGTAATCGTCAAACCGAACATACGAGACATGAACTTAAAGTGGTCGAAAATGAATGCACTAGAAAAGTTAAATGCAGTACCATCATTGTTTAAAAAATGAATAAAATTTTTTTTATTACGGGTACGTTGAATGTGAAATGCATAGGAGAGAAATTATAAATTTCCTAAGTAAAAAAAGTTTATTACTTTTAAAGTAATAAAATGGATAGGGAGCTGTATAAAAAAGCGTTGGAAGTGTTCAAAAGGGATTTAAGGTATTCAATCTCAATCAATCATAAAATCCGTCGGGAAAGTAAGGAGTTTATTGATTTGATTATTATGTTGGTCGAAAGTATAATCGTAAATAACCCTGAAGATGTTTTAAGAAAATCAGTTAAAAATTTTTTAAAAACTTCTTGTTTTTTAAGGAATGATATAATTCACAGGAAAGAAGTGTATAAGGTTATACGTAAAAGTTTTACCTGTACTTAACAAAGATCATAAAAAAGTAGAAAAAGACGAACAGAAAAAATTAACGTTCTTGGCCAACGAACTGGAAAAAGCAAGACGTCCCGTTGAAGCACACGTCATTCGGATTGCCGTCAAACCGAACATACGAGACATGAACTTAAAATGGTCGGAAATGACCGCACTAGAAAAGTTAAGGACATGTGTGTTATTTCAACAAAATTGACCAACCAAAAACCGAAGTTAAACACAAGGACCGACACAACCCATCACGATGGGGCTGTAAATCCCCATAGTTTTTAAAAATATCGAGATATTTTTTTTGCACCTCAGGGACGCGACGCACGGGGGAAAACCCTTTTTTTTTTTAAGCCGGGGATACGACACCCGGAACTTTTTTTGAAGCCGGGGTGAGACCACACGGAACTTTTTTTTCACGACGGAAAGGGGGAGGCGACACACGGAAAGATTTTTTTAAAAACGACGAAAAAAAGGGGGCGGGGCGAGGCGATTATTCGAGTAAAAAATACGCCAGAACCGGCAGAGCTATACTACTTATAACACAACGCTTCACAAAGGAATTATACCTCAAAAACTGAAAATTATGGAATAATAGCTGTATGCAAAAAATGGTTTGAAGATTTCTTGAGTAATAGAAAGTAAATTGTGAAGTACAATCAGAGCAAGAAGAAATGGTAATAGCCACTGGAGTACCCCAACGTTCAATATTAGTACCACTTTTGTTTCTACTATACATAAATGATATATAAAATCGCAGGAACTGTTATCAATTATATTATTTGCAGATGACACAAGCATTTTCTATGGTCATAAATGTCTTAAGACATTGAACGAAACTATACAAATTGAATTAAATAAAATTTTGAATTGGCTCTCCGTAAATAAGCTTTCAATTAATATACCTCAAAAACAAAATTTATCATATTCAGATCTTCCAAGAAAAACCAAACCCATAATATAACAATTTCATTAAATAACGAAAATCTTAAACAAACTAGAAAGAGTATATTCTTAGGTCTCATTATCGACGAATCTCTCACATGGAATGAGCCCTTACACATGATTCACAAGAAAATCATAAAGTCAACTACAATAATATCAAAAAGTAGACATTACATAAATCCAAATTCTCTAGAGCTACTTGTCATGCCTTAGTCTGTCTATATCGATATCTTATATATAGTAATTTAATTCAGGGATATACATATAAGAAAATAATTCAAAAATTAATGAACGGCCATAAAAAGTTAATCAGGATAGCATTCAAACCTTACACAGAACACACTAAGCTGATTTTTAGACCATTAGAAATACTAAATATCGAACAAATAAATTATTTTTTAACTACTTTATTCATCTTCGATATCATCAATTAGAAAATTTACCTGAAATGTTCAAAAATTATTTTAAAATGAATAAGGAGGTTCAAGAATATAACACACGAAATTCATCTAAATTGCATAAATCATTTTTGAAAACAAACCATGCAAAACAAACTCTCAAACACAGAGGAGTTGATATCTGGAATAGTTTAGATTGCAATTATAAACAAATATATTAAATCTTATTTTTCTTTCAAAAAAGATATAAAGAATTAATTATTAAAAAAACTCTTCTTAATACCATATTCTCGTCATTACAACTGAAATACGCATTCTCTTTAACATACTTTTGCTTACATTGTACATATTGTTAATTATTATCACCCTGTTTGCAAACTTTTTATTGTTATGAACTGATTTACTGTTAGTTTTTTTATTGTTATGAACTAATTTACTGTTAGTATTATTTAAATTAGTAATCTAGAGATCTTAAAAAAGCCTAGCAGGCTTCTAGTAGATCCCTAGCCCTAATGAACTTTTTTCTCTGAAAATAGGTATTTGTACATACATTGAAGATTATGGGCGAAGATAAAATACTCAATACACCTTATTCATAATGGCGGCTATCGCGGAAGAAAACTGGGACGAGAACATCAAAGCGAGGCTATAATGGGGCCTCCTATTAAGGAAGGACGAACAGAGGCTGGTTGTATAGTGACGATCTACGCTCTAATTATACTGTAAAACATTTTTAAAATTATCTACACTGGTAATTTTTTATGTCTTGATATGCCACGTCGACGCTGTGTCCCACATTGTACACAGAAGGGGTACGGAGACGAGAGTGGCTATAAAATTTCTTACTTTCAATTTCCGAACGACAAAACTTTAAAGAGGAAATGGCTTCACTTCATGCTATTAGGAGTGAAGAAGGAAAGTATACTTTAAGATTTCAAACACTACCACGGTATGTTCCCGTCATTTTAGAGAAGATGATTATCGAAAATCATTGTGCATTTAGCTCATCTGTTCAACATTTCGCAGCCGACGGTAAGCCGTATTTCCATAACGTTGATTAACTTCATGTATTCAAAATTCGGTCAGATTCGTATCTGGCCGTCTGGAGCTTCTGTTAACAGTACGATGCCTGAGGATTTTAAGATGGAGTATGGCTCAAAACGTGTTTTAATTGACTGTACGGAAATACGATGTGAGATGCCGTCTACTAATTTGCACTTAAACGGTGAACTTTTCAGTTCATGCAAACATCATACGACCCTGAAAGGCTTGATATGAATAACACCTGCTGGCACGATTCCATTCATCGGCCAACTGTACATTCGAAACATTTCAGACAGAGAGATTGTGATCTGAAGTGGTCTTTTGGAATCGCATTTTGATGAATCCGATTCTGTTATGGCCGACAAGGGTTTTACGATAGAGGATCTTCTACCGCTTGGTGTTTATTTAAACATCCCTCCGTTCTTAGGAAAATCGGGACAAATGCCTGCTGATCAAGTGGTGCTTACTCAGGAAATTGCTAGTCTTCGAATACACGTCGAACGCGCGATAAACAAGATTAAAAAAAATTATATTTGGGACGGTGTTTTACCATTGAAGTTTGTTTGGCAAATCAAATTTGGTTCGTTTGTGCATTTTTATGTAATGCTCAATCTAGTATTATTTCTTTGTAAATGATAGTGTTTTCCAGTTGTAGGCCCGGCTACACTGTCAGAGTTTCTGAGTCATGAGTAAAATATAGTAAACCCATTTCAAAACAAATGGTGGATTGACAAGCTCCAATTTGAATATTTGTAAAAAAAGCATTGTTGACAATGATGCATGAATTTTAGCGAACTTACTTAGGTGTGGTTTATACGTCGCATTTCCGTTGAATTCAATATGAAATGTCTTACTGGTTCGAAATTCGAAATAAAAACGGGGCCTAAAAATATAATTGTTGTTCAAAATATTATCTCGCATTCAATTTAGATGTCAAATTCACGTCAAATGCAACGTTAAACCACGCTTGAGTAAGTTTGCTAAAATTCATGCATCATTGTCAACAATGCTTTTTTAAAATATTCAAGTTGGAGCTTGTCAATTCACCATTTGTTTTGGAACGGGTTTACTATATTTTCCGCATGACTCAGAAACTCTGACAGTGTAGCCGGGCATACCACTGGAAAACACTATCATTTACGCAGAAATAATACTAGATTGAGCGTTACATAAAAATGCACAAACGAACCAAATTTGATCCTAGGTAGCCCACTAATTGATGGTATATTTTTGGTTCAAAAAATGTGTATTTATTCTTGTGTTACTCTGTCTACAACTTTATTGATGCGTGCGGTCCAGTTCAATGCGCGGTCAGCTTGTGATGCATCAATGTTTACATCATGTATATATATTTTCCTAAGGTTGGCAAGTAAATACCTAAATTGCTCACGTAGCCCCGACGAAATGGTACAAAAACTACAGAAATACGATTGAAAACACAAAATAAACACTTCAAAAATAGACTCGGATAATTTTACTAAACTGCCAGCCACTTTTTTGGGCGAAAACAACAATGAAAATCAGGTAAAGTTTGCAATGTTTTTCAACATTTTGTTGAATTTTTCGCTGTGACTATGCGTGGTCCAGGTCGTCTGACATAATTTGAAACGGTTTTTCCTTTTAAATGACGACGACAAAATTTGATTGGTAATTAAAGCTAGAAAAATTTGGAAAAAGTGTTTTTTTTTTGTGTTTTCGATCGTATTCTGTAGTTTTTGTACCATTTCGTCGGGGCTACGTGTGCAATTTAGGTATTTACTTGCCAACCTTAGGAAAATATATATAGTCTAGGTCCTGTATAGGGTTTTGTATGCGTTTCATTTGCCAGAGATAATCTCAACTGTTTTAGGGTAAAATGACCATGTCGGTCAACATGGCATATGTGCCAAAACCTGAATCCGGGACGAAAGTCCTCAAAATGACCCCGCCCTAAAACGGCAGTGTCGACATAGCTCTAACTTCAGACCAATAAGAGCAACAGCCTTCCTGAAGTGCTTATAGTGTTTAGAAGGGTTGTTTATAGGGGTGGTTATTAGAAGCAAAACATTGCCTAACTATAATATATTCCAAGAAAATCCCCATTCAAAATGCAAGGTCAACAGCTAATTATGCGTAAAATCACTAAAATCGCTGGCAGAAGTTAAATTTACATATTTCCTACAAAAAATTATTATAACATGAAAAACCATGTTCAATTGAATCCAGTTATTGCAGATTTCAAAAGGATTGACATTGTCTTGTTGATATACAAGGCATTGTATTTCACTTACCCCCCGCAAAAACACGATTTCAGCCATATTTTTCGTCTTGTTTGCTTTTTTATCGCCGAGTAGCCGAAGTCTCATACAATTCTTGTACTTTTCCATAATCACAGATGACCAAAGAACAACTCAGCTCATTTTTTACTTGTTCTGAGACTGTGCCGTCTACTTTATCTTCGATTTGGTATCCTCGACAATTAGCCAAAATTGCCGCCATTGTGAAGTCTTGCCGCTTTTGTGTCCGATAAATGTGACTTCTTCGTCTTCCTGTGTATTTATATTATGTAATCCAACAGTACTTTGTACTATTGAATTTCTAAAGGTGATTTTGTAAGCTTCTGTAAAATTTAAATATAAAAATCCACCCACATAAAATCGAGTGTCTTCAAGCTTCGAAATAATTTGAAAGTCACGCGCAATCGTCACGAAAATTCCTCGTGGGCAACCACACCGGGGGGAGTGAATATTTTCGCGAATACGTGGGCTTGTTTCCACAGCAACACAGGTAAACATTTCATATTATTATATTTTCATGTATATTTGCGTATTGCTTTGTTTTTTAGCTTTAACTACCAGAAAATCTGACAGACTTATGTATTTTTCGCATTTTTATTTAAAGGGCGGTTTTTATTATGCCAAAGTAAAACATAACTAAGCGTCTAAGCAAATAAAAGCCACTATTGTTTTAAAATTGAAACGTACGTATTGTGACTGCAGTGACATAGCCCTCAAAATAAAAATAGGGGAATTGCAAAACTGTCAGATTTTCTTGTAGTTAAAGCTTAAAAACAAAACAACACGCAAATATGAACAAGCAAACGTATTCGCGAAAATATTCACTTCCCCCCCCCCCCCCCCCCCCCCCCCCCGGTATGGTCGCCCACGAGGAATTTTCGTGACCATTGCGCGTGACTTTCAAATTATTTCGAAGCTTGAAGACACTCGATTTTATGTGGGTGGATTTTTTATTTAAATTTCATAGAAGTTTACAAAATCACCTTTAGAAATTCAATAGTATAAAGTACTGTTGGATTACATGCATAATATAAATACACAGGAAGACGAAGAAGTCACATTTATCGGACACAAAAGCGGCAAGACTTCACAATGGCGGCAATTTTGGCTAATTGTCGAGGATACCAAATCGAAGATAAAGTAGACGGCACAGTCTCAGAACAAGTAAAAAATGAGCTGAGTTGTTCTTTGGTCATCTGTGATTATGGAAAAGTACAAGAATTGTATGAGACTTCGGCTACTCGGCGATAAAAAAGCAAACAAGACGGAAAATATGGCTGAAATCGTGTTTTTGCGGGGGGTAAGTGAAATACAATGCCTTGTATATCAACAAGACAATGTCAATCCTTTTGAAATCTGCAATAATTGGATTCAATTGAACATGGTTTTTCATGTTATAATAATTTTTTGTAGGAAATATGTAAATTTAACTTCTGCCAGCGATTTTAGTGATTTTATGCATAATTAGCTGTTGACCTGGCATGTTGAATGGGGATTTTCTTGGAATATATTATAGTTAGGCAATGTTTTGCTTCTAATAACCACCCGTATAAACAACCCTTCTAAACACTATAAGCACTTCAGGAAGGCTGTTGCTCTCATTGGTCTGAAGTTAGAGCTATGTCGACACTGCCGTTTTAGGGCGGGGTCATTTTGAGGACTTTCGTCCCGGATTCAGGTTTTGGCACATATGCCATGTTGACCGACATGGTCATTTTACCCTAAAACAGTTGAGATTATCTCTGGTAAATGAAACGCATACAAAACCCTATACAGGACCTAGACTAATATACATGATGTAAACATTGATGCATCACAAGCTGACCGCGCATTGAACTGGACCGCGCGCATCAATAAAGTTGTAGACAGAGTAACACAAGAATAAATACACATTTTTTGAACCAAAAATATACCATCAATTAGTGGGCTACCTAGGATATTATTTGCCAAACAAACTTCAATGGTAAAACACCGTCCCAAATATAATTTTTTTAAATCTTGTTTATCGCGCGTTCGACGTGTATTCGAAGACTAGCAATTTCCTGAGTAAGCACCACTTGATCAGCAGGCATTTGTGCCGATTTTCCTAAGAACGGAGGGATGTTTAAAAAAACACCAAGCAGTAGCAGATCCTCTATCGTAAAACCCTTGTCGGCCATAACAGAATCGGATTCATCAAAATGCGATTCCAAAAGACCACTTCGGGAGCAATTATAGAATACCTGACCACTTCAAAACCCTAATTAACATTAACTCTGACCCAAACCATAATACTTACCCTAACACTTACCCTAACCCTAATCCTATGTGGCCAGGTATTCTATAATTGTACCCCACTTCGGATCACAATCTCTCTGTCTGAAATGTTTCGAATGTACAGTTGGCCGATGAATGGAATCGTGCCAGCAGGTGTTATTCATATCAAGCCTTTCAGGGTCGTATGATGTTTATGTGAACTGAAAAGTTCACCGTTTAAGTGCAAACTAGTAGAAGGCATCTCACATCGTACTTCCGTACAGTCAATTAAAACACGTGTTGAGCCATACTCCATCTTAAAATCCTCAGGCATCGTACTGTTAACAGAAGCTCCAGACGGCCAGATACTAATCTGACCGAATTTTAAATACATGAAGTTAATCAACGTTATGAAAATACGGCTTACCGTCGGCTGCGAAATGTTGAACAGATGAGCTAAATGCACAATGATTTTCGATAATCATCTTCTCTAAAATGACGGGAACATACCGTGGTAGTGTTTGAAATCTTAAAGTACTTTCCTTCTTCACTCCTAATAGCATGAAGTGAAGCCATTTCCTCTTTAAAGTTTTGTCGTTCGGAAATTGAAAGTGAGAAATTTTGTTGCCACTCTGGTCTTTGTACCCCTTCTTTGTACAATGTGGGACACAGCGTTGACGTGGCATATCAAGACATAAACAATCACCAGTGCAGATAATTTTAAAAATGTTTTACAGTATAATTAGAGCGTAGATCGTCACTATACAGGGTGTATAAAAAAAAAGGTAATCGAACTTTGCAGTGCTCTAGCGCGTTTATTATACAATCTACAGAAATCATTCTTTCGCAGGCGGAAAGACCAGGCTTTCAGCTTTCGATTGTCAACATTTCTGTGAAATTTGAAGTAAGATTAAGATTGTGCAAATACGAATTAAATGAAAATAGCCGGTCGAAATCGCATATTTTCACCTCTGAGCATTACTAGGGCAGCGAGTAAGAAAAGAAAATTTCATTAATCATTTATCTATCACGAGAAACAATTAACATCATTAATAAAATTCCAGAAGTTTACTACCTAAGCTAAAATTGGTCAATTAATTTTGTAATTTAAATCCCTAATGGGTTTAAATTTCAAAAGATTTTCAATAAACTCCCAATGGTGAAAATATGCGATTTCGACCGACTATTTTCATTTGATTCGTATTTGCCCAATCTTTCTTCAAATTTCACAAAAATGATAACAATCGAAAGCTAAAAGCCTGGTCTTTCCGCCTGCGAAAAAATGATTTCTGTAGATTGTATAATGAACGCACTAGAGCACTGCAAAGTTCGATTACCTTTTTTTTTATACACCCTGTACAAACCAGCCTCTGTTCGTCATTCCTTAACAAGAGGCCCCACTAGCCTCGCTTTGATGTTCTCGTCCCAGTTTTCTTCCGCGATGGCCGCCCTTATGAATAAGGTGTATTCTTATCTATATTCATAACCGTATCTAACATCGTCGCAACAAAAATGACATATAACACTCCTTGCTATCGCGTGCTCACTAGAGGATGCACGGCTTTGACTCATTTATTTCAGGTCAATTAGTTTACTATTACAACAATTGGAGGTATAGTCTCAGGTTGAAGAGTTGGTGAATTCTTTTTTTTTTTTTACTGCAATTAGAGATAATATACCAGACTACAGAGAGTTATATTAAATATGCGAGCGCTCAAAGGATGAAAAAACCCCACTGTGCTCGTTACAGCTATTCTAGGGAAAAATCCCGGCCCCAAGAGCATAACTCCCTGAACCTGCCGGGCTCGGCCAAATAAAACATATTAGATGAATATGGTATATATATAATGTATAAATAAAGACGTAAATATTTATCGCTTATCAAATTCCTAAAGACTTAGATACTGATAGCATCGAGTCTAGATTATCTTTGACATATCCGTCCTTCGCATTTTCGCTAACCCAACGACCATGCCGTTTAAACATTTTGTCTTTTACACCAGCATTCGCAGCTGCGGTTGCGCCCCCTGATCGCAAGCTATGTACAGCAATCTTCGACACGTCCGTAAGACCTTTGAACGCTTCCTTCACTATTTCTCTCGCTCTTGTATAAGTAATTCCACGAACTCTGGAATCTTTTGATGGCAGCAGGGATCGGAACAAAGGTGAGTCGTCTGATAGGTCGATTTTTGCGGCAGCAATATACTGTTCCAAGGCTTTCACCGGACAAGTAGGTTGGCCGGAACGTGCAATCACTATCCAAACCCCTTGACGGAACTGATCTGTCTTAAAAGACTCTAAAAAGATAGATACATAAGAGGGAAAAAACTTAACATCAGAAGCTTTGATAGATGACAGTTCACTAAAGCGGAGAAATCCCAGCATAGCCAATCAGACATAATGCAACCATCCGGATATCGGACAAAGAAGGATACTTATCTGTAAGTCTGGCTTTGACCAAAGCTTTCAGCTTTTCAGGTATAACAGGTTCTTTCTTCACCGTGGGCTTCCCGAGAATTCTGTGCGAGGCATGAACCAATCCAACGACCAGGGGATGATCGCCAACTTTTGCCAATCCAGCTAACTGCATAGCCCAATCAATACTGTAAACCGCGGTTCGAATAGGAGATGGCGATCGAGCGTCGTTGAACAAGCACTGCAGATACATTGCTACGTGGAAAGGGTTGGCAGGCATATGAGGAGTTCCATTAGATACAGCCCATCGTTTCCATCGTTTGAACCCACCTAGGTATGACCGGATGGTGGTGTCTGCTCGGGAACCAATAATCGTTGACTGTAACTGGCTGGCAATACGTTGCAACCCGTGTGGTACACAAGCAGAAAACTCTTTCCACATCTTTGATTCAAACACATCTGTAATGAAAAACTAGAACCACACTTAAACTTTGGAATTCAGGCGCCTAAAGTCCTATTGGATTGGGGCACAGAGGGTTTGGTTGCATTGGGGCACGGATGCTCCCGTTGCATTCATGCAAGCATAGTTCAAGTGCATCCGGACACCAAAGGTCCTATATAGTCGGGCACAGATGGTCCCTATCCAATTCAGGCACAGATGGTCCTACTGCATTTGGGCACAGATGGTCCCTTTGCATTCAGGCACAGATAGTCCCATTGCCTGCAGGCACAGATCGTCCCTTCCGATTCGGGCAGCCTGCCCTCTTGCATTTGCGGATAGTTAGCTAAAGATGGTCCCTTTCCAATTCAGGCACAGATGGTCCTGTTGCATATGGGCACAGATGGTCCCTTTGGATTCAGGCGCAGATAGTCCTATGGCATTCGGGCACAGATAGTCCCATTGCCTGCGGGCACAGATCGATCCTTCCGATTCGGGCAGCCTGCCCCCTTGCATTTGCGGATAGTTAGCTAATATACAATTATGTAAGTAACACAAACATAAATAAATTTTGAGTGAACCTCAAGCGAACACACCAAGATGAATAATACCATTCACCTCTACCTTAAATACACATACCAAATCTCTTGGGTATTCATACCGATAAGAGCATATTTTTCCGCTAATTATCAAACGCGGAAAAATACATTTCTTATCTATATTCATAACCGTATCTAACTCCGTGCATCGTCGCAACAAAAATAACATATAACACTCCTTGCTATCGTGTGCTCACTGGAGGATGCACGCTCCAAGAGTACAAAGAAAGCAAGGCGGGATACAGAGCATTTCTCGGACGGGACCTTCATTCAAATGGCTATGGAAAACATAACCACCTGCTATAAACATGGGTTGGATTATAATTAATAGAATTAAATATACACACTGAAGACAGCGTCCCCCACAGTTGAACATTCGTTCTTCTAGAGGTTAAAGTCAACCCGTAGGGCTAACATGCGAAATGCTAAGTCTTGGTTTCCAAAAGCAGGGCAAAAATGCGTTTTTATCAGGGCAGGACAAAAATGCCGATGCCAATGCCAAAAATGGCAGGGCAAAAATGCGTTTTTATCAGGCGGCAAGCCCATAGAATCCACGACAAATTCTCTAAAGATATCATGCTCGCTGCAAATCATCGGCCAAAACAGAGCTGAATACCAAAGTGGGATAATGAGTGTTCCTTGAGCTTTACAATTGGACATATGTAACAGAACTCGGGGAATAAGACAAATAGGAGGACAGACATAATTATTCTCCCCACTTCAATCCATGACGAATGCATCGACGCCTTCTGCACCAGGACTCCAATATCTAGAATTAAATCTGGCAATTTTTGAATTAAGGTAATTCGCGAAACGATCGATGGAATGAGGCCCCCAAAGTAAATCAATCTTACGAAAAATATCCCGCAAAAGGCCCCAATCGTCAGGATCATAAATGCGGCTCAAAAAGTCAGCCTGATCCTTCTTGGACAGAGGAATCCATTCCATGTCTATGGAGATGCTATGGTTACAACATATATTATATATCGAAAGGGCCTCGGCTTGTAAATGAGCCTTTGCACTCCCACAGGAAACAATATTTGCCACATTCTGATAGTCTGTGAACCATTTAACCGTTAACCCCGACAATTGATTTAGCATAGAAAGAACGACAAATTTTACCGCCAAAAATTTTTTTTTTTGAAGTCGAACTCAAACCCAAATGTTGCTTAGACCAATTCCCAACAACTAAATCCACACCACATTGGACTGAATAGTCCCCAAAACCAGTGTCACTAGCGTCGGCATAAACTATTGCAACCGCACTCGATTTGGGTGACATTGGCCTGCCGTGGATAGAATCAATATTATTAAGTCAAAACTGAAGCTCATAACGAATCGCCGGTGAAATTAGAATTGGGTGATCCCAATGATTAGCAGTTTCAATGGCGGAGTAACAATTCTTGTGAGTATTCTAGTTAGATTACCGACGGCACTCGACATGGAAATTATCTGACCAGTTATAGAGGCCAATTCGCGGGCCAAAATATGACAGCCATTCAAACATGTAACAAGCGAACCTTCCAGTTTAACTAAGCGACGCTCGGGGATATGGATAGTTCCTTGCGCAAAATTAAGAATAACACCTAAAAAGGTTATTATTTGAGTCAATTCCCAAACAGATTTCTCATCGTTTAATGTAAATCCACAGGCAATAAGATCCCGCCGGACTTTGAGGCTTAATTGCTTTGCACTCGGTTGAGAGGAATGGCTACCGATACCGTCATCAAGGTAAAGCAACACGCGATGACCATGCCCCCTCCAGAATTTATCAATTGTCGCAGCACTTTGGTAAAAACATAAGGCACAGAGGTAAGTCCGAAAGGCAATACTTTAAATTCGGAAGATTTCATTTGGCCATCCCCGGTAGGCCATTTAAAGACAAAAATTTTGTGTGCTCAGTGCAAATGTCTACATGATGATACGCTGATTTAAGGTCAAAACAAAAATTAAACATTTCACTGGGAACATTTGAAGCACACATCACAAATCTGCGTACCTGCTTGACGACAATTGAATTCAAATGAGATAAATCTAAAATAAGCTGTAATTTGCCTGACGACTGAACCGCGACATGCAATGGATTACAAAAGTCAGGATAATTTGCAACTTCTCGCACACAACCACGTGCCAACAATTTCGAAATAGCATCGCGAACAAAACGGTCTCTACGCGTGGCTGAAGAGCGATTGTCAATTGAATATGGCCTGGGGGTAATTCGAAAAGGAATTTTATACCCATTGGCTATGATATCTAAAACAGTCTGTCTAAAACTTGTCCAAATCAGTCGGAATGGACGCTGCTGAGGAAGGTTGACCAGATATTATAGAATGGCTGCTTCGGTCTTGTTCTTCAGCCATAAACAACGCCAAAATATATCGCTTGTGCTAGGTTTGGGAGTTGAAAAAGTGGCCAAACCAAATTTTGAGTGAACCTCCAGCACAGTTGCCAGATTCCTTGAATAATTAAGCCAAACCATCATTAGTGCTGTCAAAAAAACAAAGAAAACAAAAGGCAAATACAATGAAAAACAAAGAGCATTGTTAAAAGTTTGGCTAATTTATTCATGCAATCTGGCAACCCTGTCCTCCAGCGAAGACACTAAGATGAATAATACCATTCACCTCTACCTTAAATACACATACCAAATCCCTTGGGTATTCATACCGATAAGAACATATTTTTCCGCTAATTATCAAACGCGGAAAAATACATTACTCAATACAATTAGGTTAACGTCCAGTTACTTGTACAGGTCAGTGGCAGCACACCGCGTGCAAAGCTCGCTGGATAACATCAAACTTCGACGCCATTATTTTTGCACATGTTTTTTATCATCAATGATGTGAAATGGTTTATACAGCGAAGAAAGTTATTATTTAAAACCAAGGTGGCCAATCAAATAACTCCTTATACATCACTAAGGACGTCTTAAATTGAGGTGAGCATATTGTTGTGGGGTTTTGTACACAGTGGTGCGTGATCCATTCTATAATTTAAATTTCGCGCGATAGTATTTGGATTTTGGAAACAAATATCTGCGTTTAGTGAATGATAAACCTGTGTTTAGTTTACTGGCAAGGTCACTAAACGTTAATTGCCTGATGTAATGTCAATTGTGATGTAGTCATTTAGCTATATATATGAAGGCATGAAGCCATACATATAAATGACCGACTGGCTATTCACCAGGAAAATTTAGCTGTCTTTAACCACTTTTGGATTTGTTAAGCTACTAATATTCGTAATTATTGAGATACAGAAATATCATGTCATCAACTGCTTTATTGTCCACTATTTCAGTGTTCAAACTGATTCATTGTCTTAAATTTGTTGTGCATTGTGCGCCAATAAGAGATTTGTTAGCTACATCTAGCTTATGCAAATATTGTAGCAAGAGTTTCAAATTTGTTGACTGTAAAAATGACTCAGCTTTAATGTCTCCAACCATTGCGTGAGCAAAATACTGGAACATTAAACTTGTATCACTTATTGTTATTGACATATTTTCATCCAGTGGCAAAAAAGCACTGTCACATATAAAAGTAATAGGATACTAATTGGATTTTTACTGTCCAATTTGCCCCACCCTAGACATTTCTACTCATCAATGAAAAAGTTCTACTTTTCTAACTTTAACCAAGCAATCTGTTATTAATATAAATGCACCTTGCTCTTTTATTCTAATATCATATAATTGTACTATGAAGTGTGTCGGCACTTAATTTATCATTTTTCATTGTCAAATTATAAAAGGTTTTGGATGAAAGGATGCTTTATGATTATCTTGTGTATTATTTCATTCAATGCCTAAGTCTCAAAGTATTCAAATTATAACTTACAAAATTTTAATTATCGATACATGTAACTGCATGGAAACACCTTTGGTTAAACTTTTTTGAAGGAGTCAAAGTGAATAATGAATAGGCTTGAACAATTCAATGCAAGATATTTTGATGTATGACAGCTATTCAGCCTTCTAAAATATGTGGTTCCTGTGAACACTTTGACAAGAGTATTCGAACTGTTTTTTTTGAACGTGTATGAGGCAATAGAATATATAGAACTCTAAAGTAATTACCTATTTACATTGTGAAATATTTTTTTAATTCGCCCACAGTGGGCTAGGAGTCTACTAGAAACCACATAGCTTTTGTTTTAAACCCCTAGTTTATAACTTTGAAGCTATTTTACATATACATTGCCCATTCATGCTTGAGCATCATACCTGGTATATAGCATACAAGTTGCCCTTAAAACAGAGTGACGAAGTATTGCAGCTCAAAGAACATGACATATATGAAGGTTCATGATAACCAACATCAAATATATTTAGTGTGGTGAAGTTTTTAGCATTCAGTGAGACTGATCCTTTTCCAAACATCAGCTTTGACTAAGAAAATTCACTGTTGTTTCACCTGGCATTCACAAAATCGAAATAATGCACTAAAAATACAATGGCTGAAGAATAAGTGTTCCTGTGACAAATTGATCCTTAATAAATAACAGCCAGAAATTATGCGACATGTTACAATCAATATAGTTTCACCCTGGATGTTATGAAATATAACATTCTACTCAAACATACAATTGATGTATAACAGTGTTCCTGTGTTAAATGACTCAGTTTTCTAGGGCAGCAAAGAATGAAAAATACCACCAAAACACTGGCTATACAGCAATTTAATGACAGGTAGTATTGAGCCAGATGAAGCATGAAAACATGCAACAGTTCATGAGAAATTAAATGTGGTTAGGCTGATGTTCAAGTGTTCAATCGTTTCACCCTACACTTATGAAACAAAACATTCTACTCAAACATCTTATGGTTAACCTTTTCATGCAGCAAGTAGCCTTTGATGAAGCAAGTCATGCCAGAATGTGGCTATAGAGCTAGCATGTACAACAGAGTATAAAATAGAAGTCAATAATGTTGTTATGCTCACGTTGTTGCTCAATAACATTGTTGGCACCAAACACACATACACTGAATAAAGCCAAGAACATACCTATCTCGCATTTACAAGGCAATTCAGACTCTGTCCTTTTATTGATATATCACTGCTCACTTTCTCAGATGCAAGAATCTACTTGCTATAGTGTATAAAACAAAAACGCAATCAGTCAAATACAGCTCAGTGTCAGTTTATAATATTATACTTAACCTACAGTAAAATCTGAAAACGATCATTTAATGACCAGATTCGAATTTTGTGCGGCAAATTCAAAATTTAGACACCAATGCGGAGAGGAAGCAGTATATGAGATCTCGCATAAATTTATAATGGTTGATCAACCGTCGTATAGGCGAAATAAACATTGATTTATCTTATCTTGAATGAAATTAACCCTCAGAGTCATTTATCCAACGTAAAATCCAAAGAAAATGAATCTTTCTCGGATGTATGAACCCCACTTTAACCAAAAAACTGAAACCATATGGCACAAACACATGTCACGTGAACTTCATGCTGCTATTAAAAAATATACACGCTTAAAACACGACCGAGTATTCTCCACGCTACGTGTACGGCGAGTATTTAAAATTATATTTTCATAGATTTCTACGCTGAATTCCCGCGAAATTTTACTTCGTGTTTCATTAAATTACCTGATGCTCATATTGTGTCTTAAGTTTCTGCTTATTAGTTTTACCCAAATAGCAAATTAATTGACCCGTTAAACTGAGCGTGTAAGATGTCATAGTATTGCTGAAAAAAACAGTGCTATACATACAGTATCCTGGTGCTTGCCGACGTAGCAACAGCATGAAACGATTAAGTATACCACAGCACAAAAAAATAAAGATTAACGTGTGTCGTGACATGAAGGCATAATCAAAACTGCATGTGTTTCTTGAACAAGGTGTGTTGCCAAGGATGTATAGGTGTGCCAAATGCGCATTAAGAATGGCGTGTTACTAAGATTCTTAGGGTTAGGTGGAAAACGCGGACATGCGGACAGCACTGCGGACTGCGGACACGCAAATAAGAAAATTCCTTACGTGTACGCATTTTCCACTTACTGGAAAACGCAGACACCTTAGAAAATGGTCAGAAAATGCGTAAAAACGTCAGAATAAGAAAATATCTTACGTGTCCGCATTTTCCACTTTAGTGGAAAACGCGGACACCTTAGAAAATGGTCAGAAAATGCGTAAAAACGTCAGAATAAGAAAATTAAGTAAAACAGTCGCTTGACCAAGTATAGCAGTATAAAATTTCAAATTTAAGCAATAAAAAGAACGTATACTTAAATAAGTTAGCCATTATTGTAGTGTCAGGTTTGTTGTTTGTCAAAATTATTTAAACACACAGATTTTCTTAAAATCATTTTAATTAATGCCAAAATCCCATAACTATTTTAACAAAACTTTGTTAATACTGTATATTGAACCGTAATCAAAATGTTTTCAAATCAATGTACAATATTGTACTTGCAAAAACAACCTTCAAATTACTTTTTATGATAAGATCCATATAAAATCAATGACAATGTGGTTTTGAAATGCTTCGGTCTTCAATGGTAGCGTAACGAGCCCGAAGATTTAGTCCCGTTATGAACATATGTTCTGTAAAAATAACCGTTCAAAAGCTTGGCTTCTTTCACGAATCGACGCTTAGCGACCTCGGACTCGCCTCTAAAAGTTTCTTTACAACAACACTTTGGATTTCAACGCCGCATACATAGTCCCCGAGACTGAACCGAAACTACCAAGACCAAGCTTGCGTAGATTATTGACTTTTCCCAAATCAAAGGTGGGTAATCCATGACTAACAGCTTTTCGCTTTTTTATAATACCGGGGAATTTAAAGCTCTTTGACATACCCGACATGATTGTAGTCAATGTAGACCGTATGATTCGATTCTACATCTCTTATAAGAGGTCTTCTAATCACCAACCACTAAACTTGCCCTTAATTATTTAGAACAGTAAATATATGAAAATAAATAAGCCACATACAAAAATACTGTAGTTTTCCAAAGACAAACGAAAGCTTATGAACATCTTGCTAAGAACTTGGCGATGTCAAAGACTGTGTTAGCGGATATGCTTTGACATGTAATGGTGTTACTTTGTCAGTCTTATGTTAAGGTTTCAAACTAATTTACTTGCATGGTGTATATATAATGCGCGCTTTCTTCTCGTTTGTCTTACCAGCCTCTTTAATTCAAATTTAGCGTCGCGGTTGCTATAAGAATTTACAATTTTTTTTACTGCTATACTTGGTCAAGCGACTGTTTTACTTAAAGTTCTTATTCTGACATTTTTATGCATTTTCTGACCATTTTCTAAGGTGTCCGCGTTTTCTACTAAAGTGGGAAATGCGGACACGCAAGGAATTTTCTTATTCTGACGTTTCTACACATTTTCTGAGCATTTTCTTCTAAGGTGTCCGCGTTTTCCACTAAAGTGGAAAATGCGGACACGTAAGAAATTTTCTTATTCTGACGTTTATACGCATTTTCTGACCATTTTCTAAGGTGGCCGCGTTATTCACTAAAGTGGAAAATGCGGACACGTAAGAAATTTTCTTATTCTGACGTTTTTACGCATTTTTCTGAGCAGTTTCTAAGGTGTCCGCGTTTTCCACTAAAGTGGAAAATGGGGACACGTAAGGAATTTTCAGGTACTGTCCGCAGTGCTGTCCGCATGTCCGCGTTTTCCACCTAACCGATTCTTAGGTTGAATTTCTCCTTGCTATCATACTTTCAACAGGCGAAAAGTTATGCATGAAATATATATATATATTTTTGTAACAACTATACACTAGTTCTGTTGTTTGTGAGACTTTTTGGCGTCTCAACTTACTCTTTCGGCTTTCTTTTATGTAATCTGTCACAGGGCTTTTTACATGTAATTGTGCTTATGTTCCAGATCTTTAAAGGCAATGTGAGGTCAACTGCCTGTCAACTTTGCGTAATTTACCACCACAGATTATCAGTGATCTGCCATCTTTCCAGTACAAAGATTGAACACGAGAAGCCAATTGCAAAATGAGGTTTTGTTTTTGTAAACAAAGCCATCTATAAAAATAAAACGGTCGTGACAAAAAAGATTACAAGCGAGGGCTCGCCTACGTAAGCGAGGGCTCGTAAACTTTAATGTACTGAAATGGTTCAATTTACGCTTAACGTTTTGATCAATTACTCATCCTTTATTTTCTCGTATGCTTGGTCGTGGGCCACTCTTTGGGCTTACCAAGCTTGAAATTTTGGTGGAGAAATGCCACATGTTTATGCTCTGTGCAATGCAATCAAACGGAAACACCAGGAGTACATATCTTATCGTGAAAACATTTATATATGTAAATCTATTAACTTTGATTAGGAAAGCTTTCGACATACATTTTGTCACAAATGAAAGCGATAATAAATTAATTTTATTTGAACGACGTTTCGATGTCATCTTTACATCATTTTCAAGTTCATTTAAAGTTCGTTACGACTAGTGTGTTCATATGGCGAGTTCATGATTGCGTAAGCAAATAATTACATGAAAAGGGCGCGTGCAACTAAAACGCGGCAAAAATAAAGACTTTAGGTATTACAATTATACTCTAAAATTATATTACATATATACACATATATATATATATATATATATATATATATATATATATATATATATATATATATATATATATATATATATATATATATATATATATATATATATATATATTAATTAGTAATTAAACACATACATAACATACAAACATGCTAAACTATTAAATGTTTTGTTTAAACAAATACTTTAGCCTGAATCGAGTCAGACTGTGTGTTGAGACTGGGCTTGTGTTGTTTGATGTACAGCATCTCATACAGTAAGCAATCATACTTTCCCTGACACTTCCTTAAAACTGAGAAACAGTTTACGACCCTTTCAGCATCCTCACCATGCTTTTCTTTCACATGTCTCCCTATCGCTGAATTACGGTGTTCGTCGATGCGTTGGTGTAAATGGCGGCTCGTGTATCCGATATAATCCGCGTCGCACAGATCACATTCAAATTTGTAGACAACGTTTTGTTTGTTGACTAACGGTGGTTTAACTTCGGAAACAGCGAGGTCCTTTCCAATTTTTCGACTTGTATAAACGGGTTGGATTTTAGTACCGATTACATTCGACAGGTTTGCTTGTTGTTTCTTGACATCATCGGCTGATTTCTGGTCCTTGAAAGGCAAGGCAATTCGCAGAACTTTCTGTTTGCTGGATTCTGGATCTTGGTTGGTTGCTTTGTACTGTTGATCAATGAAGGTTGAAATAACTGAGTCAACCAGGCGCGGAGGGTATTTAAGTCGATCAAAGAGCGTCTTCAATCGTTCACACTCGTTGTTAAAATGGTGCCAGGAAGAGGAGAGACGATATGCCCTGTTAAGCATTGTTGTTATAAGCGATCGTTTATATCTCTTATCAACGTGGCTGTGATAATGGAGCAGGAGACCAGTGTTGGTTGGCTTGATGTATACTTTGGTTTCCAATCGACCATCTTTCTTCGTTATCTTCGTTAGTTGCACGCGCCCTTTTCATGTAATTATTTGCTTACGCAATCATGAACTCGCCATATGAACACACTAGTCGTAACGAACTTTAAATGAACTTGAAAATGATGTAAAGATGACATCGAAACGTCGTTCAAATAAAATTAATTTATTATCGCTTTCATTTGTGACAAAATCTATTAACCTATCACAAAATCGTGGTACACGGTGCTACTATAAATCTATTTTATCATCCATTTTAGTCGTCATAATTATAAGCTATAAGCAGTTCAAATATTTAGATTGTAGAATGATAGAATGTATTCCATCTACTTGGTCTTTTCAAATACGACTTTGTTACGTTCGAACACACGAAGTAGCTAATCGTACTCAGATGGTTTGTAATACTATTAACCTCTTATAATAATTTTAACATAATCCCCAAGGGTTACTAATTCTGAGTTGCGAAAGTCATTCGCCATTATGTGTCGGTTTGGTTTGGTTTGGACGCTCGACCCTTAGATATAGTAGGCTCCAGATAGCCAAGGCATGCCTAGCGCAAGTGTCACATGTATGATGAATCCAAGATGGCGTCGTCAACCGGGCAAAAAACTCGGGAGTTCTATAACGAAAAGCAGGTTTTTGGATATTTTAGATGGTTTAGCTGCTGTGAATACCGTTCAACTGGACTTTTTTTAAAATAGATCATTATTGCGGAGGTTTTGAACGTAAAATAAGGAGAATGGGCTTGAATCTTATAAATTTATCGTCCGATAAAGATTTCAAGGAGTGGACGTTTTGACCGGTTTCGTAAGTTTGCGTGAATTATTGAGCATGTAACACTTTAAATCACGACCGATCGCATATATTTAGGAATTGGTGTTTATTATGGATGTTTTAGATGTGAACTGAAAAGCGGGTGCCAATTTTTTAAAAAAAATATCGTGCGTTAGGTTACCCATTGTGATCAGATACGCACGCCGTCTAGTACGACTGCATGTCCACCCCAGCTAGAATATTATTCGTTTGTTGAATATAGTTTTATAAATTTAAGAGAAATGATTGTTTGTATGATACAAGTATAACAACAAGTGATTTCACGTATGAAAGAAACCCATGTTTCCATGGCTTGAAATGATCGTTTAGGGGTTCTTTACACTTTGCCGTACCCAAATAACGTTAGTATGCGATGGTGTTATTTGTTTTTCGTTCTTTTATAAATGTGTTTTGACGGCGTATGTATGTCATAAATACTGCAGCAGACCACGGTAATAAGGTGTAAAATTGCTGATTGTGTAGAATCTGCTGACAAAGTAATGCAACACATGTTTCCATGGGTTTCCATTCATTTATGATAATTCACAACAGCTCGACAGGTAAGCTTAGTTTTAGAGACTCGTAATATTGTTATAGGTGTACCAAGACAAGAATAACCAAATTAGGTTTTGTGTCATCAAAATTCAGAAAGTGTCTGGTCTTATAAATTATAGATGGAAAGCTTAGTAAAGTTGAAAATACAAATTGCTGGTTGCCAAAGTGATTCTGATTCTACTGAAAATTAATCACAATATTGGAATTTACACAAGAAAATCTCACACTTTGTCAACAAGTTGTGCCTGTGACAAATGTGTTGCAAAGATGAAAACAATTTGTGAAATACTATGATTTTATAAAGCTCCTGCAAGCTTGTTAACAAGATATTTAAATAAATGTATGTAAATGTGTGGGAATAATACAGTTAAGTACAGCTTGTAAAATTAACTTTTGCTAGGTATCAATTTTCATTCCTACAAGCATGCAACAGAACTGACGCATGCCCATTATTGGCTTATTTCAAATCAATGTCACTCATTATGCATCCTGGAAAACGTGTAGTGTACACGTACTGAAGGACAAATTTTGTGCAGAATTTAATATTTAATACTAAGTAAAAATCTAAATAACCTCAAATTCAAAATCATTAGAAGTAATAATTTGCAAAAAGTTAGATTTAATACTGAACATACTTAACGACCGGTTGCTTATACTCCAGAATTCTTTAACGCACGTTATTTTTTAAGAAATTTGGCAACCGCTTTCCAGTTCACATCTAAAACATCCATAATAAACATCCTTTCCTAAATATAAGCGATCGATCGTGATTCGAAGTGTTAAAAGTCAAATAACCCATGCAAACGTACGAAACAAGTCAAAACGTCCACTCCTTGAAATCTTTATCGGACGATAATTTTAGAATCAAGTTCACTCTTCTCATTATACGTCCAAAACCCTCTGCGTTAGTGATCTATTTTAAAAAACGTCCAGTTGAACGGCATTCGCAGCAGTTAAACCATCTAAAATTTCCAAAAACTTGCTTTTTGTAATAGAACTAGTTTTTTTGCCAAGTTGACAACGCCATCTTGGATTCATCATACATGTGACAACTGCGCTGGGTATGCGTTGGCTATCGACAATCAGTGACATAATTTTGGACCGATTGCACAAAACATACAACTGACCCCCTTCCCCCCTTTTCAATGTTGCTCATCTGGTAAGCAATTTCAGCGGCTATGGTCTCATATAATGGCGCCAATAATTTTTATGGCCGATATAGCAACATTTAAATTCTTTATCTTCGCGATGCCTCCTGTTAGACGCGTAAGAGCACGTAGAAACAAGGAAAGTTCTGCACTTAGTAACGTGTATACGGTAACGAGTCTCCGACGACAGTGCGCTGAGAAGGGATTACCAACATACGGACGTCGAAAAATGCGGCCCGTGCCGTCGAAGCCAGGTTTACGACGCCTCAGCAAGGTTGCTACAACAGCAGCCCAGCTGTTCTTGACTAGATCGCGGTCAACACGGCAGATTCTTGTCCAAACCCAACGTCCAGCGTCGCGTTTCAGTCAAATTCTGCCACAAAGAGAGCTTAAACAGCACTTCTGCTGTTCTTATTCATTATTGTAAAAGAGCTTGTATAGTGTCTCCAACGTGGTTTCAAGCAAGCGTGTATATTCGCTGTTAACGCTGTTTCTTCCATGCGCTCCACAGAACAGCTTTAATCATTAAACGAGGGGGAAGGGGAGTTTACATGTGAATTTTCACAAATGCATTCAAAAATATCTTACTGATCCAAGTGTCACAAATTTCAATGTCACTGATTGTAGGGCCTATATATATCTATGGTTCGACCTTTTAGCTGACGTCATTAAATTCCGAGGTTATACTGGTGACTAGGAAGGTCGTGATTAACTGAATTGATATATTTTGTTTTTGTATTGGCAACGACACGAAATTTAACTGTAATTTTTTTGCATTTTGCAAATTTTACAAATTTCTTTCTGTCGATCTGGAAAGCAATTTTTAAACAATTTAACTTTACTGTAAATCGCAAATAGTCTTAGAAAATGGAAAGTGTTACGATGGATGTAATTGCGAAAGAGAATCAAGAAGAATGTTGGGGAATACAAGATCAAGCAAGTGGAGAAGTACATGTATCAAAGGAGGCAGAGGTAAGTCATTCTCATTTATTAGCTAAGCGTAGCGCTGCATACAAGAGATGAAATGAGGCGTGTACGGAGACGTCATGCATCTAGTTATAGTATACTCAAACTCAACGATTTTATTATCTTTAACTCTTCATGCTGTAACACCTTTTACAACCATTTTTATATAAGCCTTTTCAATAATAACTGGAATGGTTTTAACTGCCTGTGTAGTTGGTAAAACCCTGTTTTCTACTGGTGGAGAGACAACAAATGCATATGAATCTTCATCAGAGGAATCTGGCTACTTGTCAGTATGGTTGATAGATCGAATGTTTTCACCTTTGGGTTCTGGAATAGTGTCCCAAGTACTTTGACGACTACGGCACATAGCCGCAAAATGATTTTGTTTACCACATGCAAAACAAGATTTCCCCTTAGCTCTACACACACTAAGATGACCTGCATAATAATGTTCACCACAGTTATAACATAATTTCTTACCGTCCTGTTGCTGTTCATTTCACTTGGCCTGCATTCTTGGATTGGTAGGAATATCGATTGCCTGTAGGATACTGGGTTGTTAGTTGATGTCTGTTCGTTTGTTGCCGATACTGGCCTGACTTTTCTTGTTGATTATGTGTAGCATTAACTGCACTCGAGGGGGAAGCTAAATGACCACAGTCTTCTTCTAATGTTTTGACAGCTTTATCTTTGATTTCAAGAGATCTGGTATATGATAAGATGTCTGCTAACGACAAATCATCCTGATTGGCTTTACTCCGCACTCTCGAAAACAAACATACCTCAACAAGCTGGATTTTTAACTCATTTTCACTGTTAGAAAATTCACATATGATGGCTTGCTGTCGAAGCCTGGCACAATATTGATCAATTGTTTCCTCAGTTACTTGTTTAAACGGCGAAATTTATGGGTTTCAAAAAAAACATTTTTCTTAGGTGAAAAATACTCGTTTAGCTTTTCAACAGATTTCTTGTAATCTTTGTCTTCTCCCACATCAGACAACGTTGCAAAAACTTTTTCTACTTCGTATCCCGCCACGTATAACAATAAGGCACTTTTATGAGTATCGTCTTTTATATCCATAGCAACCAGAAAACGTTCGTACCGCCGTAACCATTCTTTCCATCGTAAAGATAATGTAGTTGGATCCGAATAAGGATCAAAATTGCCCAAACTTGACAAATCCAATGCCGTCGCCATATTGAATATTTCCAAAATTTTCTCGATTTGACTATTTCAAACGTGATAAAAACACTAATCCAAACGTGTACAGTCTCTCTTATAAGTGATGATGTTTCTGTAGTAAAATGGTGTTTCGATTTTAGTCCTCGTCGCCAATATAATATACTCAAACACAACGATTTTATTATCCTTAACTCTTCATGCTTTAACACATTTTACAAACACAAAGCCATCTTATTCCCGTTTCTCGTCCCCAATCCCCAGCGTCTGACTCGTACAGCACACTAGTGACGAAGGATTGATTAACTTTTACTTTCGCAAAGTAGTAGAAAAAATTGAAACGGCGGGGGGGGGGGGGGTTCTGCGTGTAATGTATATCTAGTCGAGCATTAATGAATATGGTAAAGTACAAATGCTATAAAGCCAACAACGTCAGCACGTCTCGAAGAATTAATGACAGAGCTTCGCCTCCTTTAAAAACAACATTTTATGTAATCTTTGTAGTATTTTTAATATTTATAATTTAAACTTTGTAATATGCCATACGAAATTAATACATCCATCAATTTCACCTTACATTGTTTTTGAAGGTCACAAACATATGCACTATTACATGTAAACAGTGTCACAGATTGCATAAAACGAAGCCCACAGGAAATTTGAAACGCTAAATAGTCTTATAAACAACAGAACTAGTCTGTAGTTGTTACAAAAGTGTACCAATTATAAGCCAAGAACTTCTTCGTCTATTCATAGCATGATAGCAAGGAACCGTCAAGTCTAAAGAAACACAGACTACGCATTTTCCATATTATGCCCGCATAAAGTGGAAAAGACTGAGTCTGTTTAAACGGCTTTGGGGTAAAACGCGGAAACAGATCTAGAATGCGGAACGGAATAGTGGAAGCGAAATCCGGTAGTGGAATCTGAAAATTGGGAAAAAACGCGAAATCCGGAAGCGGAATCCGCAAATGATTTAAGTTAGTGGTATGGAAAAAACAAAATGATTGCATCTTCTGGCAGTAACATACATGATATTTCAATGATAAATAATGTTTTAAGACATTTACATAGTTGACATGTTTTCCTGATATGTGTCAAACTGAGCTTGTCTAAACAGGGTTTGAAATTTAACACTTAAAGTTTATGATTTGTACATATTTGAAAATGCAGATCAATTGTTTTTGTTGTCAGTGACTTTGTTATTGTGCATTGTTCTCTTTAAGGAAGAGAAATTGTTCCAAAAATTCGCTAGGCTTGACTTCATTTACGTTGGGGAGAATTTCTTCACATATTTGTCTAAAATCTGACTGTAAGAAGTCATCTGCAACATTCAATACGCCAGAAACCTCTGCTGCTTCTTTCAAGTCATCCTCAGTTAATGGTAAACCTGAAATTTTAAGATATGAATTAGATATATTGTGGAATTTTGTTTTGTCCATTGTTGAAATTAAACATATTAAAATGAAACATACGCAAATTAAACATAATCATTCTGTGGGTGTTACATACCCTTGATCGTTCAACCAACTTAAACCAGTTTATAAGAACTTTTCAAGCTCTTGACGAAGTTCCCTCCACCACCTTTCTATCTACAAGTCGTAATTACTCCGCCTGCCGTTGGCGAAGCGGAGTTTTAATAATGAGCAAACACACGTTTTTGTGTGTTAATACGATCGCTGACATTTGTGAAATATGTGTGCGTTTCCACAGAAAATTACGTACCGGTTAAAATACATTATTACTTAAAATGATGCTCACAGATATAAATGTTTTTAGCGTCAATCCTCTTCTGTAACTCAGGCGTGCATTCTCTCGTTCTTGATATTAAACGAGGCCATTCTGCCCGCGCATTTTGCTTCAGTGACTTCGTATGGTCGCTGTCTGAGGCGGCGACAGTGGGGATTCTAAAGAGCGAATGTTTATGCGAGTATAATGATCTTGTTATTTGTAATATGAGCTTTCAGCATCTATGGACGATATTGATCGCATGACCAAAATAAAAATTGAATATTAACATATTTTGTGACTTCACTGGCTAGCCTAACCGTCTTCTTCCATTGACTGTGGTTTAAAAATCACCACTAAGTCTAAGGAAACACTTTAAAGTGAGACTCTGCACTTCGTGCTCCGCACTCTTTCTTTTCCACCTTGCCAGATTTAATGTGTGATTTACAAAAGGCGTGTACTTTCCAAAGATGTGTAATCGTTCTAAGCATGGTGACAAAGAAAAGCTGTGTTGAAGCAACACGTCTTTTTTTGGAACGGTGTCTTTCAACTAAGTGTAAGTGTTACATAGAAGAGTGCTGTTAATCATGACCGTGCTACACAACATATCTTGGTAGGTTAAAAAGCACAATAGGTCTTTTTCACAACGAAGGCTTTGCACGTCACTGTGACACAGGCTGGCGTCTTATTAAGTACATCTGTTTTTAAGAGCGTGGAAAGCGGGCTTTAGCATATGAGACAGCTAATGCAACAAAAAAACCACTTGCGCGTGGCGTGACACGCAACGACTTCGTAATTTAGCGGCCATGTTGGGGGCAAATTTAAAAACAAAATGTGTATTTTTCAAACACAATATTAATACGCATGGTGTACGGATTTTTTTAATGAAATATGGTGAACGTATGTTCATTTTTGAATTGCAACTGTGCTTAACTGTGCTTTTTGCATTTGGTGACATTTTACACAACAAAATTTGCCCTCTAATATGGCGGATAGTGACGCGATGTGTGACGTAACTGCAAGTTGTTTATTGTTTGATATTTTTTACTTGTCTAGCTTTATTTTACATGTCACATGATTGGTGAATGTAGTTGTGCAGCTTAATTGATATTTGATGTTTGTATTGGCGTTTATATTTCCTTGAGTTGTCTACTTTCCATGGTTTATTGGTGTTATGTTGATGTTCTAATTTATAAGAGTATATTATAGTTTTATGCACTACATCACATGTACTGATGACTAATTGGTCGAATCTGAGTTTATGTCTTCTATATAAATTCATGTATCTTGATACACGTACAATTACAATGTTTTTTTGGGGGATTTTTAATACTTTTGTTTACCGTATTAACCCATTGAGTTCATCCATTGAGCATTCTATGGCACCAACACATTGAGGAATCTGTAGTAGCCAGTAGCGAAGCCAACCCGACAATTTGGTCATGCTATGGAAAATAAAATCGTTATAATTATTCAATTCTTTAGAAATTTATTTCTTATACGGTCTATAAACCCAAAAAAATTGCATTTGCATGATTAAATGTCGGGCTGGCTTCGCCACTGATAGTAGCAATGGCCTCAAGAGAGTGTCGTATTTTTTACTTGTTAAACTTTATTTTAAATGTCACATCAATGATGAAGCTAGCTGTGCAGCTTAATGGGTTATTGGTGTGAAGTAGCACTAGACTTGGTGGTGCTAAAATAATTTGCAGACACTTCACAAACTTTTGATACCTCGTACGATAAAGGTTGTTAATTTCAAAGTAGTTAACTAGTTGACATGGTTAGATAATATGTGCACACAGTAATTGCTATATACTGTTGTGGTGACCCTGCTCTTGTGGCGAAACTGAGTAATATAAATGCTCTCCTCCACGAAACAAAATTAGAAAATCATCTCTGATCAAATTTTCATCTGCTTATCTCATATTTTGAATTTGTGTAGATCTACAGTGCATTGAAAGTTCCATGAATGCTTATCCAGATGATCAATCATATAAGGCAGTGGACACTGATGAAGTACACATAGAAGGTTTAGTATTTTCATGTTTTATTTTGAATTAAGGTGGCTCGATAGTCTAACTCATAGCACATAATACTTCTTTCGCCATAGAATCTTTTACAGTGCGCGTGTAAAGCTTAGTTTAGTTCATTGCAAAGCTCTGCTGGTTGTCTTCATAATTGGAAAAGTTTTATACTCCTACCGTTCGTATGTCCAGAGACATTGTTGTCATAGGTAAGGTGTGGAGTTTATGCAAATGAACTTATAATTAGAAACGAGTTCCAACAAGAAACGTGATTTCTATGTTCAGGCAAACTTTTAAGAAATTCTTTTTTAAATACAGCAAACAGTGCTATAGAGCTGTGCAATGAACTAAAATGAAGCTCAAGCATTCACGACAAAACATTTAATCGTAGAGATATAAAATTTCTAATGAATTCTGACTATCGAGCCACCTTAAAGTGGTTTGTATATTGCTTGGGTCAATAATTGCTATTTATTCTGGCGACACAAAACCAATTGAAGATCAATGGGACTGTCATGTCGCGTGTGAGGCAGGAAGATCATAATAAACTTATGATTTCCACAATAAGTTGCCATGTTTATGTTTGAAAAAGTCTTTTATGTATCACCAAAAATATGTCAAGAAAGACATGTTATTGTCAACATTATTTCATCATTCTACAACAAATATAACAGGATAATAATAGAAATGGCAGTTTTCTTTGCAACCAATTTAATCATTATTTTGTGCGATCACTTATCATGGAAAGTCTCATTTGCTCGAAGCATTTTAATCTTACCGGCTTTAAAAAACTGGTGCTTCAAACTAACTCCGCTTAGTATTTATTTTGTGCACGAAAACATCAATTTCACATTGCGATTAAGCGTGTTCTGCAAAATCCAATATCATTTTTAACTGGCTTTGTACATCAAATAAAATATAATCAAACTATAAACAATTAAAATTCATGAAGAACAAAACTACTCTTTATTCAAGAATGCAAATAGTTTATGTGATATAATGGTAGTGTTCCATTTGTAAAAATTCTTTTTCTTATGGTTATGAATGCATGATTACATAGGTTTTGTTTTACCTTTTTGAAAAAAACAAATTCATTTTGCTGATAAACAATTGGGTTTCACTACTTGACCTTTTAATACTTTAATATGAGATTGAGGCGGTTTTGTCAGAAACAATCCACTAGAATTTCAAAACCCAATGTCGCTGAACGTATGCTGTAGTTTCTTTGTGCATAAATATAAAATAGTTTTTTAAATTATCATCATTAAAATGATAAAAAAGCATTTTAATGACATGTGTGTCTTCAATGCTCACTGTTCAATTGAAAGTGTGGAACGTCCATTTATCTCTGAGACATACATTGCTTCGTATGTAAGTTTGTTAAACCTCTGGTAAAGTTAAAAAACTACGTTTGTTCAATTCTACTTTTTGAGCTATATATTTTTTGTAATTGTGAAAAAAGTGCAACTCGGTGTTGTCGGCTGGAAGATTCTTTTCCAAAATTTTCGAAATTTTTCATTATTTATAAAAGTCTTTTCAATACATTTTTAACAATATATTCACGTGACTCCTTTTAATTAAAAATTCAATTCCCATTGGAATTAAGAAATTGATAAAAATTCCCCTACCCCGGCTCAGCAGCTACCAGGCCAATGCTGCTTCCACTTAAGGAGGCTCCCTACAGTTACGCCAGGGAACCTGAACTCGCGACAAAATCAAGCACGCGCGTGATGCGTGGGAATTTCCACTTGATTTTCGCGACAAAAACAATGAGCAGGCCCTTTAAATACATTTCAACTTTATCCGAGCGCGTTGTTTTTACAAAATAGTTTTTAAAAAACACTTTTTACTAAATGTTATTAAATGTTAAGACAACAATTTTTTCAAAGTAAAAAAGGAAAATTTGTGGAAAAAAACAACTGGAAAAACGTGCAGATTCTCAAGAGAGGTTAATACACGCCAGAGCAACTGAGCGAAGAAGAGCGAAATCGTTCGTGCGTTACGCAGTTGCTCTGCGTGCTTCATTCTATAGGACAAAAACTTGATAAGAACGAACAGACTAATAAAGTATACCTCGACTTCGCAAAAGCCTTTGATTCCGAAGATCACTTCATTCTCCTTCAAAAACTCAAGAGGCTGTCTCTGTAAGACTTGACCGGTGATTCTCAAATTGAAAATCAACCATGTCCCATAATGTTATCATTCGCTAGGCTTACTTAGCATGCCATGAAATCACACTCAGAATTTTTCCACTTCGGTATTTTCCTGACAAATTTATGTTTTTGCCCTGACACCAAACAATAGCGATATTTACACTTCGGTTGACGCGTAAATGACGCATTGAAATTGTCTTATTACACAGTCGCGTGAAGGAATCTCTAAATTATTTTTTATTTCAGAATTCACTGTTTCAACTTCATGTTACTGATTTTATTTGGTTCGAAAAGCATTTAATTCATAGCTTAATCAGTGTAGGGTTTTGAGGTGTTTACCATCATCGGCTGTGCTGTTAAAATTAGCTTATTACGAAATCGTTTTATCCAAAAGTGGCCCCACTTACAAACTGTATCTCCAATTGGTTTGGAAGTGCCAATGGTGTACTATATTCTTATCGAAAAACACTTGTGGAAAAATAATTCAAAAAACATTTTAATCGCGGCACAAAGTTTACTATTTTCACCCAAATTCGGCCGGAACCCGAAGTGACAACCAGACACTATTTATGGCATATTTATTGTCTGGTGTATACATTGTGCTTTCTTTCAAAAAATAGAATGCTTTTAAATGTTTATGAATAATATTTATATCGGAATAGTAAGACAAACATTTCTCAGGTTGCTTATGATGGAGCGACTGACTTGTGACCGGCATGAATGTCTGGGTAAACAACTGAAACAATCGAACTCCAGTGTCGAACTCAATTCCTATACGGAAGATTAAATAAACTTGGAAATATTTTTTTTTAATTTTAACTGATTTTTTCGGAGTGATTTTAACTGAGTAAAAATTGATTATTTCCTACGGCAACTTTGATTAAAACATTTATATGATATATATATTTATATATATCTTTATATATTATCTGATACAGCAAGCGTCTATAATTAGCAAGTTATCCCCGAGCCAACGGCGCGAAGCGCCGTTCCGGGCGTAAGCCCGGGCGAGGGTTACTAATTTTGTATTAGGGGAGTTGAAAGTCGTTGCTCGTGGTAGTTAGGTAGTAAAAATGGTATGTCATGACGTCATCCTCACTGATCTCAACAATATGGCGGACTATCATGAATGGCTAACACTCATTGGCCAGATTTAATGTTGATTGATTAATTACGAATTCAAGTTATTCAACTGTCAGCAAATATTTAACTTTAGTTAGCTTTTTGCACTATAATATTTTGCATTTTTGCAAAAAGTTTTGGGAACTTTAACAACAATTTATTGTTGAAAAATTTAAATAAAAAGCATTTATCAGGTCAACAAATATGCAGTCAAGCAGGCAGCGAAAGGAAAACGAGGAAGCAGAACGTTTAGCAAGGCGAAACGAGCGTAGACGACGACAAAGGCTCGAGGAGACTGCCGAAGATGATTGAAGAGAGATTAATTCGGGGAAAATACAGAGAAGCGCCAACAATTGACTGTGGCGTGAAACACAAGGCAAGTCTGTTGATAATGCGTATTTATAGTTGTGTTTTAATGATTTATAAAGGCCAGCGTAGCCGTACTCATCCAGTCTATTCACTGTTTAAATTCCAGAGTAAGTTTATGTTTTGTGAATGCAAGACTGTCTTCTTATTATTAATGTAATTAATAGGTCGTAATTTATACCAAATTTAAGCTTACATTAGGCGTAATAACAGACCGATGACAAATGTTGTGCAATTTAAAAAAATTGTCAATAAAACAAGAATTAAAAACTCAATATTTGTCATTTTGAAAAAATATACAGAAAGAATAACAATTGCCGTGCTGCTTTGACAACAACCTATCGAAGTACTTCATGTAATCCCGAAAATTTAGTCGCATGCTCTTAGTTAGTGGCGAGGGGTTGCTGCATGCATGTATTTCTAGTATATAACTCAGTTAGTTATATATAGGTTTCTTCTGCTTACACTGAGTCGCCACTTGTCTACTCCTGCGTTGTCTAGACCGAAGTCGTTTCCTTATCTAAGACCAAAGTCGCTTCCAAGTGATATTTCTCGTCTCACACGTTAAATTACAAAATTAAAGTATAATAATTGTGTCGCTTCGTGGTTGCAATGACGACGTAAGTGGTCATCTTGCCGGTTGTCATCTATCACGAGAATGTCTCGCGGAATATCAGCTTACATTAGCTCGAGCTGGCTTATTTCACCTCACCGACAAGCAACTGGAATGTATGAAAATCTGCCCCAAACACCGTCATAACCTTGGAAGGTTTTGGCGCCCAGTTAGATCTTGTCAATATCCTAATGAGGACGCAGAGCACGTGGGTTAGGCCAGTTCCGGTAGAAACTGACAGTGAGCACGCCGAGGAAGAGGTCACTGAAAGGCATGTTTAACTGGGTAGCAATAACTCGTATAGCATCGCTCACATCTGATGAACCAGCTACTTTGACATCTCAGCTAACCAGTACCTGGAACGACATGCCGACCACTAAAAAAGATTTGTATATTGAAACAGCAAGAAAAGCTTGCATGAATGTCTGTGATGCTATTGCGCCTAACGCTGGAGAAGAATTATTCAGTGCGACAGCATACTCTTCGCAACCTCAAGTGTCCGATGATCTTGTTGCACTCATGTCTGCATACCAAGTAGCCGTCACCAGAAACGCAAAGCTTCAAATTCTAAGTATTTATGCGCACATGTATCCAACAGAAACCCTGATAAAACTACACGAGCCATACGGAAAAATAACGAAATGGCAAGTAAAGAAAGCGAGAGCACATGCCAACGCAAATGGGCCAGGTAACGAAGTAAAAAAAAAATCAAGCAAAACAGGATTCGTATAGATCGAACAAAGCTAGACCACTTTATTGATTTTGCAAATCAGCCTCATTACCAAGATGTGGCGTTTGGATCTGATCATTCGGGATCAAAGCTAACAATGCCTAATGTAATACGCAATGTCACAAGATCAACACTGATCTTTCAATACATGCAATATTGCGATGAGCAAAAAGTCATGCCACTCAGTCGCACCACACTTTTCCGGATCTTGAAAATCAGGGAAGCAAGTGAGAGGAAATCGTTGCACGGTGTTAGGTTGACAATATCGCTGTCGACGGTTCTTTAGGTTTCGAAAAGCTTAAGGTGGCTCGATAGTCTAAGTCATAGCACTTATACTTCTTTCGCCATAGAATCTTTTACAGTGCGCGTGTAAAGCTTAGTTTAGTTCATTGCAAAGCTCTGCTGGTTGTCTTCATAATTGGAAAAGTTTTACACTCCTACCGTTCGTACGTCCAGAGACATTGTTGTCATAGGTAAGGTGTGGAGTTTATGCAAATGAACTTATAATTAGAAACGACTTCCAACAAGAAACGTGATTTCTATGTTCAGGCAAACTTTTAAGAAATTCTTTTTTAAATACAGCAAACAGTGCTATAGAGCTGTGCAATGAACTAAAATGAAGCTCAAGCATTCACGGCAAAACATTTAATCGTAGAGACATAAAGTTTCTAATGAATTCTGACTATCGAGCCACCTTAAACCAATATAGTCCACTGCAACGAAGAAAGTCCATGTCCTGATCATTGCAGGTGTTTTGCGCTAAGTGATCCATCAGATAAATTGCTCCAGGAGTCGTGCGATCACGAGCATTTGCTTTTTTGTGAGAGAGGCGAGGACTTGGAACAGATGATCAGTGATATCGAAGTACGATTCAAAAGAATTCTAATAAATTTTTCTCCTGTTGACAAAGAGACGACTTGCTTTATGACTTAAAACGTGCAAAAGAAAATTTACAATTTATAATGAGATACTAGTTACAAGGATGTCATTCTCTGCTAGAAATTGTTTAATACGTAATCTCCTGGCCTTTATTTGCAAATTTACGAATATTGCCTGGGATTCCTGTGGCGAACCATCAAAAAAATAAAAAAACAAAAATTTTGCGTGGTTATGATAGATTATGAACGCTAAAGTTGTGTTTTTGATGTTTTAATGACAAAACAAACTCACCAGGAGGCAGTTGAGCTATAGAATGTTTTCAGTCAACAATTTCTTGAGCTGGTAGTACTTATAGGTTTTCTAAAAAGACCTGGTACGAGTTCCTAGGCCTCTTGCGGAATCCAAGATGGCAGCCATTTTGTACTTGCAGGTATCCTAGCAGGTAAACTTATCTTTTTTATTCTTTGCTCTTCAGTTATTGATTATCATATTAAAGAAAATATCATTTCAATTCTTTAATATTGTAAATATATCTTTTTTTGTATACAATTCGGTTTTCAAATCAGTCTAAATTCAAAACATACAAAACTTTTTTTCGGTTACAAATATTCCTTTTTAGCTCCATGGACTGGGATCTTTGAGTTATTTGTCAATCATTTAAAATTGGGGAGCCTTTGCAATGTCCTGCACTGTCCAAGAGGAAACATGTTGGGGCAAGCTAATCATCGTTGGCTACAAACTTAGAGGAATTTCGAAAAATAAATGCAGTGCCATTAAATATTAATATTGAAGTACTAAATCAAGCTCATGGAGTGGAACAAAACCTAAACGACAAAAAGGCCAAGTGGCATAAGACTTGAAGAAATTGCTTTAGAAACGAGAAATTGGACCGTGCGAACGTCCGAGTCACAGAACGAAGTAAGCTCAGAAATGTGCCTTCCTGAAATCAGCTGCAGTCCTGTAAAAGCCAGGAGGTCCAGCCTTTCTAGTTTAAAATCAAGTAACCAGTGTTTCTTCTGCGAATCAAGCGATAACCCTAGAACTCTCCATCTTGCTTCTACCCTTGAAGTGGATGAAAAAGTAAGATCATGTGCTTCTCTGACTAACAATAACAGGCTCATCGGCAAAATTGCATCAGGAGACATGGTAGCAACAGAAGCCAAATACCATTTAAAATGTCTGGTTAACCTATGCAATCTAGCTAGAAAGGTATCCTTAAATAGTGCTGAAAATACGGCTTCCTCCTCGTTTGCGCCCATTGACACTGAGAAGCTTGTTTTGCAAAACTTATTGCCTTTATTGATGAGAGCCTTCAAGTTGAAAAACCCACTATTTTAACACTATCTGATCTTGTCAAGTTTTACTCCTCAAAGCTCAGTGACCTAAAAGGGGAAGAGGTTAAAACCAAGTCAACAAGACTAAAGAATCGAATTCTCGTAACACTCGAGGAAGAGAAGTTATGTTTGTTCTCAGCCATGAAATCGGTGGTGTTTTGTTGAATGAAAAAAAAGACGGACGGTGAAGCGATGTCTTTGGCAAGAACTGCAGTGGCTGTAAGGAAAGATATATTACAAGCGAAAAACAGTTTTGATGGGACATTTGTAGCCAACAGCCAGAAAACGTCAGTTTCACGCTTCTGGATATGATATTGAGAGGCCCTACAACTAAAAAGGATCCAACAGAGAATCAGGCATGCCTTACTATTGCTCAACTACTGGTGTTTAATAGCATCTCTCGTATCAGGGACAAGTCTGGCAGTTCTACTCGTCACACCCATCACGTCCGGAATCGAGAGCGTCCTCTTCCCATTTATACAGGCCTAAAAATCAATGGAACAACAAGAGATAAATCGCTGATTGAAACCTTTTACAGAATTGGTATGTGCATATCGTATGATCGTCTACTTTCCATATCCACCGACATAACTAACAGCGTCATTGATAGGTATGACAAAGACGGTGTAATATGTCCTTCTAAGCTACGTGGTGGAATGTTTACAACAGCTGCACTCGACAATATTGACCACAACCCCAATTCTACAAGCGCCCAAGACTGCTTTCATGGAACAGCTATCTCGTTGGTCCAGCATCCAAAAACTGAGAAACCAGGCACAGTAAGACCCATTGAAGTGTTTGACCATGACCACGTATGCAAGTCCAATAAAATTGCCACACTGCCATCCTACTACACTGATTCACCACCGTTAACTCTTCCATCTAACGATATTATTGTTCCTGAAACAGCCGCTCAGTTTGAGCCCAGCGATCACCGTAATTTAGTTCCTGAAGAGAAGGAGTGGCTAGAACACACAAGGCAAACTCTTACAAAGACGGAGCTCGGCAAAGATGACACCGTCTCGTAGGCAGCATACCATGCTTCACAATCATCGTTATCAAATAATCAGCCAACTATCATATCACTGCTGTCACTGTTTGCTGAAAATTCACATTCACCTGCAATGATTGCCCACGCCATTAAAGTCATCGCTGCATCAACCAAACGCGTGAATCCATCTCAAACTCCAGTACTTGCCGTCAATCAACCTTTGCTTTGCTTTGGCAAAGGAAATCCAGTGGAAGGTAATAATAGTAATAAATTATACATTAAGATCTCTGTACAAAAGTACCCTTAACGTTCGCTATTTACTCGAGGTAAGATAAAGCTATGACCTCTTTCTCTAAGCCTGTGTTTTTTTCGTTTCGGTGGAAGGTCGTGTAAAACATAGTTATGGTCATAAACGATGTAATACAAAAGTATCGTGTCTCTTTCTCTAATCTTATCATAAATTGTAATTGAATTACTTGTATAGCCATACTTATAGGATCTTTTGTTAAACTTAGATACAAGGTGAAATGGATGAAAAGCATGTTGTGATCATGTTTGGTGGGTTGCACATTGAAATGGCTGCCTTGAAAGCTCTTGGAAAGTGGATCGATGGAAGTGGAGTGATAGAAGCACTGGCTAATGCTTCTGTTGCATCATCCGGTGTAGCTGAGTCATTCTTAACAACAAGCCATGTAACTCGCACAAGATGTGCTCATCAAGTAACTGCAGCCGCCCTTCACATTCTTATGAATAACGCGTACATCGACTACTGCGAGTCCAAAGACACCAAGAGACCAGCACTCTCACTTTGTCTGTGGAGAGCTGAGAAGTCAAAGAAGCACCCACAATTCCTCTACTGGTCCACTGTACTTGAGTTTCAAGTCCTGTGCTTGCAAGTTGTAAGAGTGTTTCAAGAAGCTAAGTTCCTTTTATATCTGATAGCAATTCGAGAATTGCTACCATGGATGTTCGCACTTGACAGTCACAATTATGCAAGGTGGTTATCAATACACTATCGGGACATGTGTGAGCTCCCAACGAAACACCCCACTGTATTTGCTGAGTTCATGGAAGGAGCTTTTGTTGTGCACAAAACAAAGAAATTGTCCTCTTCAATTGCGCTGGATCACGCCTATGAACAAATTAATGCTGTTGTAAAAGGTGATGAGGGAGCGGTGGGCTTGACAGAAAATCCCGCAGCTCTCAGAAGATGGATGGTGGCCGGGCCGGAGCTTTCCGGAATGATTGAAGAGTTCGAGGTCATCTATACTATTAAGAATTCACAAAAAGAACAACTTTCCCCTGCTGAACAACAAAACAAAGAAAGTCCGATCAAAAGGCAAAGCAAAAGTAGCCGTTTTAAAGGAAGACTGCGCCCTATTCTCAAGACTGTATATTGCCTGCCAAAATAGAGATGGTAACCTTGAAGATTTTTTTAAGTTTGAAAGCCAACCTTGCCCCCCTTCTCTAATACAAATGGGGCAACTCAGAAGTGGAACAAAAGCTGACTTAGTGTCATGTTTTACGGATACCTAAAATCTGACAATGGGACAGCCAACTGTTTTAGGTGGTCCTGTTATCGTACAGATGCTACAGCCCAAAGTAGTTAGCACTTTTGAAGAATACTTCGATGTTATATTTGCACCCTATATCTTGAGACAGCTTGAACATGCACAGCGACGTGACATTGTGTGGGATGTCTAAAAAGATGATTCTGCCAGGGAAAGACGTGGTTCAGGTAAAAACAGCAATGATTATTAATCTAATTTCAAATATTAACACAGTTACAGTTATGTTTTAGTTACTGTACAACAGTAAACAAACCTTGTTTTTGTATATTCGTTAAGGTCAGAGAAGAAAGGTCTTGCTCTCAACCAGAATTCTATCAGAATGGAAAGGGTTTCTCAGAGTAGATAGCAACAAGGATGAACTTTTTTAAGTTACTGTCAACTAAGGTTTGTATAGAAAATCAAAATGGAAAGCAAAATTAATACGCATTGTCCTGTTATAATACAAATAAATTTGATCATTACTTTCTAGGTTGTAATGCTCCAGATTCCCGAGGGAAAGAAAATCTTCTCAACACTTGGTGTGCAGCGTTTTATCCTCAGATGATACAGGTGTGGGTAGTCTTGCCCTCTGCAGTCATGAGGAAGCGGATTCACGAATGATGATCCATGTTTCTGATGCTAGTTTGAACTGTCATCGGCGTATAAAGATCAGAACGAACGATACAGATGTCCTGCTACTAGCCATTTCGATTGCTTCTCTCCTTCCCATAGATGAGCTGTGGGTATCAATCGGATCTTCTAAGAATCTCACGTACCTCCCAGCCCATACCATCGCAGCATCACTAGGACGAGATAAGGCACGTGTGTTACCAATTTTTCACTCGTTAACTGGGTGTGATACAACTTCATTCTTTGGAGTTAGAGGGAAGAAGACGGCATGGGATGTGTGGAATGTTTTCCCAGAACTCACAGCCGTCCTTAAAGAACTAATGGAGTTGCCAGAACATATCAGCGATGGATGCATGGAAACAATTGAGCGATTTACTGTTCTTTTGTACGACCGTAGAAGTTGAGAAACAAAAGTCAACGGAGTCAGGCAAGAGCTTTTTCCAAAAAAGCACGAACCTTAGAGAACATTCCTCCAACTAAAGCGTCTTTACTACAGCATGTAAAGAGAGCAGTCTTCCAAGGTAGTTATATATGGGGTCAGATCTTGTTGAAGCAGCCCACTTTACCGCCCCCTTCTAGATGGGGTTGGCAACTTGAGAACGATCGCTGGGTTCCTTACTGGACGACAGTGCCGCAAGCCAAAGACACTTGTTACGAACTTATTCACTGTGGTTGTAAGGTTGGCTGTCGGGGACGCTGTAAATGCCGCGGAGCTAATCTAGCCTGTACCGGGTTGGGCTATTGTGGTGGCAACTGTGGTTAGGACATTTTAGTATGCAAAATACAGTTCCATTTGACTGCAACAGTTGTTATAACTATATAGGATATGTCTATATCGACTACCCGTCACTGAAAGGAAGTATTGCACGTTAATGTAATCAGCCCGGTTATAATGCCACAGTTGTTGAACAGCCTCCTGGTGAGTTTGTTTTGTCATTAAAATATCAAAAGCACAACTTTAGCGTTCATAAATCTATCACAACCACGCAAACTTATTGTTTTTTTATTGTTTTGATGGTTCGCCACAGGTCCCAGGCAAAATTCGTAAATTTGCAAACAAAGGCCAGGTGATTACGTATTAAACAATTTCTAGCAGAGAATGACATCCTTGTAACTAGTACATCATTATAAATTGTAAATTTTCATGTTGAGTCGCATTATCGGTCATTTTCGTTCCTAGCCTCGTTTTCATGTTGGCCTTTTAAAGCATGCACATATCTCGGCACCGCATGTGATCCCTTCAGTGGAGTTACTGCTTCCGTAAACAAGGTAGACGTGTCAAAAATGTCAGCTGAGGTAAAACCTATGAAAGACTTCAACAGTTTTCACAATTTTGAGATAGAAGAACAAGGTCTTAGAGTCAGAAAAGCATATGGTATCGAGAAAGGAAAATTGATTCCCTTCTCAGATATTGTTGTCAAACAGCAAGAACAGATAGACATTGAGGAAGATGATGGATTTTTTGGGTTTGATATGAGGACCATGAAAGAAGACAAACAAATGGTAGTGGAAGACGATTCCGATTTAATTGAGTGTACCGTTCCAGGACGCAAAAAAGTATTCAAATGTTTCAGAAATCTAGAAATTCATCTCAGTGCGAGAAAACACACCAATACTCTTAAAAACGAGACACTGTACGACAGCTTGAGAAAGAAATGGTCAGAAAATTTTCAAACTATCGATGTTATTCACAAAGGAAGACAATCAGATGCACAGCCCCAGAGAACAAAATAGGCTTGGCTCCAAGCAAGTTCAATTAATCTTCCCGATTCAGTACGAATGTACGCAATTATTTGACAGCAAAGTTTGATATTGGTGAGCAAACTGGTTGTAAGTTCGACTCAACTCAAGTGACGTAGAAGCTGAAATAACGAGAGACCATTTTCTCGCGAGGAATGGCTGACATCAAACCAAATCAAAAACTTTTTTCTCGTCTTTCTGCTGCCAGAAAACAAAGAAGAGAAATGGAGAATGAGAAGGCTGTTGACCCAATGGAAGACGTAGATGATTCAGAAGTAGAAATTGAGGAGACGGTTTGCCAAGTAAACAACGTTTTGGGTGAAATAGGAATTCAGCACCCTATCATCTAATGACGTTTATGATTTATGTCAATATTACAAAAATGATAAACTTCGTCTATTTAATGTTAGCATGTTGAAAAGCATTTGTGAGCATTTCGAGATACCATTCACGTCAAGAGATCGAAAGTCTGACCTTATTTCCAAAGTTGGAGAAATGATTAGTGAATCCAGTGCTGCTCAAGTGCCGACGAATAACTAGTGACATACTGATGAGTGACGGTTTATAGACTTACAATAATTAAGTTGAAATCTCAATTGAAATTGTCTGAATATAAGCAGGGTGGGGCGCCGGAAGATTGTAATTGGGGGAGGGGGCACATGTTCATATATTCGTGTTCACAGACTGTGAAAACAATTGATTTTAAAATCTAAATTACGATTTCAAAAGGAACTAATTACGCAGAACACCAATATATGAATACGTGCCCTTCCGCTCAATTATCGATCTTCCGGTTCTTCTGTCCATAAAAACAACTTGAACGATTTTAGAAACTGAACATTTTTGAAAGTTTAACACAAGTTATAGTGTCTAAGATTATATCAGGAACTAACCACTAACCACTGAATTGCTCTATTTACGTTTCGAACATGCAGCCGGCCACAAATATATTTTCTATAAATGTATTAATAGAGTAAACAAAAACGACAAAATGTTTTTAAGTTTTTTACAACCGCATTGAAATTTATCGCGCAAGAGTGGACTTGAGTTGGCAAAGTCAAAGATTATATAAGTTGAGTTGGATTATTATATCCTAGACAATATATCAAATCTTAACATTCCGATGAAAATAGTATTCATAAACATTTAAAAGCATTCTATTCTCCAAACTGTACACCAGAGAATGAATATGCTATAAATAGTGTCTGGTTTGTCACTTCCGGTTTCGGCCTAATTTTAGTGAAAATAGTAAACTTTGTGCTGCAATTAAAATGTCTTTGAATTATTTTTTCACAAATGTTTTTCGATAAGAATATAGTACGCTTTGGCACTTCCAAACCAATCGGAGATAGAGTTTGTAAGCGGTGCCACTTTTAGGTAAAACTATTTTGTAATAAGCTAATTATAACAGCACAGCCGATTATGGTAAATAGCTCAAAAGCATACCCTAAAAATTATTCGAAGATTTCTTCACGTGACTGTGAAATAAGACAATTTCAACGCGTCATTTACGCATTAACTGAAGCGTAAAAATCGCTATTGTTTGCCGTGAGGGCAAAAACATAAGTTTCTCAGGCAAATACAGAAGTGGAAAATTCTGAGTATGATTTCAAGGTATGCTTAGTAAGCTAACAAATGAAAAAAATATGGGACATGGTTGATTTTCAATTTAAGAATCACCGGTCGGTTCTTACAGAGACAGCCTCTTAAATGCTACGGTGTGACGGGAGGCCTGTTAAAGACTTAAACTGGTTCGCTGATTATCTTAACGACAGAGTGTCGTAGTGGACTGTGCTGCATTACACTGGACCCCAGTTACATCCGGAGTACCCCAATACTGTTCATTATTTTTATCAACGATGCTCCCGAAGTCATCAACAACGAAGCAGTCCCAGCGCTATTTGCATACGACACTAAGCTTTACAAGAACATAACATCAGTAAGCGACTGCGGCCTGTTGCAACAAAGCCTAACAAACCTTAATGTCTAGAGGCAGGACAACAACATTAAATTCAACGGATCAAAGTGTAAAGTAATGCCGGTGACGCACAAGAAGGCCCAGTTTCGTTTCCCTACCACTTCGGGTCCAAAGAGCTTTTGAGAGTTGATAATGAGAAAGGACTTGGTGTAATCCTCTCCTGCAAACTGCAGTGGAACATGCACATCAACCAATTGGTATCAAAAGCAAACAAGCAGCTTGTTGTACTGAAGAGAACTTGCTATTCACTAACTGACATCAACATCAGACGTACGTTATTTCTTTCGCTGGTGAATTCGAAGCTCAGCTATGCACCACAGATTTGGTCGCTAACCCACAACAGACAACTCAGTGAAAGGATTGAACGAGTGCAACGAAGAGCCACAAAATGGATTCTGAGAACCAGGTCTTTCGAAATGTCATACAAGCAACGGCTGTTAAAGTTGGAACTCCTACCACTCTCCTACAACAGTGAGATAAAAGATCTCGTATTCTTCTTCAAGGCGTTGTATGGTTACGTCGATCTTAACATTAACAATCGCGTCTCCTCTATTCAACCTGGACGTACTCGACTTCAAACTCCCTTGTGTAAAACTGCTACGTTTCAATCCTCCTATTTCAACCGTATTGTCAAACCGTGGAACAGTGTATGTCAAAATATCATCCAGATACATTTTCTAGCCCCATCTCTTTCAAAACCTTTCTAAAACGCAGATATTTAGAACTTCTTAGTATATGATTTTGAATTATGAACTATGTCATTCAGTATATGATGTTGAACTATAACTTTTTCCTGTCACAACTTGTCTTTATGTGTTTTGTTTGGTGATGTTATTATTCGGTATATGTTAATATGTATATAGTCTACCTGCGTGTGTATCATTTGTAAATAGTGACAAATTTATTATATTATATTATTATTATATTAACATACCCAATATTAGTCGTAGTACCTTTAAAAGGAGAGAAAGAGAAGTAGGGTTAGCTGTGGGGCAAGTTGCTCAGAAAAGCTGTGTAGAAGCAGTAACACAAAAAAAAAGGAAATTGAAAATGGTGGGGTAGCAGATTAAAAGAAAATGATTAGGTAGAAGAAAATGGTGGTGAGAATGGGCTAATAGGACTGACATATTCATATGATATGGGATGACAAAAGAGCGGACGGACATTTAATTCACTTACTGGACATGAGGCTGTGATGGGTCTAAAAACAGGACAAGTAATGGCTTATTCTTCAAGAAGCAAGAGATGCAGATTGTGTGACAGTCCTCGAGGAAAAGAAAACATCAACCAAAACAAGGCACATGATTGTCGTAAAAGTCATAAAGGGTCGTCAAAGATTATGGAGATTGAAGTTGCTTGTCAATTATTTAAAGAAGCACCAAAAAATAATGTAAAGCTCTCTAAACTAAAGATCCCTTTCTACACGTCCATGTACCCTGAGCCAACAGATCAAGTTCCCCAACAGTTCTGTCCTTTCACAAAAGGTAATTAGCTACCTTATTAAATATTTTTTTATACTGTATTCGACAAAACTAAGGTAGTAAATCAGAACTTTCAAAATCTCTGAAGTCAATCATACCCCACGTATTTGGTGACCACAGCAACTGTAACCCTTCCTGGTGCAGATTTCATACAAATCCTTTAACCTACACACGCAATGAATTACCATATGGAAAGGACCTACATGGAGATACACTTAGGAATGCCGTCAGTGAAATTTTTGCTGAATACGCAACAGAGGTTGTATTCGAAAGCTGACGCCTTGTCTAGATTCACAGAGAAATGAATCCTTGAATGGGACAATCGGGTCAAAAACCCCCAAAATTCGCTACTATGGGGATAGTGAAAACGGTGACTTTCGCACAGCTTGTGGAGTAGCCCTGCACAACGAAGGTCATAAGTACAGTGATGCGCAAAAGTATTGCACATATAGCAATTTTTTTGTATTGAAGAGTTAATTTATTGCTTTTTAATATAACTATGTGTCGAGAGGAGTAAATGGCCCCAAAAACTATGTATAACAGGAAATCTCGAAAAGATTTTCAACTACGTTTACAATGACAAAAGTTACAAAAATCACTCAAAAGTATTGGTCGCACAATAAAAGACAAAGTTTAATATTTAGTTGCATATCCATTGTTTGCTATAACGGCAGTTAACCGACTGCAATAGTTTGAAGTAAGCTTCTTGCAGAAGTTGCTATCCATTTTCTCCCACTTTTGTTGACAGATTGTCATACGTTCGGACAGGTTTTGTGGATTTTTCTTGTGGACTTTAATTTTCAATTCTTTCCAAAGGTTTTCATGATCAATTGGGTTAAGATTCGGGGACTGACTCGGCCACTCCAAAACCTTCACTTTCTTCCCTTGGAAGCATTCTTTTGTTTTTACAGCAGTGTGTTTCGGGCCATTGTCTTGCTGAAACATCCATCCTCGTGGCAATTTTAGCAACTTTAAAGATGGAAGCATATATTTTTGTAGAATTTCTTAATACATTGGGCTGTTCATTTTCCCTTCAATGACATGAAGTTTACCTGTACCGCCAGATTAAAAACAACTCTAAAGCATTATGTGGCCTTCACCATGCTTAATGGTTGGTATTGTGTTTTTTTGAATCATATGCAGTGCCTTTCTGTCTCGAAACATGCCTTGAGCTGTTTCCACCAAAGAGCTCCAGTTTTGTCTCGTCAGACCGCAATATCTTATCCCAGAAGTGAGCTGGTTCCTCGAGATGTTCACGGACAAATTTTAGACGAGCAATTATCTGCTTGGTTTTCTGGAGAGGGATCTTCCACAGAGAACGAGAATATATTCCTACTCGATGAAGTGCCCGACCAATTGTATCTTGGCTAACGTGGGCGTTTGCTGCTTGCAAATCCTTTTGAAGTTTTGCTCGCGTTGTAAATAGCTTTTGCATCACTTTTCGAGTAATTAACCGCTCTACGCATTCGTCTAGATTCCGAGGACGTCCTTTTGTCGGTAGATTGGTAACGACGCCATACCTCTTCGACCTTTGAATGATGGCTCTGATTGTATTAACATGGATGTTGTACTTGCTCGAGATCTTGCGATACCGATTCCTCGACTGTGTTCATCAACTATCAGCCTACGCATCCGTTGTGATAGCTTCTTTGTCCTCCCCATGGCGTGATTTGCTGCAACTCTGTCAAACCTGGAGTGAGAACTTAGCGTGCATCGTGCATGTTATATACCATTGCTGGTATTGCGTGACAAAACCTGATTGGTTGCATGAAGCAAGAGATCTCATTAGTTGTATGAAACTTGATGTGGCGAGATCTGATTAGTTCACTGACTGGTTGTATGGAGATTAAAGTTTTTTCTCTGCGTCATGTTGTCGTTTTTAGCAATATGTCAATAGTTTTGAGCGGTGTCTTTTTGGATATCTTTCAATAAAATTTTTAAGGAAATGCATCCCTCAGTATCTTGCTATACGCAAAATTTTACTGCAGTTACTATATTCAAATAGCAAATAAAATTTTAAAAAAAACCACTTGAACTCTTCAATACACAAAAAATGCTATGTGTCCAATACTTTGGCCTATCACTGTATGTTTCAAAAGCATTAACCACCCTTGAAATTAACCCAGGTAAGCAATGCGAGAATTATCACGAAATGCTAGACAGAAAGCAAATGAAGGATAATGCCAGAAAATCAGCAACCAAATTTAAACTACAAAGGCGTACACCGTTCACCAACAAGAAAAGAATCACAAGAAGCCACAAGCTATCAATCAAATATTGGTCTAAATTTGGATCCAAATGCCCAACAACACCATGAGGAAAATTTGTCAATTTTAAATGATATTGATTTTGGTGAATGCAAGAGAATTTTAAAAGACTACGAAGCACTCTTACAGGAACCAATAGTGGTCCAGAAGTGCAACCACGTGTTTATGATGAGCAGAGTTATTTCTACAACTTTTGAATGTGGGATACTAAAACAACAACCATCGGTAAAGCAGCAGAAATAGTTCAAATCTCTGTAGTAAGTAACGATGAACAATTTTGCTTATCTCAGTATACTACTCCAGAAACAGAAGGTTCATGGACTCACTAGTCAAGTTTTAAATGGCATTAACGTATTGCATGAAGACGGTAATGAAGTTCAGAGTGTATCACTGCAGTAATACCTCGGAAGACTTTTGAATTTCATTGAAACAACACGAAGTCACTACAACAAAGAAACGCACAAACCTGGCCACAACTCAAGTTTGCTTGATACACCAGTACTCCTTCGTTCTGGAGGATTTTCATTCGTCGACCAACTAACGTCGTTAGATGTTGTTTTTGCTGACAGCTTGCTTCTGTTCAAATCAGTCAGGAAATCTGAGCTTCCATCATCAGCAATTCTTTTACCATGCAAAAGCAACAAATTGACAAGCTTATATTCACACCTGTTGGACAAAGATTTTCACGCACACGACGCTATTGAAGATGTCAAAGCCCTCATCAAAATTCTGTTCAAATCCTCGCTTAAAGTCACATCAGAGCAAGTTATGGAGCATGGTCGAGTGGCGACCGCCAAACAAGCATGCGATGACTTGGTCTTTCTTGATCAAAGACATGCCAGAGCTGAAAATTATCGGCGAATGTGCCATTCGGATGGACGAAGTGTTATTTCAGAGGCCATGAAGCAAAAGCTCTTTGTCAAAGGAATTATCTACGAAACTCTTGCACAAACATACCGTCAATTTGGAAAAGCCGGACGATTCGCAAACTTTCCCTTTACAAAGTATCGAATCCAACAAGAAAGCTCGAATCACAGCCTATCCCAGGATTCAACTCATTCAAGCCGCTATCTTCAGGCCGAAGAAATCCCAAGATTCAAGCCGAAGAAAGCACGAATTCCAGGATTATGCCAGGATTCAAGCCGCCATCTTACATGCCCAACGAGTCATGGCAGACAGTCAGGGTTTGCAATGCTTTGATTAAATAGTTTATTTTGTCAGCCTAGGCGCTCAACTATTTCTCTTAATATCTACATTCGTGCGTATAAAGTTATATTGTTTCATTATTATACGAATTAACCGAATTGTTGTACTTTAGTACAGCTTTTCTTCGATTATTCGTGTAAGTTATCTCGACCGCGACCACACGACAATTAAAGCAACAGATTACAGATCTATTAATGAACGATAAAAGCATTCTGAATTCGATTGCTGAGTTATTCTCCTCAACGATTATTAATAAATTATGGAACAGCGAAGCAACAATTCAAGAGGTTGCTGTTGGCGTAGCTCAGAATACAGAATTTTTGAAGTCTGTCAAGAGCAAGCTCTATAATCAAAAAGACGCCATTAAACAAGAGCTTTATGAGTCAATTTCCTTTGACAGCAGTGAAGATAAGAAAAAGTTAAAGCAACTTGGGGTGCTTTGCAATGATTTGCAAAGCAAAAATGAAGATTTAGTGTAGGAATTGGAAAATCTCGAACAATATGGTCGACGTAGCTGCCTACACGGTGTTGCTGAAAGGATATGGATGCTATAGCTATCGACATTGTTAGAAAAAGGCCTCACCTAAAGATTGATAGGACGCAACTAGACCGATCGTATTTATTACCAACAAAACCGAAGCGTCGTCCAATTATTATAAAATTTGTATCCTACAATGTAAGAAGTAAAGTCTTTCGTCGAAAGCGGAAACTTAAAGGGTCCAGTTTGGGTATAACAGAAAGTCTTACAAGGAAGGGAATGGAACTATACTCAGCAGTAAATAATCATTCTAATGTCTCATCCTCATGGACTTTTGACGGTAGGATTACTGCATTTAAAAACGATCAAAGAAAAATAATTGTTGAATCTCCTAAAGATATCCACATATTCAAATACACTTAAACAACTTATTATACTTTAAAAGAAAGTTATGCATGCTATAACCTTTTCTCGCTTTGATAAACACTCCAGTTCTCTTTTTAAGCGTCTGCAAATCTTGAATTTCAACGATCTCGTTACATTATATATTACCATGTTAATGTACAAATATCACCGACGATCATTGCCTTCGAGTTTAAATTATCTCTTTACTCCTGTATATCAAATACACTCTTATAATACTAGACTTTCTTCAAATCTTTGTTTTTCTTTGCCAAAAATCAGAACAAATTTTGAATTATTTAGTATAAGTTATTAGGGAGTAAAAACATGGCATGTGCTGAATGAAGCTGATAAACATATGGCATTTCATCAACTTAAAAGGAAACTTAGCGCTGATTTTATTAATCAGTATTAATTTCTTTATTAATTTTCTAATTAAAAATGTTTGTTTATACTTTTCATTTTTCTTTTTTATTTCAAAAAAAATTGTAATTATTGTAAGATTGATCTTACATTAATTGTTTTATTGTGCCACTTGGCCCCCAGTTTTTTTAGCCTCCTGATTATTTTGGGGTGCCAGCTTCTTTATTCTTTGCATTATTATTATTAGATATTACATTAAAAGGTCATTTTAGAAAGGAATAATGTATATAAAAATATAATGTAATTATCTGTGTAATGGAGCAAATTAATTGTTTGGTCTTGTCCTGTTTTATATTGAAGCATTTTATTCACGCTTAGCAGTTAGTTGTGATAAACAATCAAGCAAGTATAAAAGTGTGCAGTATAAAACAAAATAAACTTTGGCCCTCATGGGGTCATGCGTTTGCCGTTTGCTTTCCATTCGATCGCATTTTGCGCCCGCGGACGAATTTTCACAAGTCAGCGACCTTTGTCTATAGGGAAATTTCGCGAATCACAAGAGGCTATTTTCTAACTTTATTTGCATTTTATTAATTATTTTCGTCGGTGACCTGTCTTCAAATTTTTACCACGAATCTGTTTTGTGGTAAATTTTATAAATTTCAATTTTAAAAAAATCTCTAGTGTGGAAATTTCGCGATAAAGTTTTCGCTTTCAAAAAAATCACACACTAAAGATTTTTTTTTAAACTTTCTCCACAGCTGCAGATCATCACTTCCTATTGATATATGAAATAAAAAAGAAAGGTCGCCGACATTGTTTTTTTGGCCGGCAACATTTATTGCTTAGATTGGAAGGCTTTATGCCTTCGTCATGTTGCCATGGTACCGATGACATTGCCGAAATCTTATTTGAAATATTCTTTAGGTGGCCAATATTGTCACCAAGTCGAAAAGAATTCGCGATTTGGCACTAACAGCCTGTTTTTTTGAAATTGTTGAGCAAACTAAAATAACTGTAGGGGGCCTCCTTAAGTAGAAGAACTTAGACATGTAGTGCACATATTTAACCATTATTCGCCGAAGGCGAAGTGATTATTGGTAAATATTCACTGAATATTTACCATAATCACTGAGCCTGAGGTGAATAATGGACTATTCCCCAATTAGGCGCAAACTTTTAAATTTGAGAACAATTTTAGCACAATTGGAAAGAGCTTCGTAAATTTAGTGAAATTGTGAAGTTTGGTTTTAAAATACTGAAAAATGTCGAAAATATTGTAATGTAGATTTTGCGAATTTTGTATACTTTTGTATTACGCGAGAAAAAGCGTTACCACATTTCCACATAGTGATAACGCTTTTCCGTGCATAAAACAAAAGTATGCAAAATTCGCAAACTTTACCGGGCTATATTTTCCACATTTTACAATATTTTGCAACCCAACTTGACAATTGTATGAAATTTAGGATGCTCTTTCCAGTTGTGCTAATTGATTTCCCGAATTCAAAAGTTTGTCTAATAGGGGAATGGTCCATTGTTTTGGTATAATTTCTTTAGTAAATTTACGTGTATAAAATGTACTGTCGTCTTTTATGAATACAGTTTACTTCTGAACATTCCTAAGTAAAGACTAAAGTTTACTTGTAATTTTTTAATAGTGAAAAAACCATTTGATAAGGTATTTGCAGACGATCTATTATCTTAAGATAATTTAACATCAAAGTTTGTTTGTATTCTTTGAGTTTATGCAATTTTTCTCCATTTGCTAATTTTGGCAAAAGTATAATACATCAAAACGACTTTCATTGGCGGCCATTTTAAAAAAATGCTAGCTAGTAAATAATGCCTCACATTTATTAGTCAGTCAACCAATCAAAATGCTTGAAAACGATTATTTACTAAAGAAATTATACTAAAGTGTATTATTATATGGCTGAGACAAATGGCGCACGCTGATTGGTTGATTAGCGGTCTGGAAAAAGTAATCTTGCTCACTCAAGAAAGTCATCTTGCTCATTCAAGAAATTCATCTTGCCCGCTCGTGTAAACATTGCACAAATAAAATTTTAAAGGAAATTAAAACTTATTATACCGTATAATGACACGAAAATCACTTCCCGAGCGAGTTTTACTATTCTGATAAAACAAATGACCCAAATAAATACGGCTGAACATTTAGCAACGAAAGCGTTTTTTGGTCTTTTCTGCAAATTAAGTCAAAACAAATTGCAATCCAACAAAACCATGTAATAAATCCCTTATTATAATAACTTTAGCAAGCATCGTGACGTGTTTTGTGGGCTGAAATAAACAAATCATTAAAGGGCCTTTAAAGTTATTATAACAATAATAGAGCTGATGTTCTTGGGCATAAATATTTATGCCCGCGAACGTCAACTTTAATGTTATATTCACATCTTTGCTCGGTTTGCTCTGTAAAGAATTGCCTTTGGTTTTTGTCTCAAAAACCCTCAGGCAATACTTTCCCGTACAGACCTCGCACTCGATTAATAAGTCCTCATTTATGGTGGAGGTATGACCCAGAAAGCTGGCCGATGTAGCGGGCCGAAAGAAGACCAACCTAATTTGATTCTCTTTAGGGAGCAGCCGTACATATCTGACAAATTAAAACAACAAACATGACTTAAATATTTTGCATTCAAATTTAATTCTCAAATCACCAATGACAAGTGTCTGCTCCTCCTTACTGATTCGACCAACTGCTTTCCTGCTTCAGTTCTATGCTGTCTTTCCTAGTCCTAACAGCTGATAAACCGACATGCACCACCAACACTGTAACCCAATTCCGAAAATTACAAGAATTAAAGTACGCATTTTAAATGTAATTTATTTGAATATTTTAGGTCAAACGTAAAGAGAAAAGTTCGAATGTAAAAACATCTCGCACACAAAAACAGGCGAGAATTCGACTTTAATTGACTTGAAATATAAAAAACTTAATTCGCATTTTTTTGTTCATAAAAACAATATATGAGTTTAGTCGTTCTTGAGACTTGCTCTCGGCTGATTTTAGCATACTTTCAAAAATTTTAATTCCTTTGATAAGCCTGACCTAATGCAACTTATACACGGCGCTCCAGCCCTCAGTGGCAGATCTAGCGTAAGTCAAAATAAATCACCACAGTTCATGTTAGGATATATTTACATTTTAAAATACCTTCAAAGCAACTTCATTGGTTAGATTTTATTCTTTTGAAATTCATAGCCTATGACATTGTTATAAAGTTATTTTGAATTTAAAATTGAGCTGCTATAATTTATTTTGACTTACCCTGGATCCGCCACTGGCCAGCCCTCGCAGTCCATACATTTAGCTAATAAATTACGTTATAAACAAAAAAAACAAAAGATACACTACGTTATCTCTAGCTACTTAAACCCACTTAGACTGAGTATTTGATTGAGTTTTCACAAGTGATTAGACTTTTTGTTGTGCTCGGAATAAAGGCTGGATCAAAAATACCGTTATCTTAAATTACTTAATGAATTGCTGTGATTAATGTTTTCTGGAAAAGTGTGTTAATCAGCATGTTTAATTTAAAACAATAACAAAAATTTGCCTAACTTACGGGCGGGTTAATGGGCAAGGCGGGTTTAGCGAGCGGGCGGGAAACGCGAAGAAGGAAAAGAACAAAAATAAGGCGAAACAACGGCGAACGGCGAAAGAAAAATCATTTGTTACGCGTGTTAAGAGAAACATATTGAGGAAACATTTTGCAGTAAAGAACCGCTAAAAGCTGGTCTTCAGTTTTATTAGGTATGAAACCCGGCGGTCTAGAAACCCGAAGATGAGAGTTCGAATCCCGCTCGAGACACCGAATTTTTCGTTGTTCTCTGCAGTGTCAGATTAATATGAATCTAGTTTTTCATATCTCTGAGGATGGTTCTGAAACGAAATCAAAATCTTTTGTCACGACCGTATCAGAGATTACAATCACTGCATATATTAAATGCGTGGGATGTGTCACATAAGTTTCTATGACTGTTAATGTATACAGTTCTTCGTTCTAACGTGATTTTATACCGATGTTGACCTGAAGGTTGCACGGATGCACGTTTTTCAAGAAACTAAGAAATTTGAATTACTGAGTTGCCAAAAATGTAAGTGCATTACGTAATTTGGTGTATGTAACAGTCCGTCGTTCTTTCCCGTTTTTTATGTGTTAATAGATTTGTAAATAAATGTTGGTTTGTATTGTATATCAAAATAAAAATAAGTGCCTTGTAGAAATAGTGCTACATTGATTTCGTATTTTTAGGAGTGATACCCTCAATCGTGAACAAAGAAAGGTGTTTGATTAGGCTGTTGATGTACATAATGTATTCTTCGGTGGCTCAGGTGACACTGGCAAAACCTTTACTGTTCGAAAGCTTGTGAGTTATATTGCTGCAGAAAAATGTTACTTGTAAAACTAGCATGGCATGTCAACGGTATGAAAAGGCTACAACTTTACACGCTTTTGCTGGAATTGTAAATTCTCGTATGAGTGTTGACGACCTATTACTACCTGTTCAAAATCGAAAAAGTTGTTTAACACGATGGAAACAGACTGAAGTTTTGATAATCGATGAAGTGTCTCAATTTAGTAAAGACATTCGAAGCAATTCATGAATTGAGACTGAAAACAAGAGTTGATTTCAAGCCTTTTGAGGGGATTTTAAACAACTTCCCCCTGTTCCAAGTTATATCGACTCAAGTGAATTTTGTTTTGAAAATCCATTGTGGCAAGCAATATTCAAGCACCATGTTCTTCTCACACATGTTTATAGACAAGATCAGCAGCAGTTTATTAATGTTCATTATGGTCTCTGCTCAAAATGTCGAATCTTGTTGTATCATTTGAGTACTGTTGGTAGTAAGTAGAAGTTTTGCTGTATTTTATTGTACAACAATACAGACAGATACAATGAGCCTTATCACTACTTTATACAGTAGCTGTTGATAAGTTTTAATCACTTCATCAAAGTTTCTTGACCTATAATTTTTTGAGAACTGATAACTGGCAATTTTTAAGGTTTATAAAATGAAAGGCTTTCGATTGATCCAGTGTTGCTTTTTTTATCATAGATGTTTGTCCCAAAAGAATGCTGTTGATTATTGGCCCATATTGTGCGTAAATAATGAGCATACTGGTCATTTGAAGAAATTCACTAGTTGCATCCAGACAATGTGTCCCATTTTCTGATCCTTGACGCACAGCAAAAAATAATTTTCTTATTTTAAGTTAAGAAAAAAATCTTGTTTTGAGAAATATTTTCTCAAAACAAGAAAATTTGGTTTGGGAGAATAGCAAGAATTTTTTTCTTGATAAGAATTTTTTTAAAGATAGGTTACAGTCGCATCTGCGCATGCGCTAGCTTTGTTTACGTTTTTTGTTTTGATCAGCTTTAACTGTATAAAATGAAGTATTTCAGTTCGTCGGCCGAACAATGCAATATAATTTTACCAACAAGGTCCGAAGGAGTGCAGCAACAGCGAAGCGTTTCTGTTTTTGTCCAAAGCCATTTTTTTAATCTAAAGCAATCTAGAGCGGCGATTTCAGCGAACTGAAATACCGAATGTCCGAGTTTGAATCATTTTTGTATCTACGCGAAGCGCTATATACTATGCTATCGAGTTGTTCACTCATTTCCGTTCACTCACTTCTGTTCACTTTCTTTGTTCACTTGTAGCCAATCAGCGACTTGTATTATAAAATTACGTCATTGTATTCTGAGTTCTGCTGTTTTTTAAAATATATCTCATCCTCGTGGGAAAGTTTCCTATATATTTTATCGTCGTTTTTGCTTGGAAAGCTTGTAGATTTTGTCGCCTTTCTCTGTCCAGATTTATCTTCGACTGGTAAGTATTTTAGATATGAATTCTACTAGTTTACCTGTTTTAATAACAGTAAAATTTGTGATTTGTATGGAGCCATATGGATTTTATGTAAACATGTTTAATAGGGAATACGGCTTTTAAAAGGGAAAATAAACCTCTCGGGAGGGTAAAACAATCTCTTCGGAGATCAAATCAATCTCTTCGGAGATCAAATCAATCTCTTCGGAGATCAGAACAATCTTTTCGGAGATCAGAACAAGCTCTTCTGAGATCAGAACAAACTCTTCTGAGATCTGAACAGTTAAAACCTGATGAGGCTGTGATTCACAACTTAGGAAGTAAGTGTAACCTGGTAAATTTAAAACTACATGTCCATAGTAACTATAATTGCAGATTTTCTGTAAAAAAATTGACTAAACAATTAAATAGTACACGATACGCGAGGGATTATGAACCTTCTAGATTACCTTTGAAGAAAATTATATTAGCTATGAGAAAATGTTTTTAGTGTTACTACTTAACCACTATTTTTCTTTTCTAAACATTGTTTTTTTACAGATGACAGCAACAGCAAACATAAATATAACTACAGTATGCATTGGATAATGTATGGTTGCATTGGATAATGTGTTCTTGGTATTTTATATAATGCCTTGCTTCCAGAACAATGAACAATCTCAATTTCAATTCACCTGTAAATCAAGAAGAAATTAACTTCAGCACCAACCACATGGATCTTATTAATACCACACAATGTGTACAAATATTACGCAATATTATTCATTACGTGAATCGATATGCTATGCTGTTTTTCAACCTTATCACCATAAGGCACAATTATACTGTATGGATCTGGTTTGCCGTATGACTCCCAACGGATTTCATACCTGGATTCATGTTGGATTATACATTTACCTGTGTTTTTGAACTCTGGCAACATACATAACAGAAACGTTGACGTTTTTGGAGGCTTTGTAACTAATAATTATCTGCAGTGGCTTCCAACATTAATTCTGTATTATGACCAATCAATGATTATGACAGCAGCTGATTATAAGTATATAATATAAGTACACTTATATTCTTATTCGCACATGCTCAACTGAATATAAAACATTTATTACATAATACACAACAGGCTTTAGGAGTGGGTCCATACGACCAGGAGCGTGTCTTTATTTCAACTTCTCTTACATAAATTGTTTGGTGAGTAATGTATTCTTAAATTTACGGATGTCACTGTTTTACGTGCTTTAGGTATTACTTCTATTTACACGTTATGAGATACAGATCTTCCTCTCTCTATAAAAATCTAAAGACAAAATGGTAATCAACATATTAAGACTGAAGAAAAAAGGAGTACAACCCGGGAGAAACAACACTATATTTTGTATACCTTAAACAAAATTGATGACACGCAGCAGAGACGTTGGATGCGAATGACTTCTCTGCCTGCACACCCAGTATATGAACAACGTACCTCCTCATGCGTAACATGCGCAATGCACCTATGCGCATGTAGTGCAACCCTGTAATAAATTCATTTATATTCTTATTCACACCTGCTCAACCGAATATAAAACATTTATTACATAATACACAACAGGCTTTAGGAGTGGGTCCACACGACAAGTTGCGAATTAAAAAAACGGGCCAAATAACACGGGGGAAAAAACACTAAATATCTAAAGAGTTAGAAACTGAAAGGAGGGATTCGACATTGTCTTTAAAATACCCCCATCTTTAGCTTTATCAGACTTCCAGCGACCGTGCCTTTTAAACAAACGGTCGTTAACATTAGCATTCGCAGCGGCTGAAGCACCACCTGCGCGCAAACTGTGCAGCCCAAAACTTTTCTTATTCAAGCCAATAGATTCAAACGCACTGAGAACTATTTCCCGCGCTCTTGTATAAGACAGAGGAGAGGAACCCCGCAATTTGTACGTGTTTTCGCTAGGCATAAAAGAAAGAGATCGAAAAATATATTCCTGCGAACAAGGACGTATGTAGGCCGAATTGAAATACCTTTTACACAAAGCTACAGGACAAGTAGGGGTTGCAGTTTCGGCGACCAAGACCGACGCGCCGTCGCGATAAATATCGGTCTTGCTACGCTCGATGAACACGCACATATAAGACGTGTCAAACACAAAGTCACATCTACGAAGCGTAGCCAACTCGCTAAAACGCAGAAATCCTGCGTAACCTAAAGTACATAATGTGAGCAAACGTAGATCCGAATGTGTGGCGTCAGAACCACCAAAGCGCTGAAAAAGCGATTGCATTATTTCTGGGGTGACTGGTTCTTTTTTTTTCACCGGAACACTGAGTAACCTCTTAGCAGCTTCTAGTATATTAATCACAATTGGAGAATTACAAGGATTTTTGTAACCACTAATTACATGAACCCACTTAATTCCGTAATAAACTTCATCGATTATATGACAGGATACATTATCTTGAAATAATTTGAAACCAAATAAAGCAATGTAAATGCTGCACGCAGGCAATACGTTAACCTCAGTAAACTTAGAGGGCCAAGACCTCCAACGAGCAAATCCACGATAGTACTTAACTTGAGTATTCTTAGCTTTACTATGTTCTATACAGTCCGGTAATGAACGAGCCAAGAGTTTAAGTGCAGGATTTTGCACTGCCACATACTGTTGCCGTATAGCCTCTCTAACCAAATCTGGAAAATAATAAACATACGAGGTCAAAGCACACGAAACATGCAGCGCCTGATTTGTATGGTGTTATCGTACTAAACGATCATTTTCACACCAAAGGTCAAAGCGTCTGGTATCACAGGCCTTAGAAGTTAAGGCGACAAACAAACGTTGCTATTTTTACGCACAAAGCACTTGCTGTGTAGATAGACAACCATTCGGTTGAACCAATAACCCCACTCGGGAAGACTGAACAACCACTCGGTTGGAACGATATAAACTGTACAAGGATCAAGAGGTACATTGCTCGGTTGCCATTCGGCCAACGCTGTCTAGCTCAAACTAACACGGTCAGATGGCAATGGGCTCCAGCCTTACAGCCATGACCTCGCTCGTAAATTTGGACGAGCCTAAAAGGGAATCTTTATAATCACCTAAAGTGAAAATACCATTGGAACTAGGAAAAATTCGTATGTCAGTGACAAACGGTTGGCAAACGTGGGCACTGGCAAACAGGAGCGGCCAAAACGGACTGGACGGCCAATATGGCACCACTAGACTCTCTGGGGCCCTGCTGGCCAGTACATGCAAAATCACCCGAGAAACACAAGAAATGGGAGGGACTGACCAATTGTTTTCGGCTGCCCATGTGGTCGTAAAGGCATCCACAGCCTCTGTGCCAGGCACAAAATAACGGGAATTAAACTGGGCCAAGTGCGTGTTTTTGTGACTAGCGAATCTATCAATAGTGTGCGGGCCCCACAAACGGTTTAAATATTCGAAAAACAAGCGAGTTGTTCTCCAGTCATCAAAATCCACACTTTTACTGACCACATCGGCCTGTGTGTTCAAATTACGGGCAACCCACTCGGGTAACAGCGTTATCTTATTGTCGTGGCAAAATTGGAATATTTCCAGAGCAATTCTATGTAATTCAGGTTTCGAACTACCGATAGTCAAGATTTTCACAGCAGTTTGACTGTCTGAACGACAATTTACAGTTTTTCCGGCAAGACCCGTAATGAAGGAACAAAGCGAAAACCGTATGGCAAACAGTTCACGCCAAGTCGAGCTTTGCTTGGATTGCTAGTCGGTCCAGTTACAATGACACACGAGATTGGTGCCTGCTATAATGCCTCCACACGCCATGCTACTGGCGTCAGAACAAACTAAAACTGACGGAATGGCATACTCATAAAGATACTTAGTATTTAAGCGCCTTACATTGTTTTTCCAGAAAAATATTTCAGCTAAGGCGTCATTATTGCGACCAATATTAAATTTGGCAGACCATGAAACTTTAGACTTTTCCTCAATAACTGTGTGCAGAGATTTGGTTTTGAGCCGCGTTAGATTGCCTATCACGGGAGACATGGAGCTGACATGTCCAGCTATGACGGCACAATCACGGGCTGTGACATACGGAGCTGAGCTTAAAAATTTTTCTACTATGGCCAAAAATCTGTCAATACGTTGAGGAGTGATATGAAAACACCCTAGAATAAGGTCCCAATGGATGCCTAGCCAAATGAGCGACTGCACAGGAGTCCAAACCGACTTTGTACTATTAATTATAAAGCCAGCATCTCGCAAGGAACAGCGGACAATGTCTGAATGGTCTTTGGTCAACTCAAAAGAAGATTCAGTGCCGCACCCATCATCAATAAAAACAACAATTTTGACGCCATTAAAACGCCATAGTTTTACTAAAGGTCGCAACAGCTTGGTAAAAATATAAGGGGCTGAAGTGAGGCCAAACGGAAGTACCGTAAAACAAAAAAATTGACGGCGCCTTGAAAAATCCATGAAAAACCTAAATACGTCTGATGCGCTGGAAAAATATCGACTTGGTGGTAACCGGCCCTTAAATCGAAGCTAAACATAAAACCGCCCTTACTGAGGAAGTTACGCAAAACGCGCCAGTCTTCGAGCTTAAATTTCTCTTTCCAAACATGTTGGTTAAGATACCTCAAATCTAGAATTGAACGCTTTTTACCGGACGAGCTAAGAGCGACTGATAAGGGACTAACAACAAGGGGAACCGACGGGATTTCAACAATCGCAGAATTAGCTAGAAGCTCTAGAATGGCATTGGTCACGAAATCATGAAGGGCCAAAGCCGATTTGTTATTTGAAAAACGTTTAGCCAATGGAATAGAAACGAACGGAATGCGATAACCGAATTTTATAACATCAACAATAAAACGATTAGCATTAATTGATTCCCAATAGGAGACACGAGATTTTAGTCGGCCCTTGAGAGTGGGAGCCGGTGCACTTTGCTCGTATTCAAAATTGTCCCGATCAATAGGTAAATTATCAAAGGAATCATTAAAGTTAGTGTAATAATCTTGGCATACTACCGCCATTAAAAAGAAAATTAATTGGTGTACCTTAATTAGTATGTGGATCTATTACCTCCAGGATGCGAGGGCGTACCAATGTCAGCATTGATTCCCGACGTTGCAGCTCGGCGACAATCTACACGCCAATGGCCTTGCAATCCACAAGCGAAGCAAATATCTGTTGGCGCTGCTTTCCTTGGAGCTGAGCGTTGGAAGAGACCAGACAGGGAGGCCAACTGACTTTGGGGAAAACGATGTTGGCTAGACGCTGTTGCCGTTGAGCTTGATGAATAAGGATGTGTACGTCTTGTGGTGCGAGCACGCTGCCGACTATTTCGTTTGCTCAGAGCAACCTTCTTGGCCTTTCGGATTCGCTTCTCGTCTTCCGAACCACTAGCCAACTCGTCGGATAAATACTCGTTCACTAAGTCCTAACCAGCGGGAGACTTGTCGGCCAAACGAATTAATTTGTTTCGGCGCTTAATGCTTTTCGCGAGCTCAGCTAGGCAATTAGAGACTTGAGAAATATTCTTTCGTTCGAGTGCCGAGGAAGCTTCACAAACTTTATCCGCTAAACCACGGTTGAACTTGTGCTGCTGTTGATTACCTTTGTACTTAAACGAGAGCTCGGATGTTTTTTGTATCTTGCTGGCAACAAAATCCGTAGTATGGCGAGTTTCTGCACGGAGGTCGTCTTTCAAAGCAACCAACTTTTTGTCGAAATAACTCTGAAATAATGTGAACGCAGCGCCAATATCAGATGGTTCGTTTGAAGTTGAAGGCGTCTGTTGTGTATAAGAATTGCCAGCATGAGTCTCCTCGTCTGTGTCTGCAAGAAGGCGTGATTCAGCGAGGTCTTTGGTGTCCATTGAGAAATTGATGACACGCAGCAGAGACGTTGGACGCGAATGACTTCTCTGCCTGCACACCCAGTATATGAACAACGTACCTCCTCATGCGTAACATGCACAATGCACCTATGCGCATGTAGTGCAACCCTGTAATAAATTCATTAAGTGCTCATGTATCTGGAAAAGACGTAAAAGTTTTAATGGTTAATAGTGACTGCTTAGCTGGTAGAACGATAAATAGCCACTCACAAAACAAATTCTAGCTGATAAAATATAATTTCTCTAACATTGCAATATGTTATCAAGTTTTATTCTTTCTGATATTTGAGAAACAAGTTATCTTAGTTGACTAGTGTAGCAACTTCATTTAGCTGGTAATAGGGACTTCAGTTTATATTCATTATTATTTAATACAAACATTGTCGAAAACTTTGTTACTGAAAAAATTCTTGTATTATATGAAGTAATATAGTAAAAGTTCAGTCTCTGTAAGACCTGTACAATAAGATGATCGAGTTATGCAGTGGTTGTTGCTGCTTGCCCTACATTATCACAATGCCCCCCCCCCCCCTAAACAAAACAGAAAATAGACAATGTAAATTCCCTTTATTAATTGTAACAGTCAACTACAAAATTGCAACTTGTTCTGTCCCAACAAAACAAATTTAACACACCAAAACACCTTGTCCCAACAACAATTGTCCCAACCATTAATTGTCCTTTAAATAATGGTTATATATAAAAAGTTTATAAATATTGAAAAATTAGATTTTGCAACCTTCACACCAATGTTAAACATTGAATTGAAATGTGGGAAACATGCGGGAAAAATTACCTTGTATATATATATGTATATGTATTGAAATCCGTGTGACGTCAGCAATTCTAAGGTCTATTGGCAACATTGATGCCTCCGTATAGCGTAGATACATGCACGCGCCGCGAGCCTATTTTTGTATTTAAATTGGATTTTAATGCCTTAATGGTTTTGGAAGTGTTTATTTGTTCTTTATGATGATTTTCATTGCGGGACCCTCAACAATCCACATTGCCAGGCAGACAGAGTTGTGTTGTCGAACGTTATGGCAGTCTTTCGAGAGAAGTTTTTGCTGCAAAAAGACTTGGATATTCATTTAAAAGCATTCACATATTGAGAAGACTTACCTGAAAAGCATCTGCGTTGTATTTTTGTGTCAATTCAACATTTTTTACCCGACGAAATTCGCGAAAAGTCATCAAAGTTTTAGTTGATTTTCGCTAAAACTATGCGCGATGCCGGCTGCTTGCCTTGCGTCACAGGAAAAAGCTCCCTGATTGGCCTGGTGTTAACTCAATTTTTTTACCATGAAAGCAAAACCGGGGAGCTACGTAATATACAATGAATATACAATGCTTCTCTTTTGCACCTCTTCACATCTTTTGCACTTCAGTTTAAAATTTTTCGCAGTTGTTTGCAGTTGTTACTGAGTTGTTGTTTTTAAGAAAGCTTTCACTTCAAATTTCCCTCCGCAGCGTTTGCGTAGCTCTTTGAAAATTTTAACATTTCTCCCCCCGGTTTTGCTTTCGCGGTAAAAAAATTGAGTTTTCACCAGGCCAATCAGGGAGCTTTTTCCTGTGACGTAAGGCAGGCAGCCGGCATCGCGAATAGTTTTAGCGAAAATCAACTAAAAATTTGATGACTTTTCGCGAATTTCGTCGGGTAAAAAATGTTGAATTGACACAAAAATACAACGCAGATGCTTTTCAGGTATGTCTTCTCAATATGTGTATGTTTTTAAATGAATATCGAAGTCTTTTTGCAGATTTTTTTGGGGTTTAAATTTTGTACGAGTGTTCAAATTTGTATTTACTTGCCAACCTTTGTGTTTATATATACATTATGTAATAGATGCTGTCCCACTGAACGCTACATTAGAACTGTACGCATTCCGGATTACTGTGCTTTTGTCGTGGCCACTGCCTTCGGAAGAGAGAAACAACTTTTGTTTCAGCGCGTGCCATGAAGGAGATTTCTGGCAGTACATGAACAACAGAAGAGTGCATGAAGATACAGACAGCGGTGATACAGATCATACAGTAAGATCATTTTGGGATAATTTTATAGATCTTTACATTACTATGTTTTTGAACTTTATGGAAGCATGTAAAGGTGTTAACAATTACATGTTGACAAGTTTACCATATCGCATACCTTATTACTAAGAAACTCTAAGCTCTCAAGCTCCTGTCCTAGCTGATCAAACAAATTAAATACATCAAATTTGTAGTCAGGCTCTATTATATTGTAAAATATGAGAAAGAGGTACAACTCTCACTAAAATATAAATCAAATCTCTTATAGTGACCATTACTTATTTGATATTATTAGTAGTTATTTAGTATAATCTATAGTAGTGTTCCCTTTCTAGGATTCAGATTTTTTCATGGAAGAAATGTTCAGCAAAGAGGAGGAAGACTTGGGAGAAGACAGTAGACATGGGGTCTGCTGTCTATTTGCTGACTGTGGAGCATCACCAGTGGGAGGTGGTGAATTGGGTAGCTGAGCTAATATTCCCTCAACATAACTGTCACTGTCTTCTTCACTGGTTACAGTCAATGTTTCTTCACCAGCAGGGCAATGAACAGATCTTATTTAATACATGTGTCACATTACAGTCACAGCAAAATAGAAGCATGACACAACAACTTCCTGTTAAATTACCTATGAGAATGCTATATCTTATTCGTGAGAATTCTGATTGGTCAATAAACAGAAAGTCTTGAACATTGTAATAAACTTTTCTAAAAATATTGAGGAATTGATCAGAGGAGCTTCTAAATTTGAGCAAATGAATTGGTCGGATATTTTTGGAACGCTTATATTGCTGCGACTGTAAACTGTGTCATACAAAGCAAGTTAACCAAGAATAGTATTTTTTTCTTTGGGGAACATACACTAAGGTTATTTTGCAAACAAATTAATTCATAGTTTTCACATACAGCAATGTAGTATGAATGGAAAAGCACCATTCCTCCTACAAATATTCAATCATTCAAGGAGTGTCCGCTTTCTTTGTTTCATCACTACCCTCGCTACAAGTTAGTGTCTCCTCTTTTTCGTACACTAAAAGTCTGAAATAAAAATATAAAAATGTCAGTAACAATGAACATTCAGCATTTGCAATTGAAGTAGTAAAATATGATAGGCATGTGAGGGGAATTTCCAAACAGGTAGCCATTTGTTTTACAAAAGGGCAGGAAATTGGTCAACTGATTTTCTCTAGTCAAATGGCTGGGTGTTCATGTATGTCCAGGGACATAGGAGGCTTTGGATAGTGCTTTGTCCTTAGCATGCATATGACAGGCTCTTAAACCAGGAATCCTAGACATAGCTAATTTATCCTATTACTCCTAACATGTAACTTTGTTTTATTGCCAACGACTCACAGGCTAAAGGTATTTGAATATTTGATACAGTGATACATCATCACATTATATGGACATCCCTATTTAGTATGATACATATATTGATAAAAACAGTTGATTTGTGAGAAGATAGTAGTCGAATTTGAATTTGCCTTCTGACTCTCGCTGTTTCTGATTGTATACAAAAGAAGTTGTCACATTGGCAGCTATAGACGATAGTATATATTTCCTATTCCAAAATTGTGTCCATATATTATTTGTCCTGAAGTTTATAACTGTTTTATGTCGGACAAACATGTGCGGTTTTATATTTCAAAGCCATAAATACCACGCATGAAAAGTTTAACATATAAAAAAGCCTCAATTATTTTATACTGATTTTACACACCATGAGAGCGAAGACGTTAGTAAACCCTAGGGTAAACGTTCGGGCGACAATCGACGTTTAGTTGTTGTATAGCTGACAGATATAAAAATAAAAAATACAACCGGCAAATTCGCGTATTGAGAGTATAGAACTTTTCAAAAACATTGCTGCAAAGAAATAGAAAACATATTCACTTACTTGGTGATGGTATTAATATGTGGCTTCACTTCCGAGCCATGAAATTGTAGCGTCAACTGATGTCTCGACTGTCTCATGAATATTACTAGTCTGTGACTCTGTCGTCTGTGTGAGCAAGTGGCTGAATGAAAAGACGCAAACATATCAGGAAACGTTATAGTTCGTTACCATATGAAATTGGCAACTTTCATGTATTGTTAATCAATCAAGTTCTTACCACAAAGCCTGTTTTGTCGCTTTTGGGGCTTCTGTAGCGTCGAAGGAATGTAACAATATTTGCGCGCAACATCCGCATCTGTTCTCAGAGCGTGCTTGTCTTTAAATTCCCGCCATCGAGGAAACAATTCATATAACTAGATTCTAGACGACCCTCTTTTGGCATAGTAATCCTTTCTGCATGCAGTTTAAGAACGATTTGCGGTCGAACTCGTAGGATTTGTGCTTGAAGCTTTGCTATCGCTCCTCTTAGATAAAATTTCCGCAATGAATAATAATTAGTTCTGGTGATATACTAGAAGACTGGGAAGAATGTTATTGTTTGTAGGTGCCGGAAGTAAACAAAGCATGGAAAACTGGTGCATGCGCAAATGCGACTGTAACCTATCTTTAAGAAATATTTTGTTAAAACAAGTAATATTTTCTTTTTTTCAGAAAATATTTCTTAAAGCATTTCTTACTCCAAGAAATATTATCTTCTTTCAAGAAATGATTTCTATAAGTCTTTCTTGTTTTGAGAAATAATTAGAAATATCTTCTTGTTTCAAGAAATAATTTCTATAAACATTTCTCATTTTGAGAAATAATTTCTTCCTTTTAGGAAATACTCCCTTGTTGTAAGAAAATATTTCTTGAAGGAATTCTTATTTCAACAAATATTTTCTCAAGATATATATTTTCCAAATATTTTTTTTGTAAGAAAGATTTTTTGAAAAGAATTAAAAGGGCATGAAACATAACAACATACAGTATAGCACAGAAAGAAAACCAAGATTTATTTATAATACAGTAGGTATATCACAATATTATATTTCAATAGAGAAGCTGATGTATAAGTTATACAGTATAACAGCAACATGCTATTGTATATGCAAGTTCAATTTGTTGAAATAGCATATCGTAACTAATGAGTAAAAACCTTTACCATGCAGCAGACAATTTAATAAATATAAGAAAAAACATACTCCGAAAAACAACATCCTGTAAACAACATCATCATAAAACTGTTGTCTTGTTGTTAACTGGTCATATCTTGAGTTTACAAGATGTTGTTTTTTGGAGTATGTTTTTTCTTATAACGAATGAGTAACTTCACGCATTTTTGCGGAAAGAATTAAATGATTTTAACTTACTTTCAAATGATGCAGTGATATCCTTCGGTATATTCTCATCTTGAAAATTGATTCGTTGCAGAATACATAATCCAACTTCACATGACTTTGAATAAGCAAAGTCAAGTAAATAGAAGGATGCCAGATATACGACAGTTGCTTCCCCAATATTCTCTATACTAGTGCTGAACAACATCTTGTTCCCCACAGTCACAAGGACCATTTCTCCATCAATGACCATTATTGGTATGTTACCAGACTGTTTGGCACACCAAAGAGTGGCATTTTCATAATTCTATAATAGATAAAGCAATTTTACAATCTGAACAAACTAGTAATAAGCTTTAATTAAACTGTACCCAGTGGCGAAGCCAGCCTGACAGGTTAGTTATGCTAGTCAAATTTAAACCATTGTCATTATGCATTTCATTGGAAATTGATTCCTTTAATTTACAGTCTATAAACACAGAAATATTAGCATACCATGCATATACTGCCTTTCTTATATAGGCGGTTATATTGTTTTGAAAATGCATCAAAAATACAGACACAAAAAGGACACATGCGGCGAAGAACTACAGGCATTGGTGCGTTCTTTGACGTCAAATGAAAGGGCAAATACATTTATTTTTGCGATATTGCCAAGACTGTCAGAAATATTCCCACAGACATGATATGTGATATGTGTCTCAACTTTACACTCTCCTCTGGTTGTGGCATAACATTGTGCTTGGAGTTGAAGAGTCCTGTCCTACTCAGAAATTGTTTTCAGAAAATATTTCAAAGCTATACATGAAGGTGCAATCACTCTCTTATGCAAAGGATTTATTTTCTAATTTAAAGCGATTAGAAAAGACTTGAAACGAAAAAAGGATTCGTAAGTTATGTAATAATTAAAACGTCAAGAACTGTTTCCTGAATAGTATATTTTAAAAATTGTGTATTCACTTTTAGCTGCTTCATACTCTATGCTCTCCAGGTTTTGAAATAGAACCTAGAAAACAATTTGAAATAGAACTACCGTTTCCTATGAAATATAACCCTGTAAATTACAAATTGTTCATTCTGTCCATTATTTGATAGATTTGTCCATAATTTACATCTGATAAAACTTATATTTTAGCAACATATCACAAATGTTTTATAATTCTGGAAGTCGACAAGGACATATACTGACAACTGGGAGCAAATCTGCCCATAGACATATAGTTTTAACGCCCGGATTTAGAGCTGGATCCTGAGCTGACTAGAAATATACTCTGAGCTGGACCCTGGAAATTATTGGTCAGGGAAATACCCCTTATTGCTGATCTTGCTAGGTACATATACTCATAGAAATAGAACTTGGCTTGAAGCCAAATTTCGTAAGAAAACGTGAGGTTTATGGTAAAATTGCGACTTCGTACCAGAGCAATTGCCTCCACAATCACACTACGAATATGTATGTGATACGCATAGACAGAAATAGAGCGTTGATCTAGAACCCGAAGGCTACAATAGCGATAGTAATCATACTATGCACGTGATGCCATAACTTATGCTAAGGTTGGACAGTCAGGAAGGCCTGGAAAAACCTGAGTACACAAAACCTGGGTAAGGCAAAGACCATCAGCAGCTCCCTACATAGCGCTGTATTTACAAAAATATAAGAAACGTCCAAATCACGACGCACAGCGCCGTATTCGAGGCTCTAAGGTGGAATGAAAAAGATGTTTTGGCGGGAGTTATGGATCTTGACGATTGTTTATAATGCAACCCGTTATGTCCAAAGACGAAACTTGAACATCAAGGGCTGGCATCACTAGATTCCAGTCATGTTTGTTGGACGCTCGAAATTGTGCGCATTGCGGTAATGCAATTATCAATGGCCGATGCTTTATGTCCCGACTGGCTATTAAGTCATCATGTATGACCTATAACTTTGCAAAGCCGTATCTCCGGTTTAATATAAGCTATTTACACAAAAAACGCCATTTTTAGCGGTGTTACAATATCTTTCAATCCAGCCTATTATTTATAAGTTTACTAAACAAGAAATGTGATTTTTTCCTATCAAACGCTTTTCAAACACAGACTTCAGAACACGATAGTTAATTAGTATGCAAAAAATATATACGTACAGCAATAACTTCGCTATCCTACATCGTATGTTTTTCAAAATGCCACTAAAATAAACGCTACAGTTTTCTCTACATTTTAAGCTAAGTTTCATACGAAAATACTACAAACTAAAAAAAATACAGCGAAATGTAAACTATAGCGTGTTTACGTTCGAAATATTGATTACTACAAATTATTTTGACCTTTCGCTGAGAAAATCCATGGCATCCTTCATTGTATTTTCCTCAAAATACCACTGAATGAATCGCTATCCCAAGATATTTGCCACTTTTGAGCGAAAAATATTAAATATTGAAGACGCTACAGCGACTTGCAGCCTAAACGTGAAGATAGTACAAATGTCGCATTTGATTTGAGTCAATTTTAGCCCGCAAGTATCACATTTCACCTGTCAAAATATGCGAAGAAAGTACCCTACGGTTCCCTAGGACTCGGAAACCATATCTACAGGTTAAAATCTCGTATATAGCGTGTTTCCGCGTGACTATAGCAACAGGCATTCCTAAAACAACATGCTATCTTGATGCGCTGCACGTGCGCGTGAAAACCCGATATTTTCCGACAATTCCCGGGTTTGTCTAAACAGTTGAAAATAGACTTCTAGTTGGTCAAAATAAATGGACTTTTCAGCAAAATAATGGTCAATATTTCATCTAAATTTCGTTCTGATATTCCGACAATAAATTCTGCAAACAATGTCGCCTAGTGGAAAACAGGCTTTATAAGGCATAAGAAAGGCATTGGCCCGATTTTTATTTCTGAGTTCGCCGATCTTTTCGCGGCTGCCCACATGTACGCTACGCGTACCTATTTTTTTTCATTTATGAACACTAATATTATCCCTAATTACTAGGGCAATGTCTTGCAGGGTAACCGAACTGATGAGCAGTTGGGTTGTTCGATCCACCCCTTTCTGGTGTCCAAAGTAATCTTCGAGGGCATCTGCATGAACCTCTCAGTAAGCACGTACTCGAATACCTTTTGAACGAGTTTTGGTGGATCGTGGCTTCATTCAAGCAGTCTTAATTTCTGAGGAAAACGGCCAATAACCAACGTTTTTCCTACTTCGAAAATATGTAAATTTTTCTCATTGAGAATAATGAGCAAGCACTCGCTTTGTGTGTTAATATGATCGCTGACATTTGTAAATATTTGTGCTAATTCAGGCGTCCATTCTCTCGTTCTTAATATAAACAAAGTCATTTTGCTCGCGCATTTTGCTTCAATGACTTCGTATGGTCCGCTGTCGGAGGCGACCAGAGTATGGAATTTAAACAGCGAAAGTTTAATTTTCCTGCTCATCAAACATCAGTAAAAAGCGCATTTTGAGCCAGGCATCACATTTCCATGTGTTTTCGAGTGGTCAAAAGCCCAGAAAGTGAGATTTTCTTCGAAATAACAACCCTCGAGTGTGCGAGTACAATGATCTCATTGTTATTTGTAATATGAGCTTTCTGCATCGATGTACGATATTGGTCACATGACCTAAATAAAAATTGAACAAATGACAATAACATATTTTGCGACGTTACTAGGTAGTCTAACCATCTATTATATGAGAGCACAATATAAACTCCGTTGTGAAGCATGTGCCGTGACTCGTGAGTCATAATCATGGTTTTATGTACCTTAGTGTATTATAACATCGCGGGTCGTGTTTGAACATTACGTACGCGTCGAGATTAGTGATATTATAAGAACCTAACCGCAATAGAAGGCGACGAAACAAGTGCTATACTTTATAGATTAGGAATTTGGCCAGTTAGGTTAGTTCACTCAAATAAGAACGACTATTGTCAAAGATAAATTAATCCACTGTAGAACGGACCCACGTAACTTTGAGCATTAACACTAAGCGGGCATATAAGAAACGTCTTAATAAATAGCGCAATCCTACCTGATTGATTAATCAGTCTTAGCCAATATCATTCCGCTTTTTTTTATTATTTTAACATTGTTGGAAGCTAAGACGCTTCTTATGCCCTCGCTTAGTGCTTATGTGCTCGCATAGTGCTTTCTCATTATTAGATTTGCATTAATAAAAAATTCTTTTATCCGACAAAAATCTTGTTTTTCGTCGAGTAGCCTTTATGATCGTTTCAGCAATGATCTTGAAATATGTTTGAATCCTAATCTTTAATATATGATTGCAATTGTATAAACTGAGTCCCGGCAATTTGGGGGCATTAAATTACATCTTTGAAACTTTACAAGGCCCCTTAAATAAGCCTGGTTAAACACAGAAACGCGTCTCGTCCCCTAAAGCATCACTCGTTCAACAGATTCGTGCAATATTGAACTTTTTTGAAAAGTCACCTGTGCATGCTTTTCACAACTTGCACTCGAAGATATGCATGCGTTTGTGTGCTTAAAATGTTTGTACTTTGTACCGGTAAGGCTTAGTTTATATGTCGGATTTATGTCAAGTCAAATTTAAATATTTTCTGAAAACCTATCATAAACTTATCACATGAGCGACGTATAAATACATTGTCAAACCTGAGTTAAATTCGAATCAAATTTATGATACCATCATGGATTATGCTTCACACCACCGGGATGTATTCATACGATGGACTTCCGTCAAACTTTTGTCGAGTTTCGCTTTGGAAAAATACCATATTGGACATGATCTATCAGTACTTTATCTTAGCTCATGAAGGGGTCAATTTTATGTTTTGCATCCGTCGCACGTTTGACGTATGAATACCTGTCGAATTTACGATGTATTTTGGACGCATCTATTAGGATTAAATTTGACTTGACATAAATCCGACGTATAAACTAGGCCTAGCATAATCCCATTGTGGTTCATATTTGCATAATAATTTTACACTATGCCTGTATCAATGCAATGTTATGTTGAGAAACTCGCTTGCATCCTGAAGCAGAGCTTGACCTGATTATTTAAAATTATGCAGTGAACGGGGCAGATTCTTTGTAGCTGTCGTGACTAGTTGAGATATATTTTCCCTGTATATATTGTACATGTAACTTAATCTTCATGGCTTTTTTAGACCGCGCATTTCCGTTAAAATTAATCCGTTGCATTTTTCATAAATTATGTTTCCATTTGACGTGTACTTGACACTTAAATGCATCCGAGAATTATAGTTTTATGCCTCGTTTTTGATTCCGATTTCCAAAAGATTTTACATTGTATGCAACAAATTAAATTCCACGCAAATGCAACGTCTAAAACTGGCCGAAATGACATACGAATATTATGGAAAAATTTCGTAATTGAAAGCCTGTCTTAGCTTGGAATTCATAAAGTAAACTGAATAAATTAAACGAGCGTTAGATTAATTATTAAAATTATTAATCGCTATTTTGCGGCCCGATTTAGAAGTCAGAGAACTACTAAATATCATTTATCGGTATCACCTGTGTATAAAAATCTGTTGCTTATTGATAATACTTTACACCTTACATTATACACTGCAAATGTCGTGTTTGTATGTTTAAATTTTAATCTTTAGAAATATATATGAATAATATGAGCCCTTGCAAAAGTGGGACTTCGAAAGCATCAAATTACATCTCTATAGAAGTTTAAGACAGCTGAAACGTTATACGTCGCTCGCCTCGTGAGACTATATGTTGTGTCAGGTCTATTGTTTAACACGGGAAAAATGCTATTAAACTGGTTAAAAGTGTTTTGTTTCAGTTTATTCCTCGTAAATTTCCTTAATTCGTCGACTTCAGGTATGTCCTTCAGGAAAGTTATAATTCTATACATAGCGTTTTGAAGAATTCATCTGCCGCTTTTAACAATACACATACATATAGTCGAAAATGAAAGTAATTTTTATTTCTTTTTAAAATATCTGGGTATGCTCTTCTACTTAATATTTAGGCCTACTATGTAGTTGTTTATTCTAGATATATAACTTGTCGAACGGTTTCATGAAGCTTGTGATTAAGGCTGGTTTTGCGCATATTAGGATGTCACGAGTTAGCGAATCGAAGTCAAGAGAGTAGCATTTTCTTCCGCATGTTCACGCAAGTAAAACTAGGCTCCCTGAAACTGATTTACTGTGTAGCAAACTTATCACAACTTTAGCAAATTGAAAAGCACAGTGTATCTACGATTATGGTTTAGTCTATAGAGAAACCATTAGTCGATCTACGCTATAGTGTAGGCTTGTAGCGGTTAAAATACGTGTACCCAGATGCTGTCTTGCAAGAACGTGTGTACGGGTCGTCTATATTTTTTAGTCATTTTCATCAGTATGTACGGTATATGTTGTAAATATAATTGATATCCGTACACATTGGACTATAATTTATAGCTAGTGCATCGCGAGCAACAGAAAAATAAGCAGCAGACGTGTTAACGATGATGAAGCTAGTAGTAAGCTTTCACAGAACTATAGGATCGTATATTTTCTGCGTAAATCATATTACTAAATTATTCAAATAAGAAACAAGAAAATAGTAAGAAAAAGTAACACTCAACGCTGTCTGGTCCAAGCGGATATCAACTGCAAAATATTAATACAAGTACTACATGAAGGGGAGAAGTGGTTTAGTATAAAGTTGGTTAGAGTAAGCTTCGATGTTATAATAAAGCCAGTGTTATCATGATCGAAACGGCTAAACTTTAAAAGTTCAAATTTCATCAAATTTCACATCAAATTTCAAGAACTTTCATAAAAGATCATAGTTCAGATTTTTAGTTATTCAGTGGAAATACTATCGGAAAATGCATGACGTGCACGTGCCCATGCTACCATAGTAACGTATCCATCCCATTACCTGGAATCCCGAGTTATTTCTTGGAAATTGGATTTTTTAAATTATTATTTTTGAATTTTTTTATCGCCAGTCTTGTGTACAGGACGAAACTTTCAATGATAACTGGTTATGAATACTGCGTTGACAAACCCAGATTATATACCTCGTTTTTATGAGCACACTTCAACACACGTAACACACTTCCATGACGAGTGCTCATTTGTACATCGAAATGTATATATGTTATTCATGTTGTCACTTCAGGCACTTCGACATCACCGACGACAACAACTGATCCCGGAGCCGCAAAACAAGCACTCAAGTTAAATCAGTCAGTTCTGTAATGAAAATATTTGCTAAATATTCCAATTACATACTCCGTGCGCACGCTTAAGTCGTTTTGAACCTTTAAGTGTAATATCCACAAAAAATCCTCTGCTCATTTTAAAAAGGTTTTGAAATAACTAACAATCATGTTACGGCTTTTTCATATGTTCTGCTTGATTTGTGACCTATTTGGACTCAAACATCAGGGTTGTGCTCAATGTTAGATAAATTCTTAAAGAGCTATATATAGGGTAATGAAAATAATCTTTGTTCATTTCGATGAGTTTTTCAAATAACTAAGAGACTGCTACAGGTTTTAATTTCATATTTTGCTTAGTGAGTTTTGAGATATTTCAGCTGAAACATACCAGCTGTACTGTCCGTCATCTTGAATTTTTAAGGATATACATGTAACCTGACAACTATATAGCACCACAATATACGTTTATTTATCATAAACAAAGCCAATCAGAACGAACCAGAAACTTTTTGATATGCTATTTGATATCACATTAAATACAAGTATTTTGGCCGACTATTTTATGTTACTTATTACGAGTAATCATCCCACTCTTGAGTCTTGACTTCTTAATTTGCCACCATTATTAAATCAAATAGTTTGAAAAATCAATTATTTCTGCAATTTATTACCTCCGTTGCGAGACAACACTAATCCACGTTTAAGCGATGCAATAATTCAATTCAATATAATATTTATATATTTCGTATGTATGTTTATATTTCGCATCTGGGCCATGCGGACATCAACCTCAAAATATGTATGCAAGTAGCCCTACTATATATAAAGGGGAGGAATAGTCTAGCATAGGGTTGGTTAGGGTAAGCATTCATTAACTAGAAGGATAAGGCCAGTGTGATCATGATTAAAGGCGAAAACTTAGAAAGCACAGTTTTTGCACGGTATTTGGAATCCAAATCATTTCCAGGAAATTGAATTTTCCATTTTAATATTTTTGAATTTTTTATCGGCTATCTTGTGTACAGTTGTGACGCTTGCAATAACAGCTGATATGAAGCCTGCGACAAAAACCCAGACTTATGTTTACCTTATTTTCATACGAAATTAACGATTACTATATTAGCGCAACTCACTGAAGTATACGCATCATCTAGTTTAATGCAGATTACATTTAGCGCCGTTAAAGCACATTAATTTAACGCGAATCCACACGCATGCTTAAAGTGAACTGATCTGCGGTAAATGATGTACTATGTTATTGAATCGGCCAGTACGAGTGAACATCTTGCGGCGGAAACCAGTCGATTATTGAAGTGTATATGACCTTAGTAAAGACTCTGACACTTTTTGTTCTGCGTTTACATAATGTATTTTGATAAGGGCTCATCATATCAAAATATCTTTTGAGCCGGAGAAGTGGTATTCCCTTCGAATTCGACGTAAATGCATTGAAATTCATTATTTTGACATGAAAACCAAACGATTCTAAAAACGAAGTACATGATGTATGCATTGTTTTAAAGGGGAAGTCAGGGTTCACAACCAGTTGAGCTCAAATGAAAGATTGTACAATGCCTACCTCGCATACAAAGTTTCTTGTCTCCAGATTAAATATAACTCCAGACATAAAGCGACGAACTTGCTTAAATTTGCATGTAGTGCGGCCGCCATCATATACACTGAAGCGAAGCCGCGATCATGCAGCGGATTTACTCTGTGACGTCATTGCGCGATTAGCTCTTAATGTTTCTTCTCTTTCATATGCAGATTATAGCATATTTTGGTATACAAATAATTTAAGATATTTATAAAAGGAATATAAGGCGAAATGGATGTTGATTACTCAAACGAATCTTCGTGTAACAGCTCTGAGATTAGTGAGTCGTGCTCCAGCGAAGAAGTGAACGTCCGAAGGGAGGTAAACACTATTCAACCGTATGCCTTTGAGCCGGTTGAAACTGACTCGGGTGGCGAAGGTTCAGGATCGGAGGAAATGGTTTCAGAGTCTTCGTCGAATTCTGAAAATACTAGACTTCAGGATACAAACTGGTAAGTAACAATAATATTTAATTCTGAATTATTTTGCATAAACGTTGCATTGTGAGGTACTAGATATAAGATATATTTACAGTATATACAGTTTATGAATGCATATGAACAGATGAACACTGTAGCTCTGTTTGTCATGTACCCATGGTGGTTGAAAACTCTAGAGTTAAAACGCGGATTAACATATCACAAATGATCATAAAATTTGACCATAACTCCATACATGTAGGTGCCTTTGTACCCACTGCCAAATAATGGATAGAGAAGAAGAAAGTGTTTGTTACCAGGAGATTCCAGCTTGTGTGTCTATAAACCAAGAATCAGCAGAATTTGAGGGAATAGCCATTCCAGAATGCATTACTGATAACCCTGTATTTCTGAATATATGTTTAAATTTTTGTGTATTGCGACTTGCTTGGAGTCAATATCGGCAGCAGTATGGTGCAAAAGCTTTTGAAGGCCCTGAACACGAAAAACATCGACATGTTGCATATAGGCAATTTGTTAGGTGGTGTTGGGATATTCTAGGCAAGGAGCTGTATTAGAGCACATTTTCCACCACCAGGCTTAGAAGAGGACTTTGTTTTTGAAGGGTTTAAGTTTGCAGTTGAGTAGGTGATTCAGTTTCTGTAAATATTATATTGTAGCATTGGTTCTTTGTTGTTTTTACATGTTTATAATCTACTTAATTTCGTTCTAAATATAATTTCAAGTTATCATGAGCAAGACATGCCAAGTATAATGTAATTATTCTGCGCATTGGTTCTGCTCATAACAAAGGTGGGCCACCAAATATAAACATTGTCCCAATTTTGCATTTTTCGAACTCTTTTTGAATTGAAACTCTGGTTTACATTCATGTATAAGCATAGCAAACCAGAAAAGTGTCAGATATTCATTTAGTCATATTTTACAAATATAGAATTTTAAAATGTAAACAAAGCGTTTGTTTACATTACGGACTGTAACCCCGCTTTAATGTTTGACCACAAATTTTTTATCCCACTAAGCTCCAAGTGTCCCCTTGCACCAAGTAAAATCATCAAGCATTAGACAGAGTAAAATAATGACTCTGAGTACATTGAAGCTTATAAATGAGTTATCACACTCAAACTAGAATCATACTACCAATTGGTACTCATAGTTTTTTTTCCCATCCGTGTTTTGTGGGCAGTAATAATCTCCTCTCTACTTGGCCTTGGTATGGGTGCAATATTTTTTGGAATACTGGCTGGAGTTGTGGTATTGTCCTCATCATCAGTTGTGTGTCTATCATCTGTTTTTCTAGCTTCAAATGAAAAAAATGTTTCCATCAAGTCTTCAACAAATGAGTATGAGTTTCTGGTCTTTACTGGTTTTGCCACCCATTTCTTCTGCCCTTTAGGGAAAACCAACTTGTACTTCATGTTCCCTTTGTTTTTTCCCCTTTTCACTGTTGCCTGCTTTCTTCCAGTGTTGTAGTTGTGGTCAATAACTGCCAACTAAGTTCGGGTGACCATGCCTTTGTAAGAATAATGCAAACGCTTGGGAACGTACTTGAGCAGTAGTGAATGATAAACTTCAAGCTCGCCTGTATGGTGAAATTCAGTAAGTTTTTCAATGTCTTTTAAATTTTTTTTATTTAGTACCACCTCCTCTAGTGCAACATATGCCGAAGATCCATCCTCTAACCATTTTGTCTTTCTTTGTTTTCTTCTAGACAAACGACCATGTTTAAGAGCCTTTTTGCCTTTCATACCAACTAATTCCTTAAGGGATCCTTCAAAACAGTCGCGGGTAAAATGAACGCTACAAACATAGCATGAGTTTGCTTTGGGTAGATTTTTACAACGAACACGTCCAAGCCACGCTCTGCGTATATGCTGGTCATTTGGTTAACGATGATACGATATACCACTCCCTTTTGTCTTTTTTGAACAATTCGTGCAACCAGGCACCATGCAATACGGCATTTTAACAAAAAAATAAGTATTTAAAGCGCTAAATACTGCTCTGATTTCGCTTATTTGCTTTGATGTTTTGAAATTTGAATATGAGGCGCTCCCGCGAAACCGCGCAATGACGTCACAGAGTAAATCCACTGCACGATCGCGGCTTCGCTTCAATGTATATTATGGCGGCCGCTCTACATGCAAATTTAAGCAAGTTCGTCGCTTTATTTCTGGGGTTATATTTAATCTGGAGACAAGAAACTTTGTATGCGAGGTAAGCATTGTACAATCTTTCATTTGAGCCCAACTTGTTGTGAACCCTGACTTCCCCTTTAAAGACTAATTGATATTTCGCAACAGCCATACCTTATGTCATTTAAACTAGATATATCAAATTGTATTAGAGTGTTACCTTTTCAACCTTGGATAGGGTTTGCACGGAACTCCTGCTTGTCCGCGGATCCAGCTGAAAATCTGACCGTGGCCCACTATCCCCAACCGGAGGAGGGGGGAGGGGGGTAAACACAACTTTTGAAAGTAGTTTTTAAGTACCGAATTTCAGTAATTAGAGTGAGACACTACACTGGGGTGATCGTGTCTCGGAATTGGTAGAATTTGTTTCTGGAACTTTCGTGGGCATCAAATGTGATCGATTTTGCTGAGAAGTCTGTCGTTGTTATCTGTTATCAGGTGTGAACTTGTAGTGATTTCTTTCTTAATTTACTTGTCTTTCTTTGCCATGACGTGGTCTCCTTTGCTTAGTTTTGGTAGCGATGCAGTGTGTTGGTCATAATATTTCTTTTGTCGATCTCGCTCGCTTTTTAAATTCTTTGCCACATTTTCAACTACTTTTGGCTTTAAAAGTTGGTCACTGATTGGTAATAAAGTTTTGGTCTGGTGACTGAAGAGGCGTTGAGCAGGTGAACCAAGGCCGTTGGTTCTTGGTGTGTTTCGTAACTCAACGATTACCAAATTGGAATCAGTTCAATCCTTGCGTGCTTTTTTGAGGACTTTCTTTAAGATCTAGATTGTGCGTTTTGCAAGGCCGTTGCTCTTTGGATAATATGGATTAGATGTCTTGTGGGTAAAATTCCATTCTTTGGCAATTCGCTCGAATTCTGCATTATCGAATTGAGGACAATTGTCTGAGATTAAAATATCGGAAATGCGATGTCTTGCAAAAGTAGTTTTACAGTGCTTAACTATTGTAGGTGTTTTCGTGCTCGTTAGTTTCATATTACATCGAAAAAGTTTAAGTAGCAGTCCACTAAGAGAAGGTAGTTTTCTTGATGTAACTCAAACACATCCACGCCCACTTTTGACCATGGTCTGTTCGGTATTTCATGGCGTAACATGGGCTAATCACATTGGCTGTTTCTGTGCTCCAAACATAGCGAACACTTGGAAACCATTCCTATGATTTGCTTACTCATACCTGGCCAGAAAATAACGTCTCTAGCCCTACGTAGTGTTAGTTCTATGCCAATATGTGCTTGGTGTCTAATATGGCCGCCCTTTTGCTGGGTGGAATGATCAATTGTTCTCCACGAAACATGAGACCGTCGTAACAGCTGACTTGGTCACGAAAACGCCAATAGGAGGGAGTTTCTAGCGGTGTATCTGATCGTTTGGGTGGCCAACCATTTTGGACTATTGTTTTCAGTGCTCAAAACTCTGCATCCTTTTCAGTCGCCTTTCGAATTTCATCTAATTTTTCTTCGATTGCAGGTAGAATAATGTGAACACGCAAAATGTCTTCGCTTAGCTTGTCTTCGGTTTTACATCCTTTAAATGGGTGAGTAGCTCGGCTAAGAGCATCTGCAATATACATCTGTTTTCCAGGCTTGTGAACGACGGACATGTCATACTGTTGCAGACGAAGTAACATACGTTGCAGGCGAATAGGAGCTCTGTATAGTGGCTTCGTTACAATCGCCTCCAAGGGTTTATGATCTGTTTCAACTACGACTGTTTGGCCATAGACATAATAGTGAAAATGTTCGCACCCATGCAGGATCGCCAGAAGTTCTTTTTCGATTTGCGCACATCTCTTTTGACATTCTGTGAGTGGCTTGGAGTCATAGGCAACTGGTTGTTGGTTTTGAAGCAATACTGCTCCAAGTCCTTCTGAACCAGCATCCACTGATAGGACTAATGGTTTGTTTATGGCATAGTATTTAAGAACTGGGGCTTTTGTAAGAAGCGCTTTTAATTAATTGAGACTTTTTGTGTGTTCCTCAGACCACTGCCAATGAACATGTTTCTCTAGTAGCCTACGCGTAATGGTGCAGACTGTTCAGCCATATTTGGTATAAATTGGACAGGCATGCGAACATTCCCATAAATCTTTCCAGATTTTGTTTGTTTGTGAGGCATGGCATATTTAACATTGCATCGACTTTCGAAGGGTCTGGTTTGACCCCTTGCTCACTTAAGAGATGTCCAATGTAAGGAATCTCTGTAAGGCCAATTTTGCATTTATCTTTGTTCAGCTGGAGGCCAATAGTCCTAAGTCGTACCAGCAGTTTGATTAACATTTCCTCGTGTTGCACATTGTTTGTTCCCCATACTAAAATATCATCCATTATCATCAACGCCGTCGAGGTCTTCAAGCAGTCGTTTCATATGTTTCTGAAAGACTTCCGGGGCAAACTTTATGCCAAAGGGTAAACGCTTAAATTTGTATCGTCCAAGAGGGGTATCGATTAAATGTACACAATAAGCTACTGGCTCCATCCAAAGGTATTTGCCAAAAGCCACTTTTGGCGTCGAGGACGGAGAAAACAAAGCATTGGGCATTCAGGCTGTTACTTCTTCAATTGTCAGAAGTGGAAAATGTTCGCGTCTTAAAGTTTCATTTAAATTCCGATGATCCAGGCACATTCTCGTTTTTTGTGGCTTAATAATCAGTGGGTTGGTCTACTTTTTCAGTCACACCTTCTTTTTCCATTTTGTGGAGTTCCTTTGTTACACGACTTCGGGTTGCCTCAGGGACACGTCTGGGCGGTGTACAACTGGTTGGATTGCTTCACTAAGTTCGATGTGATGCTCAACTGGTAAGCAACCAAGTCCTTCAAATAAATCTAGGTAATTGTCTAGGATGTTGTGTTGTTCTGTATTGTATTAGCCAGATGCTGTCTTGCAAGAACGTGTGTACGGGTTGTCTATATTTTTTAGTCATTTTCATCAGTATGTACGGTATATGTTGTAAATATAATTGATATTCGTACACATTGGACTATAATTTATAGTGCATCGCGAGGAACAGAAAAATAAGCAACAGACGTGTTAACGATGATGAAGCTGGTAGTAAGCTTTCACAGAACTATAGGATCGTAGATATTTTCTGCGTAAATCATATAACTAAATTATTCAGATAAAAAACAAGAAAATAGTAAGAAAAAGTAACACTCAAAGCTGTCTGGTCGAAGCGGATATCAACTGCAAAATATTAATACAAGTACTACATGAAGGGGAGAAGTAGTCTAGTATAAAGTTGGTTAGAGTAAGCTTCGATGTTATAGTAAAGCCAGTGTTATCATGATCGAAAGGGCTAAACTTTAAAAGCCACCGTTTGCCGACATCAAATTTTAAGAACTTTCATAAAAGATCATAGTTCAAATTTTTAGTTATTCAGTGGAAATACTATCGGAAAATGCATGACGTGCACGTGCTACCATAGTAACGTATCCATCCCATTACCTGGAATCCCGAGTTATTTCTTGGAAATTGGATTTTTTAAATTATTATTTTTGAATTTTTTATTGGCAGTCTTGTGTACAAGACGAAACTTTCAATGATAACTGGTTATGAATACTGCGTTGACAAACCCAGATTATATACCTCGTTTTTATGAGCACACTTCAACACACGTAACACACTTCCTTGAAGAGTGCTCATTTGTACATCGAAATGTATATATGTTATTCATGTTGTCACTTCAGGCACTTCAACATTATCGACGACAGCAACAACTGATCCCGGAGCAACAAAACCAACACTCAATGGTAAGTTGAATCAGTCAGTTCTGTAATGAAAATATTTGTTAAATATTCCAATTACATACTTCGGAAATTTGCGTGCGCACGCTTAAGTTGTTTTGAACCTTTAAGTGTAATATCCACAAAAATATCCTCTGCTCATTTTAAAAAGGTTTTGAAATAACTAACAATCATTTTACGACTTTTTCATATAGTCTGCTTGATTTGTGACCTATTTGGACTCAAACATCAAGGTTGTGCTCAATTTTAGATAAATTCTTAAAGAGCTATATATAGGGTAATGAAAATAATCTATGTTTCATTTCGATGAGTTTTTTAAATAACTAAGAGACTGCTACAGGTTTAAATTTCATATCTTGTTTAGTGAGTTTTGAGATATTTCAGCTGAAACATACCAGCTGTACTGTCCGTCATCTTGAATTTTTAAGGATGTACATGTAACCTCACAACTATATAGCACCACAATATACGTTTATTTATCATAAACAAATCGAATCAGAACGAACAAGAAACTTTTTGATATGCTATTTGATATCACACATTAAATACAAGTATTTTGGCCGACTTTTTATGTTACTTATTACGAGTAATCATCCCACTCTTGAGTCTTGACTTCTTAATTTGCCACCATTATTAAATCAAATAGTATGAAAAATCAATTATTTCTGCAATTTATTACCTCCGTTGCGAAACAATACTAATCCACGTTCAAGCGATGTAGGCTAATAATTCAATTCAATGTAATATTTATATATTTCGTATGTATGTTTATATTTCGCATCTGGGCCATGCGGACATCAACCTCAAAATATGTATGCAAGTAGCCCTACTATATAAAGAAGAGGAATAGTCTAGTATAGGGTTGGTTAGAATAAGCATTCATTAACTAGTACGATAAGGCCAGTGTGATCATGATTAAAGGCGAAAACGTTAGAAAGCACCGTTTTTGCATGGTACTCAAAATCCCAATCATTTCGTAGAAATTGAATTTTTCCATTTTAATATTTTTGAATTTTTTGTCGACTCTCCTGTGTACAGTTGTCGACGCTTGCAATAACATATGGATGCTACGACAAACACCCAGACCTATGTATACCTTATATTCATAGGAAACTAGAAATACATGCATGCAGCAAACCCTCGCCACTAACTAAGAGCATGCAACTAAATTTTCGGAATTACATGAAGTATTGGAATAGGTTGTTGTCATAGAATCACGGCAATTGTTATTCTTTCTGTATATTTTTTCAAAATGACAAAATATTGAGTTTTTAATCCTTGTTTTATTGACAATTTTTTTAAATGGCCCAACATTTGTCATCGGTATGTTATTACGCCTAATGTAAGCTTAAATAAGGTATAAAATACGTAGGTATAAAATACGACCTTTTAATTACATTAGTAATAAGAAGACAGTCTTGCATTTACAAAACATAAACTTACTCTGGAATTTAAACATTGAATAGACTGGATGAGTACGGCTACGCCAGCCTTTATAAAACTTTAAAACACGAGTATAAATACGCATTATCAACAAACTTGCCTTGTGTTTCACGCCATAGTCAATTGTTGGCGCTTCTCTGTATTTTCCCCAAATTAATCTCTCTTCAATCTTCTTCGGCAGTCTCCTCGAGTCTTTGTCGTCGTCTACGCTCGTTTCGCCTTGCTAAACGTTCTGCTTCCTCGTTTTCCTTTCGCTGCTTGCTTGACTCCATATTTGTTGACCTGATAAATGCTTTTTACTTAATTTTTACGACAATAAATTGTTGTTAAAGTTCCCAAAACTTTTTGCAAAATTACAAAATATTATAGTGCAAAAAGCTAACTAAAGTTAAATATTTGCTGACAGTTGAATAATTTGAATTCGTGATTAATCAATCAACAATAAATTTTAAATCTGGCCAATCAGTGTTAGCCATTCATGATAGTCCGCCATATTGTTGAGATCAGTGAGGATGACGTCATGACATACCATTTTTACTACATAACTACCACGAGCAACGACTTTGAACTCCCCTAATACGAAATTAGTAACCCTCGCCCCGGGCTTACGCCCGCAATGGCGCTTCGCGCCGTTGGCTCGGCGATTAATGATTACTATATTAGAGCAACTCACTGAAATTTACGCGTCATCTAGTTTAATGCAGATTACATTTAGCGCCGTTAAAGCATATTAAATTAACGCGAATCCACACGCATGGTTAAAGCGAGCTGGTCTGCGGTAAATGATGTAGCTACTATGTTATTGAATCGGACAGTACAAGTGAACATCGTGCAGCAGAAACCAGGTCGATTGTTGCAGTGTACATGAACTTAGTAAAGACTCTGACACTTTTTTGTTCTGCGTTTACATAATGTATTTTGATGAGGGCTCGTCATTTCAAAGCTCTTTTTTAAATATCTTTTGAGCCAGAGAGGTTGTATTCTCGTCAAATTCGACGTAAATGCATTGAAATTCAATATTTTGACATGAAAACCAAACGATTCTAAAAACGAAGTATATGATGTAACTGCAATGTTTTAAAGACTAATTGATATTTCGCAACAGCCATACTAGATATATCAAATTCATTGGCGGATCCAGGGTAAGTCAAAATAAATTATAGCAGCTCAATTTTAAATTCAAAATAACTTTATAACAATGTCATAGGTTATGAATTTCAAAAGAATAAAATCTAACCAATGAAGTTGCTTTGAAGGTATTTCAAAATGTAAATATATCCTAGAATGAGCTGTGGTAATTTATTTTGACTTACGCTACATTCGCCACTGATCAAATTGTATTAGAGTGTTACCTTTTCAACCTTGGATAGGGTTTGCACGGAACTCCTACTTGTCCGCGGATCCAGCTGAAAATCGCATTGTTGTCTCAGTAATAATAGTATTTCTGCAGAAAAATCTTGTCTTGTAAGTGTTGAAACTCAAAGATTTCAACGAGCAGCCTTAGCACATCAACATTTCGTAAAGCAGCCGTCTCTCGCTAGCATAAAGTTGAATAGTTGGATATAGCGAACAAGATTAATTCCCGAACGAGTCAACGAGATCATCTGCATTGCGCAACAAAATTGCAGTCACCGTGGCACACATGATTAAAGCTTGCGCTGTGATTAGTTTGTATCCATAGCTATAGGAGATCTAGATTGCTGACGTATACCTAGTAAATGAAGAAATGATCATATCTTTGAAGTTTTTAGTGACTTATGAAGACAGATAATAGATAATATTAAGATTTTTGAAAAACTTTGTGTCAATAAGAATTGTCTCCTATGTCACTAGTATGTGCTTATTTACTTAACTAAACAAGTTGAAAACAACTTATATAATGAAAGCTAATGATCTTGGTTAAGTACGTTGCCTCAATATAATAAGCACCTTATTTTAGTGGTAAAATATATTACTTGAGTTGAGAGCAGTGAAAATTCTTATAACATCAACACATACATAGATTTGTAGAATGACATTAGAGTTAACAATCAAAACTAAAAATTTATTCGTTCACCGATAGTCAGCAGAAGCAGGTGTATGAAATCGATTAAATAAACACCACAAGCAAATCTCGCGGATAGGCACAGCAAGTGTCATTCCAAATCTTTAGCCTTGAAAATCCTGAACGGATACGATTACCTGAATACTATTCCTCTATTGTTTTTAGAATGCTTGCTACAAATATAGGAAATCATTAAAGAGGCTATATGTTAACATAGGGCAGTGTTTCAGGCAATGAAACCCTCGAACTCACCACGAGACCTTTTCAAATAAAGTTTTCTCGATGGATAATTTTGCGACTTTTCATCAAATTTACTTATATTAAATTATACACTGTATGCTTAAAATCTTCGCATTATGTTTCTGTTTCCCATATAACTTCATCAAACGCTGGGTATTTTTTTGATATTTTGATACTTGACTCTACACAGCTTAGGGCAAAGGCGTGTGTATATGCGTACAACCGCAAACCTCATATAGCGTTGAAACGCTGCATGACCCATCAGAGTACGGCGTTTCTGCATGCAACTCAAAATAAGCTTAAAATACTGAGCTGGCTGGAGATCTTGAAAATTTCGATTTTCAGCTTGCATATAATCATACGTGTTGATAATGCCACAGGTACAGATGTTTTTTTATCATATGACATTTTCCCCAAGGATATAGCTGATGCAGCTACAATCAGTAACATTGAAATTTGGGACACTTGTACCAATAAGATATTTTTGAATGCCCCCCTTCCCCCTTTTTCAATTTTGCTATATCGGCCATAAAAATTATTGGCGCCATCATATAAGGCCTCGTTTACACGAGCCCGGGATGATTATCATTCCGGGTTGATAGACCACAGTTAAAGTTATGGCAACTTTGTACCAATATCCTATTCTTTACAATACAAACTATTTTTGCCTTAGACATTTTGATCATTGTCCTTAATTTATAGCCTGACATATTGTACTTGCGCGGCACGTAAATAAAAGGTCGACTTTTTAAATAAAACATATTACTGTTGTTCTGATTATTTTAAAGCTTCTAGAGGCAACATGACAAGAAAAATCATTCTTTTTGTGATGAATCTTTATCTTTTGGTCATTCAGTTATATCGAAAGACGTTGAATTCTGTCATTAGAGATTTTTAATCAGGAATATAACTTCATTCGATATGAATGCGCGTCGATATTTTGTAGTTTTTAGGTCAACCCGGGTTTACATGAAGATTAACGCACAATTTTCACCCCTTCACACCTCGCCCACCCGGGTCTGGAGAAGGGTGCCCCGGGTTGGCGATGTGTGAAAGGGTTGACCCGCATGTCGTGTAAACGCTAATAGAAAATTGTTAGTAGCCGTTACTACTGAAATTGCTTACCAGATGAGCAACATTGAAAAGGGGGGAAGGGGGTCAATTGTATGTTTTGAGCAATCGGTCCAATAATCATGTCACTGATTGTATGTTTATCTTTAGTCTTCCGTCACGGAAAGATCAATCCTTGGAAAACATCCATAATTGTTAGAATAATGATTATTTATTGATTCAGAACATAATTAAAAGTTTTGATTGGTTAAGCGCGGTGGATGAAATCTCCATATCAATTCGGTATTTGCCCAAACCTGAAGTCATGATATCAGCTTAGAATATTGAAAACACATATTCGACATTATGACGTCAAATTAATTTATGCTGCTTATGCCAAATAAATATACAAACTAGGTTACCTGCAAGGTAGAGAGATTGCTGCGGACATCAAAAGCAAACAGAAGTAAGTAGGCTATAACATCAATATGTTTACATTTTTCAGAGTTTCTATTGTTTTGTATTCTAATCTCGCGATCTGTTGCGGCAAAATTATGTTGCAAACTGTAAAATTATAACAAAATCTCTTTTACCAAAGCAGGGACTATGTAAGTCTTGTATAGTTTTATTATAATTTGACGCTATTAACGTACATAAATTGCAAAGGTAATATGATCGCAGCCACAAGTGAACTAATGAATATCATAGATTTTAAACATTTAAAAATCAGTTACAAAGTAAATTTCAAAGTTTTGAAGATCAGCTACCGGTTTCATAAAAAAAGCCTCAAAGAGTATTGAGGAGGCCAAGAACAAACCACAGTCTTCTCAACTACACGCTGACGTGGAGTATAGTGATGAAGATGATATAGTACAGGTTGATGCCGAGGACAGTGATCCAGACGTCGCAGCACAGTCTAGTGAGAGCGAAGCAGAGCATTCGAATATGGACGTGGGAGAGGAAGAACGCGAAGGGTATATATATATATATATAAAGAATGACACAAAAACTTAACAAGTTTTGTTTGGCATATTTATTACTATATAGTTTCGTACTACGCAATTAGCGTAGCACTTCTCAAATAAAATAGCCTGTGTTTTCCCTCTAGCTTCTAATGAACTTTTTAAATATGCACAGATGGTATATATGCATGCTGATCTAATTACAGGTCAATTAACATCTCAAATAGTGTCACGAAAACTATAAAAATTTCGTGTCAGGTTATAAGGTTCTCAAGTAAATATTTCTTATCGCGTCTACAGGTAGAGACAAGTTCGTTGCGTTGATTTAGTGATGCCATATCAGGTTTACAAATAATGAAATATTTCTCCCAGATGCATAAATTGCATGTCTTTGATCCATTACTGTAAGACTTAGCTCGTTTCAAAATTTTCCAGATGATGTAGTAAGTAATGTTATTGTCCTTGAGATCCCAGATGTATTTACTTAAATCAGTGGAGTTTCGCTTCTTAAGGTTATTAAATGAAGCTTTGTGATTGGTGTATCGAGTTTTGAATTGATTTTCTGTTAGTCCAGCATGTGTGTGGGTGGGCCGTTTGTCAGATGTTTTGACCGTGGCTTGGTAGATAACAGATTTTGCAAGACAGTTATTAGACATAGAACATTCACTTGGTTCTGGCAATTGCACTTTTTTTCTTTGCTCGTTGTATCTCGATGGGATAGCTTAGATTTGTTATGTCCGTCAATGACTTGCTTAAAATTTGTCATGCAGCTGTGGCTAATCTTGACGGTATTTCTGTTAAATATCTTATGTAGGGTATGGATTGCGGGAAATTCCTCATCTAAGATCTTAAGGAAGGTCTGAATAATATTAGTGGCGACATTTTTGCTAAACGGTGGATTATACCAGGTTATATTTCGTTTTCGTCCTCTCGTGTTATTGGTTTTTTGGGATGTCGGAGATTGTTGGAATTTTAATTTGTGTTGATAGCCACTCTTAGCTAAGGCTTCTTGATATAACTGTTAAACTTAATTGGAATTACGACAACAAACGCGAAAAGAAATAAAGAACGACTACATTTTGTGTGTATTTATTAAAGCGAACCAAAAAAAATATAAAAACATGTGTTGCCAAAAGGGACACGTGACCTATACACTGATCTACTATGATATCCGGATAGTTCAATGTTTTCGTTCACTGATCTATAATTAAATGTTCTTAACACTCCCTCTCGAAAATATGAATTATAACCTTTAACTAATTTAACATGCGTTTTTAACTCCCATGAGTCCTCTTAATCTTTGAAATAATGTTTTGCCTAATGGTTTTGTCAGTAGGTCTGCTAACATTTGTTCCGTAGGACAATAGTCCAGAATAAGTTCTTTCTTTGCTACTTTGTCACGGATAAAGTGATATTTAATGTCAATATGTTTCGTTCTTGGATGATACTTTGGATTTCTAGATATGCTATAGTTCCTTGATTATCTTCTTTAATCACCGTTGGTTTCTTTTGAACAAAACATATATCTCCGAGTAACGCTCGTAGCCAAATTGCTTCTTGACTTGCTAACGATGCAGCTACATATTCTGCTTCAGTTGACGAAAGTGCGACTGTACTTTGCTTCTTACTTGCATAAGTGATCACTCCTCCGCATACTGTGAGCAAATATCCTGAATGTGATTTACGACCATTTGGATTACTTCCCCAATCAGCATCAACATAGCCTGTTAACTCGACATCAGTTTCTTTGTTTCCATCGAATGTGATGCCATAGTCGATTGTTCCTTTGATGTATCGCAGGATACGTTTTGCCGCTTTCCAGTGTTCTTCTCCTGGGTTTGAACAAAATTGATTCACTGTTCCTAACGCTTGTGCAAGGTCAGGTCTTGTTGCAGTTACCGCATATGTCAGTCCTCCCATTAAAGCTTGATAGTTCTCTTTATCAATAGGCTCTCCTTCGTTTAGCAGTAACTTCGTGCTTTGATCAATTGGTGTGGCAGCCGGTTTACAATCTTGCATACCAAACTTCTCTAACAAGTTCTATTGCGCTTGGTGTAATCTCATTCGTTTGTTATCTTTGTCTCGTTCCACCTGAGTCCCTAGGCAGTAATGAACTTCTTCGAGGTCTTTATTCTCAAATCGTTGTCATAAAGCTGCCTTTTCTCTAAGTAACATGCTCTTGCTGTTACTTGCTGGTATCAAATCATTCACATACAAGGCAATGAGCATAATGTCCTCTCCCTCTCGTTTGATGTAGATACAAGGGTCTGAGCTCGATTTCGCATTACCTGAATTCTCCAAGAATTCATCGATAGTGTTGAAACAGCATCGTGACGACTGTTTCAGTCCGTAGATACTTTTGTTTAGTTTGCAGACCAACTCTTCTTCTCCTTCTTTCACGTATCCTTCAGGTTGAGACTTGTATATCTCTTCTTCTAATTTGCCGTTCAAGAACGCTGTAGAAACATCCATTTGATGTACTTCTAAATTCAACTGGTTTGCGATTGCCAACAATGTACGAATTGACGTATACTTTGCCACTGGTGAAAAGGTTTCTTCGTAATCTAAACTGGGCTTTTGTGAACAGCCTTTCGCCACCAAACGAGCTTTATGTCGTTCTACCGATCCATCTGCTTTGTATTTAACTTTAAATACCCATCTGCAATCTATAGCTTTACGGCCTTTGGGCAAATTGGTCAATGTCCACGTATTATTCTTGATATGAGCGGAGTACTCGCTGTTCAGCGCACGTTTCCACTGTTCGTTATCTGGACCGTTCAGAGCTTCGTTTACGGTTGTAGGCTCTTCAAAACTGTACTCGCCATCACTACATGCGACATTATTTTCCCACCAATTGCCAGTAATGACTACGCCATGTCTATCTGGAGGTTCTCGCTTGCGCATTAATCGTCGTGGTTGTTGTTGCTGTATAACATCCGTTTCTTCACTGGTACTTTCCTCGTTATCAATGGTATCATGGTCTTCTTGAGTTGCTTGCGGCATAGGTTCGTTGATGTCTTGTATTTCTTCTTCATTCTCAGAATCACTTATGTCGAAAACTTGGATCTCTTTCTTCTGTTGGATAAATTCATCTTCGTCGAAAAAAACATCTCTGGATACACATATTTTTCTACTTACGGGATCATATAGTCTATATCCTTTACTTGTAATACTATAACCAACGAATATGCATTTCTTCGTCTTCGAATCCCATTTCTTTCGATTTTCTTTAGGAACGTGCACATACGCTTTAGATCCAAACACCTTGAAATGCGACACGTCTGGTTTGCTTCCATAAAAACATTCATTAGGAGTCATATTGTCCACCGCAACTGTAGGACTTCGATTTCTAATTATAACTGCCGTGCAAACTGCCTCAGCCCAAAACTTCTTATCCTGTCCTGCATTATACATCATAGACCGTGCGGTTTCCTGAATTGTTCTGTTCATTCTCTCTGCAACTCCATTCTGCTGAGGTGTTCGGGGTACACTAAGCTGATGCTGAATTCCCTTTTCTTTAAGATAATTGAAAAATTCTTTAGATGTGTACTCACCACCGTTATCTGATCGAAGAATCTTTATCTTCTTCTCTGTAATGTTTGTAACCATTGCTTCGTATTCTTCGAATTTCTCGAGTACTTGATCCTTTGTTTTCATGAAGTAAACAGCCGTGAATCTGGATTTGTCGTCAATAAAGGTTACAAAGTAACGATTGCCACCGAGACTGTTCTCTTGCATTGGTTCACAAACATCACTGTGAACTATTTCTATAATTTCACTGGCTCGAGTCGCCTGTCCTTTTGGAAACGATGCTCGTTTCTACTTGCCATGTGCACAGCCTTCACAAAACTCTGATTCTTTAGCAGGTTGGAAGTCCATTCCAGTTACTAATTTCTGATCTCGTAACAGACGCAAATTGTTTTTACTCAAACGTCCGAATCTCTGATGCCATAACTCTTCAGGATGCTCATTGGAAGCAATGTTAACATCATGAAATCCCACATTCTTTTCACTAACATCAAGAACATACAAGTTATTTTGCAGTTTACCAGATCCAGATATTTTTTGAAACTTGTCGAGGATCACACATCCATTTTGGTGGAGCTCAATAGAATTTCCTCGCTTAGCAGCAGCACTTACTGAGAAAAGATTCTTTGCTAAGTCTGGGACATATAGAACATCTACCAATCTAGCAGGTTTGTACTCATTTCCGGTTTTAACATCAAGCCAAATATTTCCTTTGCCGGATGCTTGAACTACTCGATTATCACCCAAACATACATTTTGAGGATTTTCAAAGTGAACATAGTCTACCATGCATCATTTCCTTATCATATGACATATGGTGTGAAGCACCTGAGTCAATATACCATGTCAAATCCTTTCGATTCACAGGTTTCGATGACCAAAATGACGCATGTGAACATGATGCTTTGTATGATGCACCATCTTGTTTCTCTTTGTCTTCCTTTGGTTTTTCTTTCTTGGGTTTACGACATTCCCTTGCCCAATGTCCTGGTATTCCACAGTTGTGACATTTGCCTTTTCTTTTAGGTTTCAAACTTCTCTGATTTGGTCGATCATGCTTGGACAATAAAGCTTTCTCTCCAGCATCTGGGCTTGATAAATTTTCCTTACGCTTGCGTTCCTCATGAACTAATCTTGCAGTAACAAATTCTAATTTTAAATCATCAGCACGGGATTCTAAAGCTGTGATCAAACCATTATACGATTCAGGGAGACTACATAAGAGCGTTGCAACTTGGTCATCCTCAGTAATAGATGCACCAACTGCTTCCAGTTGACTTGTCAGCTCTTTCATTTTGTTGATGTGCTCACTCATCGAATCATCAACTCCCATAGACATAGTAAAATACTTCTTACGCAAAAACAGTTTATTTGCTAAGGACTTTGCCTCGTAATGACTTTCAAGTTTCAACCATGCTTGTTTTGCTGTTGTAGCCGTACGAACAAGAGACAATTGTTCATCCCCCCAAACACAGACAAATTGTAGCGAGAGCTTTTCTTTCCCGTTTTTGAAATTGCCGACGGTGAGTTTCAGTAGTTCCTTCTTCTGCAGGTTCTACCTCATCGCCCTTAACAATGTTCCAAAGATCCCTTTCCTCCAGAACCATTTGCATTTTAAATTTCCATAAGTGAAAGTTCTCTCCTTTAAACTTTTCGATACGCAACAGCGATCCATATTCGTCGTTTCCCGAGGTCGCCATACACAAGCTCCAAATCGTTAATTTCGCGTTTATTTCTTATAATATATACAGCAGAAGCCAAACTAGCGCTTCTGGGCCCATAACCTGTTAAACTTAATTGGAATTACGACCACAAACGCGAAAAGAAATAAAGAACGACTACATTTTGTATGTATTTATTAAAGCGAACCAAAAAAATATAAAAACATGTGTTGTCAAAAGGGAGACGTGACCTGTACACTGATCTATTATGATATCTGGATAGTTCAATGTTTTCGTTCACTGATCTATAATTAAATGTTCTTAGCAATAACGGCACTGCGCGTTGAAACGAGTCCTCATAAGATGAAATTTCAGAAAGGCGTTTTTTGATCGCGGCTGGAATGTTCTCAATTATTTTGGGTGGGTGGTTAGATTTGTTGTGGACATAAAGGGGAGTATTGTTGGGTTTAGTGAACGGCTGGTATATTTGAGTAGACAGGTTTAGGGTGACGTCTAGGAAATCTACTATTTTCTTGTTGGCTTTGATAGTAATTTTTAAGCCATGATTATTGAAAATTAAGCAGAGATCTTTCTTGATGATTTCAATTTCGCGGGGAGTTGCTTTCAAAACACCAAGACCGTCATCTCGATAGAGACCGAAATTCTCACCATGCTTGTGTGTGATCTGGTGTAAGAGGAACGACCCGACTAGCTCGCGCGTTTCTACCCCGTCATAACTGCCCATAGTAACGTCAAACAGGTTGGTTGATTCTTTCTTGCCCCATGCAGTGTTCTTTATCATTAAATAGGCACGATTTTTTAGCATGCAAGATAATATTTCTTTCATTATCGGTGATGTTGTCATAATTTGAGGCGAAATCTAGCGCTGCGTTGAGAAGATCAATTGATATTATATGGTAATAGATATGCCAAACAAAACTTGTTAAGTTTTTGTGTCATTCTTTATTGTGCTCTGATTATCCATTGAGCACTTTATCAGTGGTTTTTGTGGGTAGCCGCGCATGCGCGGCTAACCACTATGTTATAGCTGTAAAGTGTCCGGTTTTTTCTATGTCCACATCTTTGGCCAATCGTCGGCATAGCCTTCGGCCAATCGTCATCATGGTGATCAGGTGTCGATCACTTCGAAAGCCCATATTTCATTTTCGGCTTATCGGATTTAAGTGAAAATACCACCATTCAATTCGGCGTGATAAAGTCTATCAGATGAGCAACAAGTTATAGGCCTAAAGCATACTTTAAGAGAGTTTAGGCCTATAACTTGTTGCTAATGAGCAACAAGTTATAGGCCTAAAGCATACTTTAAGAGAGTTATTCATATTTTTAACTCCTTCTTTACCTCAAGCTACTTCGCGTCTGCAGACTTCCGATTGTTTACAACTGGACAGGCTAAGTTTGTTGGCTTAGAACTTCGCGTGGTTTTAAGGTATATGATTGAAAATAACACCATTAGATTCGGCATGAAAAACTCTATGCACAGCAGAAATTTGAAGACCCTACGAAAAAACCGACGACTTTTTTGAGCGAAAACGAGAATTTCGGAAAGTTAAGCGGGGGCGTAGCCCCCGGCGCGAGGTCAAGTGAGGTGTTAAAAGGCCCTTATATCCCTAGGTCATAGAGATCAGTTTAATAATGCACTGATTTCTAATGCACTGATCTCTACATATTACTGAAACCACAATCACAATGCACTGATCTCTACATACTACTAAACCACAATCACAACTGGGCTACCTAGGTTATATATCCGGTTGTATTCATCCTATACAATTGACCCCCACTGCCAAGAATATTAAGTTCCAATGCGCATCGAAACGTCAAACTTCCGAAAGCTTCTTCTTTCCTTAAATCGAAATTTTATGCCAATGTACGTTGTGTGCCGCCATCCTGGAACCTGTCTCCTTTCTTGTGTGTTAACCCTGTAGAACCCGCATTGTGATTTACAACAGCTAAAATTATTCTGTTTTGCATTTTTTAACATTTTGAACCTATTTTTCACAAAAAATTCTTTTTTTATTTCGACTAAAATTGCCGAGTTTAGATGATATGACATATGTGTAACATTGGGTTCATTGTGACGTACAAGCAGCTTTAATGCTTTGTCTAAGTACATGATAAGTATTCATACGCATGATGTAGAAATAATGTGGTAGACTTGTAATTTATCTTCAATGAAGTCTAAGCAACTTTATTGCAACTGTTCAACGTTTCTTTCTAAAAAGTCTTAACAGACGTAATCCTACTGATGGAAATCATATAAACAATTACGGTCCTCGACAAAACAGAGTCGAACCTCACATTTCTTACACACAGTGTTAGAGTTATTTACTTCGCAAAGTTTGCAGCGACCACGTTTCTCAATTTTCTTAGGCCAATGACAATAGCCATCTTTACGCACATCATCATCAGGTAACCGTTGTTTTTTCATGGGTGGCTGAGGGCTTTGTAATGGTGATCTTGATGTTGATGGTCGGCCAACAGTCCCTTCGGAATTTACTTTTACCAATGATGAGGCAACAGAAGCTTGAAAATTACGACGATTCATCCTATTTTTGACTGGAAGGCCTAATAATTTGTACTCTTGCCTGTACGCATTCCATGCATTCACAAGTGGCACCATGAGAAAATGCCAAAATAGGTAAAGATACCAACGGCAAGATTTCATTTTGAAACGATATTGCGCAAGAAATGAATCGAGTAAGTCAATTCCGCCCATATGCTTGTTGTACTGATTGATGACTGTTGGCATGGGTACTTCAACATATGCCTTCTTCTTCTTATCCCATCTCTTGGCAGATCCAAGGGGCTCAATTCTAGTAAGAGCCGAGAAAAGTGTCACCACTTTGTTATCAAGCCATCGAACAGCAACAATGTTATTATTCTGCTCAACTCGGTGATCATAAGACCCTCTTCCTGATTTCGTCAAGGTTTTCTCCTCCCTCATTGTGCATCCTGCTAGTCGATTCTTTCGTACTGTGCCAGTGTAATGGATTCCTCTCTCCTTAAGCTTTAACAGAAGATTCAGGCTGGTGAACAAATTATCTGCATAAAGTTTGTAATCAGCTCCTTGACCTAACTCACTTCTTTTTCCATCCCCACCCTGATATACTTCAAAATCATATCAAATTCCACTAACACCTGCTCTACACCACGACTTGAACCCCCATGGATGGGGTTTGCCCTTGATATATTGTCGGATTGGGCTTGTTTTCCCACGGTACTGACACATCATTTCATCGATGGAACAGTGCTCTTCTGGGACTAGCTTCAAGCAATTTTCCCTCATTCTGGCAAGCCACGGACGGATTTTCCACAATTTACCTTTCTTATCCTCAGACGATACCAACAAATTATTAACAAAATGAAGCATTGTCAACAGCAGTTGGAATCGGTTTCGACTCATTACACTACAAACAGGACTATACGCTGTTGCCGATTCCCAGTATTGCCTAACTCCACTCATCCATACAAGCCCCATATGGAAAAACATACCAATTACTTGTTCTCCTTCCTTCTTGTTAGTGTTAACAGAGTTCCCAGACTTTTGAACATGTATGTGTAACTAAACTTTCAAGCATGTCATCCATTACAAACTGTTTGAAATACTGAAATGGGGTTTGTACCTCCATACTTGCTGGAGGTTCTATTTGTGGTCCAGTAAATCTTGAGTCAGACTCTGGCATGGCAAATGTAGTTTTTGTCCATTTGGGTTCATTTTTTCGCTTTCTAGAAATCCGGTCAGCTAGCGGTGTGTCATCAACATCATCACTATATTCATCCATTTCAACAACCTCTTTTTCACTTTCTTCATCACTACTCTCAGAGTCTTCTCCCTAATTTCATAATAAATTTTCAGAATGAGTAAAGTTATAACAAATGAAAGTCACAAGAAAAGTAGCAAAGCACTATTGACTTAACTATTTTTATCCATTCTTTATATTATTACTGTTATTGTTATTATTATCAATTATTGTTGCTATTACATTTTTAATGCTAATAATAAATGGTATATTAGAATCAAATAAGTATTATATTAGAATTCAATTATTTGAAACTAACTAACATATTTTAACCATTAAATTTTTTAAAGGGAGTCGGAATTCTAATATATATAATATTTATTTGAGCAAGCAAATCCAGCAATGTGCAATAAGAATATACCATCAATAAACAATAATACTAAGTGCATTTCATTACCTGCATCGGTGAAAAATCTTCATCATCACTGCTGCTATCAGTGTCACCTGCATCACTATCATTACAATCAAGCATGTCCAAAACATTTTGAACATCAAAATGTTTTTCTGCCATTATCTAAAGAATAATTTTAAATATTAACAAGTTTGTAAAAGTATAACAATTCCAAGCGAGTATTGGCAGGCAAGTATCATGATATATTACAAAACTCGAGATATTGAAAACAAAGATTTTCAAAGTACGCATCTATAATACAGTATGATAGAATATGGCTGTAAGCCCAATGTGACACCAGCGTACACACAAGATTTACTTTGCACAACAATACACATGTAATACATCTTTAACAATTACTCACAGTTATGTGTTCACTAGCATATAAAAAACAAAAATACAGTAAAAAAATTTTGAATTGTACCTTTTAAAACGGTAAAATTTCAGCATATTTGAAGCGCTTCGTGGACTCTAATTCTCACATGTTGGCCGCCATTTTGATTTTTGAATTTGAAACACTGATCTAAATATATTGGAAAATGACGGAAATGTTATATCACTTTGTTACAGATATGTAACCTTGGGTTTTGGTGCAAAAAATTAAACTATACACAAACTTACTGAAATAGTATACTCTGCCAAAGATTATGTTACGTATATGTCACAAGGGGTAAATTGTTAGTATTGTATTGTCCAACATGTCATTTATGTCTTTGTGTCTACTTCTTCCATTTTGTTTCATTTGTCTATATTCTCTCTCTTGTAAAAAATAGTGTATATGTGTAAATCACACTCGTAAAATTGGTATTAGCTGCGATGTTGTAGATACGTTCTCTACATAGTGTACTTCATATGATCTAATTGGTGTATTTAAATATACTCGTGTAACTGTTCGTTTACTGTGTCCTACGTATATATTTACTGGCGCACCTTTTGTCGGGAGAGTGCATTAATGCATTGTGGCCTAGCTTAACTACAAAAACTTTAATTCCTTATACCTTATATGGAGGTTTTTTGTACTGAGTTTAGACTAGCATGCACCTATTTCAAAAAGAAGTCCTTTTGCATACATCAAACATAGCATTGTAGTTAGTCTGGGTTTGAGCATAACCTTCAAAATAGCGATCATGCAGCGTGTTTAAGATGGTTACAATGCTTAGTAATGTACAATTATAATTCAATTGGAGTGCCTTGGCTTACTTCGCTGAGGCTACCCACATGTACGCTACGCGTACCTATTTTTATAATCGAACACAATTTATTTTAAATATATATATATATATATATATATATATATATATATATATATATATATATATATATATATATATATACATATATATATATATATATATATATATATATATATATATATATATATATATATATATATATACATATATATATATATATATATATATATATATATATATATATATATATATATATATATATATATATATATATATATATATATATATATATATATATATATATATATATATATATATATATATATATATATAGATAAATGTAGTGATAAAAACTATCGTGAGGATAGAATTTAGCGCATACAAACCGAAACCGAAGCTTGGTGCAAGGACAGTAGCTCGAATTTTGATGTGACAATGGGTAGTTTTGATGGTGCGGAAACGTGTGAACTGGTGGGATCCTACCTACTTTCGCATTTACCAACCGCATACAGAAACGACATTGGCTTGTACCGCGACGATGGTCTTGGCGCGTTTAATGCTTTACCCAGAGAGATCGAAAAGATCAAAAAAGAAATCTGCAAGGTATTCAACGACAACAAGCTCAAGCTAACTATTGAAGCAAACAAAAAATGCGTGAACTTTCTGGACATCACTTTTGACCTCAGGTCCGGCACCTTTAAACCGTACACGAAGCCAGGCAATGTCCCTCAGTACGTCAACGTGCAAAGCAACCATCCTCCGTCCATTCTACGTAGAATCCCTGAAACTATCAACCAGCGTCTTTCGAGAATTTCATCCGACAAGCAATCGTTCGACGCAAGCACTCGCCCATATCAAGAAGCTTTGAAAAAGAGCGGCTACAGCTACAACTTACACTACGAACCACAACCCGCACAAAAAACCCACCGCAGAAGCCATAATATTACCTGGTACAACCCTCCCTTCACCTCAAACGTCAAAACCGACATCGGGCATAAATTCCTTAAAGCAATCGATGAATCATTTCCAAAAAACCACCCGCTAAACAAAATATTCAACCGGAACACACTGAAACTAAGCTATAGTTGTATGCCGAATGTCCAGAGCATCATTTCGTCGAACAATAAAACCATTCTGCGCAAAGAAGCCAACAAGAACACCATCACAGAAAGAAATTGCAATTGCCGCGCGAAAGATGCCTGCCCACTGCAAGGAGAATGCCAGACAAAGGCAGTAATCTACCAGGCCGCAGTGACAAACAAAGCTACGAAAGAAGTTCAAACCTACGTTGGCCTTACTGAGAGCCCGCTACCTTAACCACACCAGCTCCTTCCGTAACAAAACCAAGAGAAACGCAACCGAACTAAGCAAGCACATCTGGAAATTAAAAGATTCCAACACCTCGTATACCATTAACTGGAAAATCATTAAAAAATCACAACCATACTCTAATAAAACCAAACGCTGTAACTTATGTATGTCCAAAAAATTTATCATCATATGCCACCCCGAACTAAGCTCTCTCAACAAACGTAACGAACTCATATCCACATGCCGACACCGGAAGAAATTTCTACTACGATAACACTCTCACCAGGACATGTAACATGATCGAATCATTTAATTATGCATCCCTTGTACATATATTCCGTTGCGCTGTTGTAATATTATATCATTTACCTGATGAGTGTGGCAAGTTCAACACTTGCAATACGAAACAAACCTGTAGTAAATAAAATTTCGATGAAGTAACTTGTGCTATATATATATATAATATATATATATATATATATATATATATATATATATATATTATATATATATATATATATATATATATATATATATATATATATATATATATATATATATATATATATATATATATATATATATATATATATATATATATATATATATATGTATATTTTGTTTTCAAAGTTTAACAACTAAATCTAGGCAATCATCAGACGACTCTGATGGTGCGTTTGATGATTGCCTAGAATGAAACACAGTGTAACGATTTAGTTGTTAAATTTTGAAAACAAAATATCTATAACTGCTCTACGGCTGTGTATCGAGCACTCTCTTTTTTTGTCGAAAAACAACACTTGCGTATATATATATATATATATATATATATATATATATATATATATATATATATATATATATATATATATATATATATATATATATATATATATATATATATATATATATATATATACTAAATGTGCTAGTTACATATGCTAGTTATATGATGTGCCAGTTATATGTGCTAGTCACAGAAATAGTAGATATAGAATGCGTACTCCTATCTTTTCTAAGTAAAAATTTTGTCTCCACAAAATGGCGGATTTATAAGGGCATTTTGGCTAGTCCCAGACTCTTACGCAGAGAATTTCGCGCGGTTGCAAGGAGTGCGATTGTTTTTTTTGTCAAGCAAAGTTTACAGAAAGATAAAAATTCGTGACTTTACATGGAAAAATGGTTCATAAAAACTTTTAAACACAGGAAAACGAATTTTATGAGTTTTTTACGAGAAAGGATTAGTCCTGGCAGATATACAAAGAAATTGGAGTTACAAAATACAAGTTTTCAAGATTGCTGCAAAAGCCGGATGAAAAACAGTCTCAACAGGTGTGTTTTAGCGTTTTAAAATACATATATATGAAAACAGTTACGATGATTGATAGTTACAAAGAACGAAATGGTTACCTTTGTTGGTTTTTGTTTATCTTTAGAAGGCATGCAATTTGGGAATGACAATTTCAAGTAATCGATATTTGCTCATACAATTACATTGTACACTCAACATAATAGTTTACTATTGTTTACATAGCTGCTGTTTTTTGAAACGGAAACTGAAAGATATATCATTAAGCTTGAAAAGTCAATGAAAAAACGATTGTTTAGCCACTTTGGCTTTGTTTATAGCGAAATTTTCAGTCATGCTTCGCCTTCGAGAATACAAAATGTTTCAAAATTATATCATGTTTACGCAAAACTACAACAGTTTTTTGTGTTAAATACACGACTATATGAAGAACTATCTTTATTTCATTTTGTTTCTTCAAGAGCACTATATTCTAAACAGCAAATGTGATACTATTTAAGTGATTTATTTATGATGAACTTCGTATATACACTCTGCAGTTCAACTCCTGGTCAAATTCAATATGGCAGATTTAAAAGGGCACTTGCGAAAAAAAGTGGAGACATAATTCGTGACCGAGTACGCATTCTATATCTATTATTTCTATAGTGCTAGTATATATATATATATATATATATATATATATATATATATATATATATATATATATATATATATATCGTCTCAATAAAGTTTAGTTATGAATCGAAGGTTGTCAGAAATTGTTGGTGGTTCGCATTTTTAAACTTCTCGTATATATATATATATATATATATATATATATATATATATATATATATATATATATATATATATATATATATATATATATATATATATATATATATATATATATATATATATATATATATATATATATATATATATATATATATATATTAAACAAATGTATGTGTAACTGTGTTAAGGTATAAGCATATACCCGTTTCTTGTCATATACTTAGGAAGTCAAACCCTGCAATAAATAATGATTTATATTGTGTATTTCCTTCCACTCACCAGCTACTGTCTAAAAGACAGCCCGAGCCCTTGTGACACCCGGAGGCGGTTTAGAACGTGAAAGGCATACAACACACAGGTCTGATGGACAAAGTTCAACGCGTAGACATCACATGCATGCCACACAACTCATCTCATCGTCGTTACATGTGCACTAACCATGACCGGAAATATATGAATATACAATAGCTAACTGCTATTTATAAGGACTAACCTTTTCAGAGCTGTCGCTTACTGCTGACTTTTAACTCCAATTGGGAAGATATACATCAAAATATAAATTTAAATGCACACAGTGTAAAGATATTAAACAAATGTATGTGTAACTCAGTAGCGGCTCCAGCGCGATAAGTGAGGGGGACATATTCATGTATTCGTGTTCTGCACAATTAATTTCTTTTGAAGTCGATTCGATTTCAAAAGAAATTAATTGTGCAGAACACGAATATATGAATATGTCCCCCTCACTTATCGCGCTGGCGCCGCTACTGGTGTAACTGTGTTAAGGTATAAGCATATACCCGTTTCTTGTCATATACTTACGAAGTCAAACCCTGCAATAAATAATGATTTATATTGTGTATTACCTTCCACATACATTTGTTCAATATCTTCACTCTGTGTGCATTTAAATTTATATTTTGATGTATATCTTTCCCAATTGGAGTTAAAAGTCAGCAGTAAGCGACAGCTCTGAAAAGGTTAGTCCTTATAAATAGCAGTTAGCTATTGTATATTCATATATTTCAGGTCATGGTTAGTGCACATGTAACGACGATGAGATGAGTTGTGTGGCATGCATGTGATGTCTACGCGTTGAACTTTGTCCATCAGACCTGTGTGTTGTATGCCTTTCACCTTCTAAACCGCCTCCGGGTGTCACAAGGGCTCGGGCTGTCTTTTAGACAGTAGCTGGTGAGTGGAAGGTAATACACAATATAAATCATTATTTATTGCAGGGTTTGACTTCGCAAGTATATGACAAGAAACGGGTATATGCTTATACCTTAACACAGTTACACATACATTTGTTTAATATCTTTACACTGTGTGCATTTAAATTTATATATATATATATATATATATATATATATATATATATATATATATATATATATATATATATATATATATATATATATATATATATATATATATATATATATATATATATATATATATATATATATATATATATATAATTGTGCAAAATACCTCAAAAACTTACCACTACAGTCTGTTTCATCCAAAGAGAATCTTCAGGTGGTAGACAAATTTCGAAAATGTGCGAGCTTCTTTTATGCTCAAGGCGGAAACGTGGGCGCGTGGGTGGTTGAATAGCATGCATTCCTTTCTTTGTTTAGGTTGTTTACCTGAAATCTGCTTTTGTGTTGGCAGGCCGAAACTATTTCCGATCTTTTGTTAAGCAAGCAATTGTTTTTTTCTTTCAAAATACTGATTTTTTCCTCCAAACATAAATTACATCTTTTGGATCCTCCCGTGTAAGAAATAGACTTTTTTATTATGGACCATTTTATGGTGAAATCTGTTTTCTTTTGCTTTAAGTGCCAAACGTGTTTCGAAAGTTCCGTCTCGTTCGAATATTTTTTGTGTGTGAAAGATTTGATATGATTCCTGTATCGCTCTTTGAATATGTTTGAGGTCATGCCAATGTAGTGCTTTGTGTCCTGTGTGTTGCCTGTCAAAATTGTTGCTTTGTATACAATGTCCTTACTCATGCACTTGTTCTGCAATGGGCATGTGTGCTTGTTCCTACAGTTACAGTTCTCTGCGCTAATGTCTTGTGGTTGGCTTTTCCTAATTATGCGTGTGTTGTGACTTGTGATAATTGACTTAACGTTGTTCATGCAGCTGTAACTGACCTTAACTGTGTTCCTATTGAAAATCTTGTGTAACTTGTTGCCTATTGGAAAGTGCGTGTCTACAAGCTTGAGGAAACTGCGTGCGATGTTTGTCTTGACATTTTTGCTAAATGGAGGGTTAAACCAAATGATGTTGCGTTGCCTGTTCCTGCGTGGTTGCTGTGTTACATGTGGCATGTATTCCAGCTTGTGGCTGATGTCCTAGTGCGTTTTGATATGTTTGTACTGCATCGTCAAATACTTGTTTGTCAGATGACAGCGTTGAAATGCGCTTGTTGATAGATGCTGGAAGTTGCCTTAAGATGCTGGGTGGGTGGTTAGAGTGCTTGTGTATGTATAACGGATCGTCATTGGGCTTCCTATAAGGTTTATATTTTCCGGTAGAAAGGTCGAATGTTACGTCTAGAAAGTTTACCACGTGTAAATTTGATTCTGCTGTTATTTTTAGGCCAAACTGTTCGAAAATTTTGTGTAGCTCTTTCCTGGTTTTGTCTGCCAAACGTGCTGATCTGTTTTTAATAACCGCCAAACCGTCATCTCTGTACAAGCCGATGTTTTTCTTGCCAAACTTTTTTCCTAAATGGTTTAAGATGAAAAGACCTACTAGTTCGCAAATTTCTGCCCCGTCATAGCTACCCATGGTAACATCAAACGAATTGCTATTGTTGTTTTTGATCCACGGTCTTCCGTGATTGAAAAGGAGTGATTTCCTAGCGTGTTTTATTATAGAAATGTCTTCGTCCCAAATATCAACCAAATTGGAGGCCCAAGATAGTGCTTGGTCCAGTAAATTTTCTGAAATTGACGGGTAAAAGTCGACTATGTCAAACGAAATAAAAGAATGCCTAGTTTTTTCCTCGATGCTGCCAAACCATTCTATGACGTTTTGCGTGTTTCTCCATTGGTTTACGTTCAAAATTGTCCGAAGTTTTGTGTTTAATCTGTCCAAAATTGATTTACTAATTTTTCCGGAATCGCTTTTTGCTGGGTTGATGAGCCGGCATTTTGGGTTGGTCTGAAGATTTTCCTTATGATCTTTGAGAGAAATAAAAGCTTCGCGTTTTTTCATGCATTCAATCCGGTTGCCAATCGAAAGTTTATTTGCGATGTGGTTTAGTTCGTTGTTTATTTCCGAAATGTTTTCCTCAGATCCGTGTTTATATGTTTTTGTGATGTTGTCGTGCAAGAGCTTGTTGTATGTGTCGAGCGAGGTTTCATATATGTTCCTAGTTTTATCGGCGAAAACAAACATTTTGTCGGATGAATTGATTTTCTTTAAGTCGTTTGCCAAAGTGTCTTGAAAATAGTCTTTTGTGTCTCGAAATTTAATGGTTTCTAGTAATTTTATAACGTCTTCTTCGAAAGGTTTCAGTTCCAAAACTGTGGGAGGTGTTTTGTTAGACGAAAGGCCGAAATTCCTAGTGTCTACATGTCATTGAGCACTCTTTTGTATTTCGCTAACCAAAACTAGCACATTATATATATATATATATATATATATATATATATATATATATATATATATATATATATATATATATATATATATATATATATATATATATATATATATATATATATGCTACTTGGGCGATCAGTTGTTATCATGATATAATAAAAACAATGTTGTATCTGATCTAATATTAAAACTTTAAAAATTTTTATTTAAGACTATAACATCTAACTGAATTTTCGGCCGCTTTCTGCGGCCTAGTGTTGTTATTTGTGCTGGACAACGCTTATTTTAAATTCAAAGGACAATACTATCGTCAGATTTCCGGATGCGCAATGGGCTCGCCAGTTAGTGCTGTACTCGCTGAACTGGTCATGCAGAAAATAGAGAGAGTTGCGTTAGAAACATCACTAGTACCAATTAAGTGGTGGAAACGTTATGTGGATGATTCGAATGCGTGCCTGAAAAGAAATGATGAAATTTCCTTCCTTAACCATCTCAATTCTATCAATCCTAACATACAATTTACAATCGAAACACCTTCCCACGACCAGGAATCCCAATGTATGCCATTTTTAGATACTGAAGTCCACAAACTTGTCAATGGAGAAATACTAACGAAAGTACATCGAAAATCAACGCACACAGATAAGTACCTTACATATGACTCTCACAATCCCAAACAAGATAAGAAAGCTGTAGTTAAGTCATTAATCAAACGAGCTGGGTCAGTTCCTTCTACAAGTGAATTGAAAAATCAAGAAAAAGACAAGGTCTTAAAAGATTTAAGTTTAAATGGTTATCCTGAAAGTTTTATCAACAATGCGTGCAAGCCAACAAAAAAGTCTCACCAAACAGAATCTGTTCAATTACGAGGTCGAACATGCCTACCATATGTAAATAGCTTGTCAGAAAGACTCAAGCACATTTTAGAGAAGGCTGGTGTGCGGACAGCGTTGAAGCCATGTCAGACACTGGCTGATGTTTTTCGAGTGCCGAAGGAAAGACCGACACCCAATCGAGTAAAGGGCATTGTTTATAAAGTTAAGTGTGACTCGTGCTCATTTACATATATTGGTGAAACAAAGAGAACGTGGGAGACCCGATGGTCAGAACATAAACCCGGTGTGAGAAAACATAATTATTCGGCGGTTAAAGATCACGCAGAAACTACAGGCCATGAAGTGAGATCAACAGACGTCGAGATATTGGAACGAGGTGTAATTAATCATCAGAAACGCTTATTTTTGGAGGCAGTTCATTCAGTTAAGACAAAAGATAGTGTAAATGAACATATTGAACTCCCAAGTGCGTATTTACCATTAATTACATCATTATAGTAATACAAAAGACGGCGAATAAGTAATGACACATTACCAGTATTTAATTCTGACTTGAACTGAGTTTATGTATATGTTTTATTACTCTGAAGAAGGCCGCAGAAAGCGGCCGAAAATTCAGTTAGATGTTATAGTTTTAAATAAAAATTTTTAAAGTTTTAATATTAGATCAGATACAACATTGTTTTTATTATATCATATATATATATATATATATATATATATATATATATATATATATATATATATATATATATATATATATATATATATATATATATATATATATATATATATATATATATATATATATATATATATATATATATATATAATATAAACGGCTTACTTAGTTTGTAATGACTATAAAAAAGGGGAATGTTAACAAAAGTTGCGTTTTTGTACTTGCATGGGTACCTGTCTGCAAGAACAAACATTAATTGAAATTCTTACTTAAATATTTATTAACAGATCTATTTAATGAGTTTTAAACCAAATTAAAGATGGCGATTTTGAACCTAAAATTCAGCAATATGATTGCTTTGTAAAATATTGTTTACGTATTCTTCAAACTTCAAACTTGTCGATCCATTAAGTACAATTAATGAAACGTCACATTTCAAACTTGAGCAAACTGGTGAAATATTTCGTGCACCATTACAGAAATATGAATAAACAATATATTACAACTTATTTCAAATAATTTTATTATACAAGAAAGAAAAAGCTTTCAAGACTCTTAATGAAAAAATTAGTCTCAAAAGTAAAGAGCTGGAGAAATTGCCTGGATTTTCTGAAAAAAGCCTTCCAGCCTTCTTCTTCTTCCAAGCCTTCAGCAGCTTTTCCCCAACAAATGCAAAGGAAAGGACGGGATGCAGCAGCTCTTGAGAGATGTCAGATATTTGAATGGATGGGAGAATACCTACCGTTTCAGACAACGATAACGAGAATTTTCGATCGTTAATCAAAAAGGAAAAAGCAACGTGTCCGCAGATTTTGGCACTTGCTCAGCTGGTAATTTTCTGCAAAAAAAACGAAATTGGAATGGAAAACTTTCCAATGACATTGGACAGCAGTGATGAAAATGATGAAGTAATCAATCGTAAAACGAGCACAACAAGGCAGCAAGTAAACAGACCATCTAGTTGAACTGATCTCCAAGTCGGCAGCTGAAATCAACGCGTAGTACGAAGCATTGCCTACTCATTTGTCATCGCCGACAACAATGTCGGTAACAAATCAATATGAAGCAGTTTCCATCAATACCCATATTATCTGGACCGATTTTCTATTGCTAGTAACGTTACTCATTTTTCAACGGCCGCGTTTCGCATTAGATCGGCGCGACGCAAGCAACGCCACCGCCTTTTAATGTATATCCAAATTTCTATCACACAGCAATAGTCTGGCCTTCCCAATTTGACGCAACAGATTTTGTCAAGGTTCAAGAGCAAAACAGGAAGTCTCATGAAAAAAGGCAGCAGAAACTAGTGTTGTGAGCCAACTAAACATTGTATTGGAATACAGTCATGAAACCTTGATAGAACTTGCTAATGTCGCATCCCGAAGCCATAGGCATGCAGACTAAGCCATGAATTTGTAAACATTTAGGGTACACGTTTTAGTCGGAACGATACACTATGGTTATTATTCTGTTGAGTTATGTATGCTCATATGTGGATGATAATAAACGTTATCACAGACAATATTTAACAGTTATTCTACAAACTCAAGTCGTATATGAGCTGATAGCCGACGAGGCGCGTAGCACCAAGTCAGCTATCGCTCATATACGACGAGAGAGAGTAGAGTAACTGTTTTATTATATAGACAACAACTGCTACCAAAAAAACATCCCAGTGCAGTTATATTTTAATAAAATATACTTATTAGTCAGTTTAGCAATGTAAACAACTTCAGCTAATACCGCATAATACACTACTTATCGTTATTTAAAATTATATTTCAAACAATTTTTTCCAAAAGTTTCAAATTCTTAAAAAATATAAATGTTTTGGGCAAAACAAACGCTTGTTGACCTCAAAATTGAGCACAGTTTTTGTTATTATAGCAATTCAAAACAATTATAATCTTTTCCAGCCTTCGGGAGACTTATTCAGTATTAATTCGTAAAAAACTGTTATACTTGTTTAGGTGACATTTAAATCAATTACAAACCTTCAAAAACTTTATCTAAATTTATGTGTTGTACGTATAGCCAAGAAAGGCTGCCAAAATGCTCAAAACAAGATTTTCTGCGATTGAAAAACTTTCAGCCGCCATCTTGTTTTCTCTCCTAGTAGGATATGAGCTAATATCCTACTAGTAGTGAGCCAATCAGATTACAGAATACTTAATATCCAATGGCAGTCTATATAATAATAATTGATATATAGCTATATTTCAATGTTACAAAATAAAAAAGTGTGTATCATCTTACTTTTCGATTCACGTAGAAAAATATTACGCCAGACTTTCAGCCAGAAATGTAGCTTATGTTTACAAAGGACTATAATCATGAAGCGCTCAAACACGAGGATCATGAAATTATATTTCAAAGGAAAATGCTACTTAAATTCTGTGTACAATGCATTCATATATCCCATAGACCTTTTCTGAACTACAAAGCATGGTGCATTGTGGTTTAGATTCAGTACAAAATAATTAATTTATCATACCTTATATGGGATTGCTTGTACTGAAGCTATACCAGCATGCATCTTGTTCTCTTATTTCATAAAAGGCCTATGCAGGCCAAGTCCACATGGCGGGCATGAACAAAGCCACAACTGTCCATAACTACTGCCTTACCTGCGGATAATATCGGGTTTCCGTTTGCGTACCTGTGCTCAAGAGCATCTGAAAAAAACTGAACTAGTTCTAAAACATTTGATGGACCTTCCGGAACATCATAGTAATCTTTTCCAAAATAACCACAAAACAAATTGATTGTTAAAGTAGCTTCAGAACTGTATCGGCACACCTCAACAGCAGGCTTCCCAATATACGAATGTCCCTAAGTCCGATATCTAGATGTACCAATAACACTGGCTTTGTCCATGAAATGTATCTGTCGTGAAGCAGGTTTCGAGATCTTTTCAAAATATTGGTTTTGTTTCTTACTCTTCAGGTGTAAATTCCAAACGCTTTCTTGTTACATTTAGTTCTCATCTTATTGAATGAGTAAGTGCGCTGTTAGAAGGTGCATGGTTTTCATTACAAACTCCGTCTCCAATTAATTAGATGATCTCTTATTTCCCACACATAGAAACTTTGTATTTGCGTTCCATTCAATTCGTTCTAAAACATTATCTGTTATAACTGAATGATCTTTTCCTGGAGGCAATTTTGCAGATATCGAGTAAGTTTTGAAATATGAATTCAATATTTTCCTCACTCCTTTAACAGTCAGTTTGACATCATTACTTATATCTTTGACGCTCGTGCTATCAAAGAATAGCAAACAATGCGTCATCTGAGAATATTTAGAGTAGATTTTCCTTGAACGTAAGTTCCTCCTGAACTGTTGTGATGAATCATAGTTTTCAAATTTTGAAGTTACATTATCTAAGTTTGAAAAATGTTGTTTATCTAAAGTAAGCTTCTCATTGGTCAGTCTATTTTGATTTGAATAACATAAAAATTGTGATTGCACATCATTTAGAAGAAGTGTATGAATATCTCGAGGAACTTGATTAAGTGAATTGGTAAGCCCGAGGTAATGTATTGATACAATATTTAAGGAGCACTTCAATTGGAACGACAGTAAAGGCATCTCAGGCTAACTTACATTTCAGTAAATTATTGCAAAGGATTGTAAGGGACAAAAGACTGTAAATGTAAATTTACATATCTATCTATCCAGTTTTCAGCGCATTGTTTCACAAGTAGTTTTCAGTCTTCGATATCACTAACATCAGTCAGGGTAATTGATGATTCTAGTATTGAGATCGTCTTAAATTAGTGGGACATCCAATGTTCATCATAATGTCATCCCAGATTTGAGTAGTCTTTGATGTCTTCTGCAAACATAACTGCATCGGTGTCGAGTTCGTCGAAGTCATCGATATCGTCCTTATCACTGCCGGTGTTGTTTGCTTCGCTTACTTCACTGTCGTTTTTGGTGGCTTCGACTATAGCCTTTGCTTTTGCTTTAAAGTATCTGTCGTAGTAGTCCTTCGAAGCTATCACGATCTCACCCATCTTCTCAAGATATTCACAGTCGTTACGCATTGTGAACTGAGGTAATTTTTCATAGTCATACCAAATGCGAATACCATTGTAAGCGTCGACGTCTACCAATAAGGAATCTCTTGCCTCAGACGTTTCGAGGTACATAGGCTCGTTCTTGTAGTATCATGCTATGCTCTTGTCGTCTCTACACGCAGCTTCGAAGTCTTTAAATTTAAGTAATCTTTTGGCACACAACTTGCACATTGATGTGTGGTTTAGTTAACCCACAGTAAGAAAACTTTCTTTATTTATGTGATGTGCAACTCAAGGACAGCAGTTACGTTAACCTTATTACCTATGTTCGTTTCAATATCAAACCTAACCATACTGTGGTCTCAATTAAGTATTGGAACCTCGCTGTTAACATTTTTGAAGAATGTTACTGTCGAGTTTAGACGTGGTTCTGACATTATGTGAATTGTAAAGATGATGTTGCTTTTGTTTCAATCTACATTAAATTCCTTCGATGTGTTAACTGAATCGGAACCTATGGCTACGTACTTGAGACCCCGATTTTTGTCCACGGTAGATGACGAGATTCTCTACGTGTCCATTAGTACAGTATGATCAACTGGAAAATCTAATAATGGTGCAAACTTCAGATGATCAATTTTTGAGTGTTTTGAGTAAATTTTGCGTAAATTAAGTGTTGTCGTGTACATTTCACTGTAATGGGATACCGTTCTCTCTAACTTTTGCTTTTATCATATCGAAGGTTCAATATTCCTCACCAAAGGCGATCGTTGTAGCAGTTCCGGTGGTGATTGTTGAGACTATGGTGTCGCTCACGTTTGTGGTTATGTTATTGAAGTCCCAGTAGATTGCGAAGTTCTTTATCTTGGACTCAGCATTAGTGCTAACTAGAAATACATATATGCGGTAACCGCTCGCATTTTCAAGTAAAAAAACATGCACAATTTTTATAGCACTTGAATATAGCATTGAAATAGTCCAGGTTAATAATTACATTAGTAGAGAAATAAATATATTAATATGCAAAAATTTTACTCATCGTTGTTTTAAAATGACGAGACTGAATGAAGCTTCATGATTAATTAATTGTTACAGCTATTATATTGACGTCAATTTCAACTAAACATTTTTGTGTAGGGAACGGCTATTTATCGGTTCAAAAACATTTCAAAAATTTGCTCAGAACACAAAAATATTTAAAAAATATAATTTTTGTTTTTTCGCGCATGCGTATAACTGACGTGACCGTCGTTGCTCGATGACAAACATTGATCATGACTTTGCACTTCGCTATAAACGTGTAGAATTAGCAAGTCCATCGAGGTAAACCTCATAGCTTCCATTTCTAACAAATGTTATTCATCCTAACTTATCTTAGTCATCTTATTCATCATTTATAATTATTAAAAAATGTCTTATAACGACAAGACAATAGTAGATGCCCCTGAAAAATCATTCAGAGGTGACGACTACGATAAGGGAATAAAGAATATATACTATGGTGACAACTGTGATAAGGCAATAAAGAACTCAAGGTTAGGATATTACGCGTGCGAGACTCGTGATTATTGAAAAAATCCTAATGTTGACAAGTTATGACCCCGTTTAAACTGTGGCAAATGATTGCAGATTCGTCGCTAATCCAGGATGTTTTGATATCGGATTCGTTTTACCGTTTACACTAAGAAACGTGAATCCGATAAAAAGTTATCACAGATAAACTATGAATCCGGAACTTTCGAATCCGGAAAAGTTTGTGGGAACTTTGTATCCGAAGAAGTTTGAATCCGACAAACTTGTCATGTAAACTCTTTCCGTAAAAAATTTGAGTGACCTGGCTCCGTCGTATGGTTTCAAATGCATTGCCATTAATTTCAACTGTCAAAATCGGTCAAAAAGTCACAAAATAAGATTGGTAGAATCACGGTTGCGATTCACGTTTTGACAATCGCTGTGTGAGTCTGTACAGTGTAAACGCTGTGGACTACTGAAAGACAAGAAATCTATAGCTAAATATTTTTATGACTCCGGAAACTTTTGCTCTAGTGTAAACAGGGTCCAAGTTTGATGTAGACGTGTGAAAGACAGTAGACGTTACCGAAACATATGTCTTCTATAAAGTAGATGGTACATCAGGCACGTTTAAAAGATTGTACTCGGATGCGTTGTATTGGTTGTCACGAATTTGGGATACCATACAATGTGACTCACTTTGACATTTTTGTAACCGAAAAGGGCAGCTTCGAAAGTAATTTCGATGACCTACAAACATCATGGTCAAATGAGACCAGTACAAAGAGCATCACTAAGGTAAAACTTGACAAGACAGATCCCTACTTTGCGTCATTAAAAGATGCTTATATCATCTCCCATGAAACCGAGATAAGCTTGAAGCACCTAGCAGGTGCAGATAAGATACCCAAGACAATAACAAGCATATCTAGATACTACATTTATTGCCATCACATAAAGAGGTTTCTCAGGGAGCCAAGCAAGACGGGCTCTCACACTACAAAAGATATGTTAAACATATTCTAACAAGGAAGATGTGGGACCGGTTGTATAAAGAAGTGATTAAAGTTAACTATGATTAGTGGAAACGTCAACCAATCAGAACCACGTATTTTGTACTTAATCAGTATTTAACTACAAAACAGTGATTAAAAAGTGACTAAGAGTTTTTAATACAATCGATCAATGGTAGGTTAGTTCATAGGCGGCGGAAGATAGGTTGGTAGGGGGGAGGGGGCTGAACAGCGAGCGCCGAAGGCGCGAAAAACGTCTAGGGGGGTCCGGGGGGCATGCTCCTCCGGAAAATTTTGAAGTTTCGAGTCTCTGTAATGGCATTTCCTGCGTTTTGGGGGAAGATTTTACAGAATCGTAAACGTTGTAAAACGTTTACCGCCCACGACAATTCTTTCATCATTCGTCATTTTTTTGGCCTTTCTTCTCTAATTCTTGGTTCATACAAAAAATAGCAGTTCATTGTTCAAACTTTGAGAAAAATCACATGAAACATTTTTTAATCATCCCACTATTACATTCATCAGTCGTCATCAAAAACTGACATTTTACTATATTGCATTAATGCATTGTCTATTAAGACACTTAATCACAAAATATTGTCAGGAAACCGAATTCTACTTGAAATCAGAAAGGTTGAAACAATAATTAACTAACTTTACTGTAACAATTAACACGTCCTAATTACTGTACAGTGTATACCACTGAACACTACACTGGTAATACTGTATGTACAGTGTACTCTAGCTTTACAAAACGAAAGCAGTTGTTTGTTGCTCAAACTTCTCAAGATCCAAAGTAACTATTACGTCGTTCATTCGTCGTTCATTCGTCGTGCAATATCTGATAACTCTAGTAGATCTGTTCCGTCCTTGTGGGTATGCAGCAGAATCAGATGGTTTAGTCGTTTCTGACTCATGGTGGTTCGTAAATAGTTTTTGAGCCTTCTTAAAGCGGAAAAACTTCTCTCTGCAGTGGCAGTAGCCATGGGAACTGTTAGAAAAATTCGAAGCAGCCTGCTAACCTCTCGTAACATGGTTTTACTGTAGCTGCAGGTAATGAAGAGTTGCACGATTGTACCAATGGAAGTAACCTTTTTCACACCGAGTTCATACTCTTCATTAGCAGTCCGCAGCAAATCTAGAAGCATACACAGCTGAGTCCTCAGTCTCTCAAGGTCGAGGTCCTTTCCATGCATTTCTGCAAATCTTTCTGATGGCTGGACTGTGATGCCATTGCAAGACTTAACCAGCAAATTCTCAATCTCTTTCAAGATTCCAAAAGAAGGTTAGTTAAATCTGCGCTCCAGTTTATTTATAAGCAGGTCGAATATCTGAAAATACTGGTGGCGAAAGAAACTTTCCGGTGAGGAGATTTGTGATTGGGGGAACCATCGTCGAGGCGTCTAGGTATTCTTCTCTGTCTGCAGAGTATGGGGCTCTGCTGGATTCTTTGCTTTACTAGCGGTGGACTGATAGAATTCAGAAAACGCTTCGTCAGAGCGTTGTCTGGAAAGGAATGACACTGCTTGAGACGCAGCCATAGCGACATCCTGGGCATTAATGTCATGCATCTGCAAAGTTCTGGAGAGTTGTTCAGTAGCACTAAACACCAGATATGACAACTGAAGGCCAAAGAAGGTTTCAAACTTTTCCATTAGAGAGAGGTAACCAGATGCATTTGATGCGGGGTCTCCACAAGATTCCCGGCTTACTTGCTCCAGCTCAGCACGAATCACCCCATAGTTCTTCAGGATGGAATCAAGAGCACTAGTACGCACAGTCCAACGGGTTGGACATAGTGGTTTCAACCGTGGAGCAGTTGGAGCAAGGTCGTCTTGCAAAGGCTTAATAATTGCAAGGCGCTTTGCTGATGCACGTATAAGAGTAGCTAGGCCTGAGGTCAGCTCTAGAGCTTCTCTTATAGCTGAGTATGGTTAACCAAATGTAGCAAAATTCAAGAACGAAATTAACATTCACATTTCAACATTTTCAATCACGTTCAACACATAAATTCATGTCCAATGTTTTTATACCATCCTCAACGTTTTTGTTTTCTAGTATCCCAACAAAATAATTCCACACTCAACCTTAAAATTCTTTACAACAGTCACTAAATTTCATTCACATTCAACGCTAGAAAATACTTGTCAACAAACTAAATTTTTATGTCAACAATCGTAAATTTCATGTCAACAAATCCCATGATTCCCCAGGAAACCACAGACTTCACATACACGATTATCCATGATAAAATATGATTATTTATTATTATTATTATTATTATTTATACGATTATTTCGATTCTTTCTTGATGAAATATGGCGGATCTTGCACCTGCAAGGGACTGGCTCACGCTTTCTGAAAGTCTTTTGGAATTGTTAGATGAAATAGAAAACTGCGATTCCGAGAACGATGCCGAGTTGCACAAATTTCGCCTGGAACAAGCGATTTGTTCTTTGCATCTCATATTGCCCATTCTTCCCGTCGATTCGGAGTCATCACAAGTAGTACAACAGCTCTTACAAAATTTACGTACTTTGTTAATTGGCAGTAATGAATCTCACTCGGATTCTAGGAGTTGTACTGCTCTCGCTGTTTATAACTTGGTACCACCAATTTCACGTGGATCTGGTTCAGTTGGAAGACCTAAATTGGAAATACCTGGAGAGAGTTTGCTAAAATTTAGATCTCTGGGGTTCACCTGGAAGCAGATAGCTGGTATGTTGCTTGTGTCAAGGTGGACCCTTCGCAGGAGGGTGAAAGAACTAAATATTGAAGACGCTTGTGGATACTCAGACTTAAGTGATGACGAATTAGATAATATTATTCGTCAATTTGTTCAACAACATGGAACATTTGTAGGATATCCAATTGTAAGTGGACATCTTAAATCCATTAATTTACGTATACAAAGGAGAAGAATTCGTGAAAGTTTGGCAAGGATTGATCCCGGAAGCGTTAGGTTGAGATGGGTTGTTGTTGTTTCTAGACAATCGTATTCTGTACCTGGTCCAAACTCGTTATGGCACATCGATGGTCATCACAGTCTGATAAATTGGGGTTTCGTAATTCACGGTGCCATCGATGGGTTTTCAAGGTGCATAGTTTACCTGCATTGCTCTACTAATAACAGAAGTGAAACTGTGGCAGATTTGTTTGAAATTGCAACTATAAACTTTGGCTGTCCTTCAAGAGTTAGGACAGATAAAGGTGGGGAGAATGTTTTCGTCTGGGCTATGATGGAAGAATGGCCAGGTTGTAATAGAGGGAGTTATTTAGCAGGCTCGTCGACCCACAACCAAAGAATTGAAAGACTGTGGCGGGATGTTTTTTGTATGGTGTGCAATACCTTTTACTACAATTTTCAAGCTATGGAAGAGTCTGGTGTGTTAAATATGAGCAATGTTCTGCACAAATTTGTTCTACATTTTGTTTTCACTCCTAGAATTAATAAAGCACTTCTTAGCTTTGTGTCAGCCTGGAACAATCACCCTATTCGTACTGAGCATAATTGGTCACCTACACAAATCTGGTCAAATGGCATGATTGACATGCGAAACCAGAACAGATACTGCACAGATGACCCAGCAAATTTTTCTGAGGATCTTGGATGGTATGGATATGATGGTTTTGCACCAAGACCATCAGATGATGGACTTTCAACAGTTGAAGTTGAAGATCTAAACCATGATTTCCCTGATGATGTCATTGAGCAGTTATAAAACAGTGTTGATCCATGTCAGGATTCTAATGATTTTGGAATAGACATCTATCTGAGGGCCCTTGATGTTATGTTGGCATTAACAGGACATCAAATGCAGTGAAGTACTGAAAATTAATAATTTTGAAATTTGTATGACTGTAATTGGGAAAATGTGTATGTATTTTTAGCTCAGTTTTTATTTTCTCATTTAAAATGGTTTATGGTAAATTGGAATACATTTTTGGGAATAAGTGTTACAAATACAATAAAACACACAATTGATATACAATAGGTCTGATGTTTTCTTTGAACAAATTTAAACCACAGACCGGGCATACACATTATACGATAAAATGTAGAAAACATGGATAATTGAATGACATGGAAAACATAGATAACACAAGTGGAAAACATGGATGAGTCTTTTAGATAAACTACAGTAGTCATCATTCATTTCCTGATGATGACTGCAGTTTTTCAAAATGTTATCTATTGTAGGACTAACGATTGTTTTGTGATTTATAGAGAGATTTATAGCGAGGTTAAGATTGAGATTAATGAGAAACTAGTAACAGATAAGTTCAACTCATATTAAAGTTAATAACTTTATCAGGCACTTTACATTAAATTTCAATCCAGAACATGCCCAAACAGCAAACATGAAGTTCTAAAATCACAAGTTGAAATTTTAATATTGCAGGTTGGCATCAATCTTATCTTTTCTAATACACTACATCTGCATATAAAAATTGTATGTATAGAATAACAAATTATCTACTCCCCGCATAAAATGCATTGCATGCAAAAAAAATTAGGTCACAAGTTTACATGGCATATCAATCACCAGTGTCGGTGTCCTTTGTTAAGTCTACTGGGGTAACATTTTCACTTTGCATGTAGTGAATTTCTTTGCACTTAATTTGGCCAATTTGCAATGCATTTGACTAGGGGAATCTGAAGTAAGAACTGAAAAATGAATAGCATTAACACTAATCTCAAGTCACAGGCCATTCCTTTATGCCCTTCCCCTCTGTTAACCAAGTTAGTTGAAGATTCACCATTGTAGAGAAATGGTATGTTACAAAGTATCAAACTAGAACTTAAAAATATATCAAAAGCCAACAGAACATCTCTTGTCATTGACATTTCTATAATACTATTAAACCAAGTTAAGCTACATTTTATGATGGGATGTCAATTTTCCAAGCAGAATAATATATCAACTGAATATCAAATGGGATATCCTGATTCTTTTAAACAACAACACAAAAAATGAACAAACCACAACTTGCGTCAAATGCTTAAAGTGTGAAAAAACCTACACTTGTGTGTACAATTTTGTCTTACATAGCAGCAAGTATCAAGGAGTTGTGAATGTTTTCCCCTTTACAACTGCCATCATGCTACTTACGAATTTATCATAGTTGCTGAAGCTGGAGGGAAGCTTGAGACTAAGCAAGCAAGTGGAGGCAAAAATGCTATCAGTGTCAGCAACTGACGCGGTAACTGACCGTGGTAAGAAGACCGAGGTTCTTGATCTTGATCCAGTTACAAAATACAGGAAGTCAGCAAGGGTTGACGTTGAAGCATTTTCTATGAATGTGAGCAACATCTGAATAACTCTAGCATGCTCTTGTCCAATTGCATCTGGCATTTTAAGCAAGCCACGGACAAACTCTGCTGTAACTTCCTCCCCTTGATGCAGAAAGTAATGTTCAAACACTTTAGGTGACTTCTCAAGCTTGTCTAGAAAACCAAGAATTGAAAGACCCTTCCTAAACTGATCCAGGATTGCTTTGTGCTTTATTATGCAATTGTGTAATACAATGCATTGGACTACTTCTTCCTTATTCTGTTGCTGAAAAAAAGTGGAAATTATGCCATTGACTAGGTCATTACAGAAATATTTAAACATTTTATTATTTTCCTCTTTGTAAACAATATAAAATAATAAATAATTGTTTAAATTAATAGTCTAATACATCTAAAAAATAATACCATTTTTACACAAAAACCTTCAATATATATATTTACAGTTAGTGGTCAAAAGTTTGAATACATGTGTCAAATGTAGTTTCATGTTTTGATAAAGTGATACCATTCCTTTTTTTAGTGATTCTTTCATTGTTAAAAAGTCTGACCTGCATCTTCCAAGGTCTTTACACACTTGCAATTAAAATAGTACTAGTAGAATATGCATATAACCTCAAAATCAAGGAAATGGATTGGTGTAGTTTAGTAAGCAAATCAGTAGGTGTATTCAAACTTTTGAGCAGTAACTGTATTTAGCACTTCCCTTTATGAACCTCCCCCAACCTAAATGCATCAAAAAGAAATAAGCCTTAGGAGCCAAATAGAAGGAGAATACTCATGCTTACTAGTAAACGGATTTCAACAGAATCTCTGAAGGAGTTTTAGAATAGAACGTTTTAATATGGTAATGCATTTGAAAAAAATGCCTGAAGTAGGTGTTATAAACCATTAAGGAACACTGAACTACTGAAAAAATGTCCAGGTTCAAATTTGAAAACTTACAGTAGGCAACCTGGTTTCTCCACATTCCATCATGTATCTAATAAATGCATCATCTTGTGCAATTCTTTCAATATCACAGGGTTCACCATCTCTGATCTATTACATAGTAAATGTGAATGTTAGATAACATTAAATAACAGTAAATGTGATGGTTAGAAATTTTTTTCTCTAACCTTTAAGCTGCAGAGCTTCCCCACTGATGACTAAAAATGTCTGGCTTTAGACAAGAAAAATAAGTAGGGTGCATTGCAGCTCAGTTAGTTAACTTAGCTAACTCAAGAAGCTTAAAGAAAGGTATGCTATTGGTTACCCATTTAGAATACTTTAAGCTACCCACAAGATAGCTAAAGCATGGGACCCTACTTGTACTCCCCATTGCAATGATTCCTGCAAGTTCAGCATCTGCAATATCCACAAAAGAGGACCGTGCAACAGCTTCGCCTAAATCCCCTGTGGCAACATACCAAAATATACCTGGTGCAAGGTACGGAAAACCTGGCCCACCTTGGACGATAGAATGTGCAACAACTTTTCCCAAAATTTCAAAAACGCCAGTTAGAATGTGTTCACTACTATACACGGGACTAAGTCTACCATCAGGACCAGTGAAGAGCCGAAAATTTGCAGTTCCATGAGAAACCATGCTAAAAAACTCAGTAAAGGCTTGTCTTAGTACACCACCTGTGTCAACAGCTGGCTCACCCCTCACTTGTATCTTAATAGGAAAGGTTGTAACAAAATCTGGGCTTTTATAATAATTTAAGATATCCATCAATAAATCCTCTATCAATAAATCTAATATCAACTTTGATCTTTTCAGCCAATACACGTGGCTTCATTGATGATCTGACACTCTTCAAAATATCGTTAACTGTTTCACATTTGACCCTATCAGATGTTTCATCTTTCAACTCATCCTCATCATACAAAGCTGCAGCTGCAGAGTCGATATCTTGATGGGCCAATACTGTTTCTCTTACAACTTCTCTCTGTGTATTAGGAAAGACTGTAGAGAGATGTTCTACATCATTTGACACTGATGTTGACAATTTGGTAGCAGTATTTACTGGACATGAGGAACTTGTAGTGGTATGTTCTTCACCACTTGTGTTACTTTGGGGAACTGGTGATGAGGGTGTGGCAGTTGTGGTATCAATGTCACTGGCAACCAATTCACTACATACACAATTTAGCCTTACATACAGTCGTCCATTTCCGCAAAGATTCTTCACATGTTTAAAATCCCATTTATGATTTTCCTTCACAATTGGCTTTGAAATAGTGTTTCGTTCCCTTTTCACAAAATCAAAGTCTGCAGCTGTTGAGTACGGAAATTTTGTGACGAGCAAAGAAACCAATTCATCTCGAATTTGCGTTTCGTTAAAATTTGGTGAAAGCTCACCCTGACCTTTTAATAAAATCATGTCATCAAGTAAGCTGTACTCCTCGTCAGGAACATCACTTTCTTCAAGGCGATAAACACTCTTAGCCACAGTTTTGGGAGGTTTACATTGTCCCGCATTTCTCTTCTTCGGTCGCCAATTATGCCCGGGAACGTTTTGAGGACGCTTTATTCCTGGTACATTTGATGACTGGATCTGGATCGGCTGGCCAGCTGACACGTTACTTCTTCCCGGAATTAATATCCCGCCATTGCTATTGGTATTCCCACTCAATGATAAGTCTCTCGAAACAGACGACACTGAAGATGATATTAACTGCCTGGTTCGCTGAATTAAACTTTGCTGCCCAGAACTACGTCGAGAAAGTTCTTCCCTGACACACTGCCTTACGCAGTCAACTAAATCATTAGTTAGCTGATTATCGACCCCATCGACTGATTCCGCCATCTTGAAAAAGAGCACTACAGAAAAGCGCGGGAAATTTTACCACCAGAAACGCCAAGGGAATCATGGGATTTGTTGACATGAAATTTACGATTGTTGACATAAAAATTTAGTTTGTTGACAAGTATTTTCTAGCGTTAAATGTGAATGAAATTTAGTGAGTGTGGTAAAGAATTTTAAGGTTGAGTGTGGAATTATTTTGTTGGGATACTAGAAAACAAAAACGTTGAGGATGGTATAAAAACATTGGACATGAATTTATGTGTTGAACGTGATTGAAAATGTTGAAATGTGAATGTGATTTTCGTTCTTGAATTTTGCTACATTTGGCCAACCATAGCTGAGCACTGACACCCACAGTCCTGGAGGCACAAATTCAGGCTATGTGCTAAGCAATGGACAAAGATTGCTGCAGGTTCATCCGCATGAAGACGCTTAGCAACTCCACAGATTGATCCTGCCATATTTGAAGCGCCGTCATAGGCTTGTCCATGACACTGAGATAGTTGAAGAACAGATCTTAGCAAAGTGTCCTTGATTGTGAATGATAGATTTTTTGCAGTTGTGCTCTCTACTTCAACCATCCCGATCAGGTCTTCATAAATGTTGTAATCAGTGTCTACCCAGCGTAAGGAAATTGCGAACTGCTCAGCACCGCTTATGTCTCGGGTTTCATCAGCAATAATTGCACACCATTCACCGCTCCGAATCTCGGCAAGTAGTTTTCTCAAGACCTGCAGGTACATCAATTGAATTAGTTCGTTGACTGTCTTATGTGATTTGTAAGCTCCATCTCTTAGCCATGCTTCCAGCCCAGGCACATCTTCAGCTCTACATCTAAGTAGCTGGAAAAGATTTCCTTCTTCTTCAATGTGTCCGTGAGTGGCCATGCCTTGCCGTACAAGAAACTTCAAGGACGTTAACAACTTCATCAACATCTCCCTGTATTCAGCTTGATTTTTGCACAATTGGCTGGAAAGCAGAGAAGCTACTGAGCCATGTCTTAATGTCTAATGAGAAGGCAATGCTTGTTGGTGTGCTCATGGCTACACTCATGCTCGCGAAACTTCTCTTTTGCCTTCTTCCAATTACTGAAACCCTCACAAGAAAAAGAAGGCTCAGTTTTCTTTGCTGAGTACTTCTGAGGGTGCTTTTCGGCAGTAGAAACACAACACCTTATTGCTTGAGGTGCAAAATGTTAGCCAGTCATGTTCCTTGAACTAGTTAGAGGAAAACATTCGGGTTTGCTGTCCTTGTTTTCTCCTGGTTGAGCTAAAGTCAATACTTGGATGGTAGGGACGTGAAAGATCATGTTTACAACACTCAGATGCACAGCTTTGCCTAAGTTCACTTTGGTCTGTTGTTTGTATCTCAGCAGCCTCTTCTGATGGAAGGTCAGAAGTCGGAGTCGCTTTAATTTATACAAAAAAGTCAATGGGATTTTGGGATTGGAATAATAAACAATTATTAGATGAGGCCAAGTATGATATCAAGAATTATCCAGAATGTATGCAGGATGTATGCAGACTGAGGTCAAAGCTATCTTCCGAAGCCGAAAGCTGAGCCTCTGAGGCGCATAACATTGACAGAGGTCTGGGGCCGGTTGTACGAAGGCCGCAGCACTATTCACCTCCGCTTCGCCTTCGATCAATAATTGTTGAATTTATCATTATCATACATAAGTTGAATGCAATAATTGTTTTGTAATACATTTAAAATAAAAATAGTCGTGATAAGATGCAAGCAATGTTTGGCAGGAACGAGAATGAAGTTTAAATGTATAATAACGACTCTTGTCAGTATGAGTATTGACTTTAATGACTTATGCTACGCAGGCAACTCGGTGTCTCGGTCTCGATATCTAGTTAAAATAGCAAAATTCCAAGTATATTTAATACTTACACAAAGTTAGAATGAGAGGTACCTCCACACTTTTGTGTGAGCCCCCTAGATGAGCTTACATCGCTCTTGGGGCAAGCGTTTAAATAAGTTTAAATAAATAAAAATAAATCTTCACTCTCAGGGTATTCTGGGCCCACCTTGGACCTCTTTACCAAAAATCCGTCTAACTTCAATTGCATTTGGAAGAAATTATCATTTTGCGAAATGCTTTCGATATGGCTCACTCATAATAGTTATGGTTAGCTGTCATCAACTGCTAATGTCTAGAAGTACTTCATGAAACGAGTATTGAACTATCACACGAGACGGGTTTTCCAACGTAAAAATACGATTGCCAACCTGCAGTGATTTTCAAAATGGCATACAGCAAAGATGTATAAATATTCAACGTATGATCATCGTCACCTTCGGCACCGAAGGCCGGGGGGACTCAGCCCCCCTTTTTTCTACTTTTGTAAAGTTGGGGGGGAAGGGGCTTTAGCCCGCCTAGCCCCCGTCCGGCTCAGCCGCCTATAGGTTAGTTCCATAGTGGTCGTGAAAAAATTAGTTATTGGTATAAAAACCGGACAGGATCTACTACAGCTTGCTATCGAGTCATACATATATTGCGTATTAGGTGCGGAAGCACATTGTCAGGCGAGAAGCAAAATCGCTGCAGACTCAAGATACCTTCTACAAACTTGTGAGAGACACCATTATTCAGGACGACACATAGACGGTCATCTCGAACATGAGAACCTAACAGCAATAAACGTTGTACTCAACTTAGCAATCTCACTCGGTATAGTACCCGTGCCATCCAATATGATTATACTCAAGAAAACTCTTTTAAAGCGATCACAGACTCTCCAAATGCCATAAGATCATGAATAATGCAAAGGAGCGTAAATTGCTAGCACTAAGATTCTCCCCCAGAGGACTAATTGATATCAATGTTATTACACTGAAGGGATTACCCTGTTAAAAATAAAATTATAAATCAACGATCTGATCACCACCAGCCTCGTCTTTGATCATTCTAAGAACTTTCTTGTAAAACCAGCTGGGATGATTGACCTGTGATCTTTTGGGTGGTTGTTGGTGTCAAACATAGTGTTCACATCATTTTTAATACCTTCGTAAAATTCCTCAGTTTGAGTTCTGTAGCATAATGATTCTGAGTCTGTAAAGAGTGGCCTAGCTCTGTCGTCATACTTCGCCTTAATGTACACGTAGTGGAAATTAGAGCTTTCGAAAGATCGAGGCTGGCTTGATCAAGATATTATGGCTTGTTGAGCTTTACAGTGGACTCACCCATTCTCACAGACTGAATTATCAAAAATGTGTGAACCTCTGTTACATGATTTAGCAGTAAGCTTTTTTGAGTTCTTAGTATCCGAACCATTTACAATCTTAATTTTAGATCTCTTTCTAACATTCTCCATTTTCTTCCCAAATACACTGTTGTTTATGATCCTGTAGAAGTATTTATTGAACTTACTGGTTGCAACCTTTCTAGACTCAATGTTGCCGCTCTCAGTGTAATGTAAGTCTATAAGAAGTTGCTTTCTTTGTACTTAATCCCACGGCGGATTTTAGTTAGTTTAAGTCCATGTTTTAGGTATAGCTTAAAACTTTTATGGTAAAGTACGTATGTACTTTTCCTTGTTTCTAAGATTAGGTATTAGCTTCCGTGTCTCATTCACAGTTACGCTTTCAGGAGCAAGAGGGTAGTCACTGTGAAGGCTCTGTGGATACTCTAAATCAACCACCAACGCACATGACTTGGTCTTCGAATGATCGTTTATCATCTCTTCGATCCCGTCAGTCTTTATCCATTTAAATCCTCCAACTTAAAGCGGTTGACTCATAGCCCAGCCATACAGATTGTTGGCATCCAGATACTGAATGACACTACTCTTCTGGGGTAAATTTTTTCATGTCCTTGCTGTTATCTTTTACACATCTTTTCGTTATGGTTGATACACCTCCCCGAATGCCATGCTCGAATAAAATACATGTTTTTGTTTTCATTTGTTAAAAGTTCTAGCTTCACTTTGCCATAGCATCTCAAGACAAAGTGGGAGCTGTGATGCCATGTGATGCGATGGGTTAAGTTTGTACTTCTCAAAACACACATCAATGAAGCTGTCCAAGACATCAGCCAGGAGAGGGACTTCGGATTTACAATAGAGCTCAGTGTAGTCACCAAGCCTCTTACAGCTGAATGCTTTAATAACTGTTTGCGCTTGCTCGTAATTTGCATTGGAAATATCTGATGGTGACATTTTATCGAACTTATCTGACTTTATAACAAACTGACTTGCAGGGAGGTTGGTTCGGGATTAACGCACCGAGGGGTCTGACAGCTGTTCGAACCTACCGAGCGAACCTGCAAGTAAGTTGGGTTTTTATCCCATACTAAACTTATCTTCTTGTGTTGTTTTCCGAGGCTCGCTGAGTCGCCAATGTCACCGATGTATTTTGTCAACATTTTCTCTTCTTAAACTAATTGGTGTCTTAATATTTCTTTATCAGGGTCTCTATTGTCTTTAGTTTACAATTTTCCGTTTCTTTTTGCTTGGTTTCTGTGACTTTTTTGCCCGGTTTCTGTGACTTTTTTGCCCGGTTTCTGTGATGTTTTTTGCCCAAAAATGTTCTTTAAAGGTTTAATAATCAGCTAAATTTTGTTCGCCATTGTTGTTGAGCAGCTTGAGGCGGACGGCAGCGTAAGCAACAAGCAGGTACGTTCGGGTTTTTGTAACCAATCAGAAAGCCGGTCTTATCGATAAAAGAGAAAAGCGGGTAAGTTCGGAAAAAGCAGGTTAGTTCGAAAAAAACTAACCTGCTGAGCACCAATCAGAAGCCCGCTTTCATCACACATATGAAATAAGGAAATTTTTCTAATTCACTAATTCATAATCTGAAATCAAAGGCTTCCTTTGGGGGGGGGGGAGCAGTCTCGCTAAACTTGGAGACGTCTACATATACTCGTAGGGTAATCCCCTCCCTCAGAATCAAGTCTAAGTCTTCATCTTGAAACTACTTACTTGTGTGTTAAACTTGGATTTATCTAAGTTGCCTACAAAGTTAACATAAAGTTCATTGTATCTACGAACTTTAACCCAGAGTATATGTTAACTTCTTTCCCATCATCTCTTGTGATGGTGTCTACATCAACGGCTTTCTGAAAGGTAATGTACTTCACCTCGTTAAGGAGGATACTTCCCATATCTCCAGATACTATTATCAAAAACGTAAATTTTAAGCAAAAATCGGGAAAATTATTTTTCCTTCATACATTTTATACCACTAATTTGTTCGTCAGCTATCGGACCACACTAAGCGAAAATTTGATAAAAATTGGATAATTTTGGCCGAGTAATCACAGATATCCCAAAACACACGCATAGGGTGTTTGAATTTGGTTCTGTAGCCTTTCGTTAATGAATTTAATCACTGTTGTCTCGATGTTGTTTAGGAAGTCCAACGGAGAGGATCCTTAAGAAGCATTGTGAGGAATATGGTAGTAAGACACTACATTACTGAACAATCCTCTCTTTAGGGATAATCTCGATGTTCTGTAAATTAGTCTCATTGTTTTCTGGAATGATATCTGCAAAAATCTCCATGTCCTCTGAAAATAAAGACATAACCTTATTTTTCATCATTCTATGCTACACTCCCATGTTTCCGAATGGTTTTTGGTACGTAGTTAACCAACCAATTGTACCATGAGTTCATCAGATTGTGAACCACCTGAGGTTGGTTCATGGAACTCGTTGTGTAGTATGAAGATGCATCAATGTTCTGGATACATGAGTTTCTAGAGTCCGTCATATCTCTTTATTTACACTATGAACGCATTTTCTTACGCAAGTTCAATATTAATTTACTAAAAGTGCGCATGTTGCTAGTGCCATATTACCACGTCACCTCAACAAGTGGACACGACACGTGCGAATCACGTGAACACTTGGGAAAATGAGTGCAAGTGACGATTTCGCGAAAATGCTGAGAAAGAAGCAATTTTTCTAACATGAATTAGGTTTTTAGAAAAGGCTGAGTAAAAGATTTTGAGTACATTTGGAATATTAATCAGATTTTTAGAAAAATCAGCACATCCTCAATTTGAATACTGCTTTCTTCAATTGTTTAGTTCACTTTTTTGTCACACCAGGCAGTATCTGATTTTTTATCGATTTTACGTTTCAATGCGCGTTTCCCAAGTTTCTTGTCAACTTGCCTGTTAAGTTTCTAAGTCTGGAAGTTGGGCGTGAGCTTCGAAACCAAGTTGCGAGGTGAGCTTCGTTGCGAAGTTCCCGCCCTACTTCCAAACCTTAGAATCGCGCATTAAAAATTAATCTGAAATCAACAACACATCACATTCTAGCGCCATCACGTGCTCGAGGAATTAGATGTCCTAGTCATGGTCAAATTCACAATAAAAAAAATTGGAAGATGCCGTAAATAAAAAAGGAAAAGGAAGACAATTTCTCGAAGAAAAAATATGCACTTTTTCCATATTTTTTTTCTGGCCCAAACGGAAAAGTTTACACTTTCTATTTTGACGCCTATAAACGAATAACGAATGTTTATCAACACCGGACCAGTACCATGATAATATCTCATGACTTTCCGTTGAACAGCAACTTTACAGACGCGGCATAATTTGCACTTTCTATTTTAATAGATATAAACGAATGTTTATTAAGCCCGAACCAGTGTCATGATAATGCCACATGTACTAACCCACACGGGTCCTTTTCCTGTGTTTGCAACAATATTTATACGGGAAACGGCACAATTTGCCAAGATATAGTAATTTATGGCTTTATTTTTCTCCAAGCAACTTTAACTTCTTGATTTAGAACATGCCATCTCAGATATATAAAATTTATTCCCACTTCTCGAATATTATTTATTATTTTCCACCTTACTAATATTATTCAAAAAGCAGCATTTCATTTCTTTTCATTTAAAATGCTTAAATTTACGGACTTCTATTTTGAACGGACTTCTATGTACTTACTGCACTTCATTCTAAATATTGTAGTTAAAGTTTTCCCGAAATTTGTGCCTTTATTCTTATAGTTTTGAAGTTTGTTCTTTATATATTAAATTGTACGTTTTACAAAGAAATGAATGAATTTTTAACAAAATACCGTCGGCAAAAATACCGAAAGATTTGAAAAATATTCTTTCGAAAACGGCACCAATATGGCCGCCAAGTTCTTTGTTGTTTTAATCCCAAGGGATTCAGTGAAAACGCCCTATGGACGAGGTTTTCAAAACACACTCAAAATTGAGTTAATACCTGAATGTTATCTTTCTCAATTTTTAATCAGATGTTATTTTTATTGTCATTAGATTACAGGAAGATACACATATTTTATGGCCCAAAATTATCATGCTAAGCAGTTAGATTACCAGGAAAGATTACTTAATATCAGCAAAACTATTATTTGTTAACGTTTTTTTCAATTGATAGACACAGACGAATGTGCACAGAATCAGCACCATTGCGATAAGAATGCTATTTGTACAAATTCTGAAGGATCGTTCAGCTGTGATTGCATCGGTGGTTATACTGGAAACGGTACATCTTGCCAAGGTAAATGTGTTTTATGTCGATTACTGTGTAGCAGTCTGCTGACATTTTTGGGCAATAAAATACCGCCCCATAAGACAATTTCAGGGAGGAAAGAAGCCTTTTATGCACATGTTTTTCCTGACAGATACGGTATAACTTCTTCTTTTTATTTTAACAGATATAAACGAATGTTTACCAAGCCCGAACGAATGTCATGATAATGCCGCATGTACTAATACAGAAGGGTCCTTTTCCTGTGTTTGCAATAATGGATTTACGGGAAACGGCACAATTTGCAAAGGTAATTTATGGCTTAATTTTTTCCCAAGCGACATTAGCTTCTTGATTTAGAACACGCCATCTCAGATATATAAAATTTTTTGCACTCCTCAAATATTTATTATTTTCCATCCAACAAATATTATTCACAAAGCAGCATTTCATTTCTTTTCGTTGAAATTGCTAACATTTACGGACTTTCTACTTCGAATGCTATTTGTGGTAATAGCAAAGTCTTTTCCGATGTACTTGTCGCACTTCATTCTAAAGTTTGTACTTACAGTTTTCCTTAAATTTGTATGTTTATTCTTACAGTTTTGTAGTTTGTTCTTTATATATTAAGTGTACGTTTTATAAAAAAGTGAATGAATGTTTAACAAAATACAGTGGGAAAGAATACGGAAAGATTTGCAATATATTCTTTCGAAAACTACATCAATATGGCTGCCAATTTCTTTGTTGTTTTAATCCCAAGCGATTCAGTGAAAACGCCCTATGGACGAGGTTTTCAAAACACACCCAAAATTGAGTTAATACCTGAATGTTATCTTTCTCAATTTTTAACCAGATGTTATTTTTATTGCCATTAGATTACAGGAAGATACACATATTTTATGGCCAGAAATTATCATGCTAAGCAGTTAGATTACCAAAAGAGATTACTTAATATAAGTAAAAATGTTATTTGTTAACGTTTTTTTCAATTGATAGACATAGACGAATGTACAGAGAATCAGCACGATTGCGATAAGAATGCTATTTGTACAAATGCTGAAGGATCGTTCAGCTGTGATTGCATCGGTGGTTATAGTGGAAACGGTACATCTTGCCAAGGTAAATGTGTTTCATGTCGATTACTGCGCAGCAGTTTCGCCGACATTTTTGGGGAAAAAATACCACCCCTTAAGACAATTTGAAAGAGGGAAGACGCATTTTATGCACATGTGTTTTCTTGACATATACGGTATAACTTTTTCCTTTTATTTTAACAGATATTAACGAATGTTTACCAAGCCCTAACCAATGTCATGATAATGCCGCATGTACTAATACAAAAGGGTCCTTTTCCTGTGTTTGCAATAATGGGTTTACGGGAAACGGCACAATTTGCAAAGGTAATTTATTTCTTTATTTTCTCCCAAGCGACATTAGATTCTTGATTTAGAACATGCCATCTTAGATATATAAAATTTATTTGCACTCCTCAAATATTTTTGTTATTTTCCACCGAACAAATATTATTCGCAAAGCAGCATTTCATTTCTTGTCGTTCAAATTGCTTACATTTACGAATTTTCTATTTCCAATGCAATTTGGGGTCATAGCAAAGTCTCTTTCCCATGTACTTATCGCATTTAATTCTAAGTTTTATACTTACAGTACTGCCAAGAAATAAATTAACAAAAACCGCGTCCAAGACGCGTGCATTTTGCGTCCGGTGTTCGGGTGCGAACGCCTGCGGGTGCGTCCGTGCTGCGTCTGCCACGCATCTGCGTTGCGTCTACTCTTCGTTTTCGGGCGCTCGCAACTGCGTCCACTTTGTGTCCGCAGGCGATCGGACGGATAGATTCCGTCGGAAAATGTCGTGCCTTTCCGATTTCGTGGATACGAACGAGTATTTGTTAAACATCCCTGCGCTGTGATTAGTAACTCAATTTCAACGTTTCAAACGAGGGCCATTTTTTATTATAATACTGGGTACAAACTTCCCATGCCTTATAACGTCGATGTATTTGTTTCTTGTATGCCTTACCTATTTAAATTGGAATTGCATATACTTGAAATTATGATGTGCTGAAAATTGGGTTAGATATATACAGACTTAAATTTTCAACGCAAGCTACGCGCGGTGACAACGCGCTTTTGTCTCAAAGTAAAACTTGTTCGGATCGAAACAATGAGTCATCGCCAGACTTTCATTGTAAGCTCTTAAATAGATTATATAAAAAGATTTTTTATATTTTTAACGGTGTAAGTTCAAGTGAGCATGGCCAAGGGGGACACGTAATTGTAGTAATTTTTTTCAAGAGAAACGACAACAGCTAACGAAAGATCATATTTCAAACACGTGCAAACACTGAAGTGACAAATATTTTTTGTTAGTCTGAAATAGATGATGGGCAAACTTTCGCAATAGGCCAGAAAGAGAATTATCTCTTTCACGCTATTAACATACATGTAATCACATGTGGTTCTCGTGGGCAAGAATACGAAAAGATTTGAAAAATATTCTTTCAAAAGCTAAACCAATTTGACGGCCGAGTTCTTTTTTGTTTTAATCCCAAGAGATTCAGTAAAAAAGCCCTATAAATGAGGTTTTCAAAACACACCCAAAATTACCTAATACCTGGATGTTATCTTTTTCAATTTTTCATCCGATGCTATTTTTATTGTCATTAGATTAAAGGCAGATACACATATTTTATGCCCCAAAGCTATCATGCTAAGCAGTTAGGTTACCAGGAAAGATTACTTATTGATATAAGCCAAACTATTATTTGTTAACGTTTTTTTCAATTGATAGACATAGACGAATGTGCACAGAATAAAAACGATTGTGATAAGAATGCTATTTGTACAAATTCTGAAGGATCGTTCAGCTGTGATTGCATCGGTGGTTATACTGGAAACGGTACATCTTGCCAAGGTAAATGTGTTTCATGTCGATTACTGTGCACCACTCTCTCTTACATTTTTTGGGAAAAAAATACTGCCCTTAAGGCAATTTCAGGGAGGAAAAAGATTTTTATGCACATGTTTTTTCGTGATCGATACAGTATAACATCTTCTTTTTATTTTAAAAGATATAAACGAATGTTTACCAAGCTTTAACCAATGTCATGATAATGCCGCATGTACTAATACAGATGGGTACTCTTGCTGTGTTTGCAATAATGGGTTTACGGGAAACTGCACAATTTGCAAAGTTAATTTATTTCTTTATTTTTTCCCAAGCGACTTTAGTTTCTTGTATTAGAACATGCCATCTCAAATATATAAAATTTATTTGCACTATTCAAATATTTATCATTTTCCACCGAACCAATATTGTTCACAAAGCAACATTTCATTTCTTGTCGTTTAAATTGCTTACATTTACGAACTTTCTATTTCCAATGCTATTTGGGGTAATAGCAAAGTCTCTTTCTTATGTACTTATCGCACTTCATTCTAAGTTTTGTACTTACAGTTTTCCTTAAATTTGTGTGTTTATTTTACAGTTTTGTAGTTTGTTCTTTATATATTAAACTGTACGTTTTATAAAAAAGTGAATGAATGTTTAACAAAATACAGTGGGCAAGAATACGGATAGATTTGTAATATATTCTTTCGAAAACTAGATCAATATGGCTGCCAAGTTCTTTTTTGTTTTAATCCCAAGCGATTCAATGAAAACGCCCTATGGACGAGGTTTTCAAAACGTACCCAAAATTGAGTTAATACCTAAATGTTATCTTTCTAAATTTTTAATCCGATGTTTTTTATTGTAATTAGATTACAGGAAGATACAAATATTTTATGCCCCAGGGCTATCATGCTAAGCAGTTAGACTACCAGAAAAGATTACTTATTGATATAAGCCAAACTATTATTTGTTAACGTTTGATTCAATTGATAGACATAGACGAATGTGCACAGAATCAGCACGATTGCGATAAGAATGCTATTTGTACAAATGCTGAAGGATCGTTTAGCTGTGATTGCATCGGTGGTTATACTGGAAACGGTACATCTTGCCAAGGTAAATGTGTTTGATGTCGACTATGTTGCGCCAGTCTCGCTGACATTTTTTGGGAAAAAAATACCGCCCTTAAAAGAATTTCAGGGAGGAAAAAGATTTTTATGCACATGTTTTTTCCTGACCGATACGGTATAACTTCTTCTTTTTATTTTAACAGATATAAACGAATGTTTACCAAGCCCGAACGAATGTCATGATAATGCCGCATGTACTAATACAGAAGGGTCCTTTTCCTGTGTTTGCAATAATGGATTTACGGGAAACGGCACAATTTGCAAAGGTAATTTATGGCTTTATTTTCCCCAAGCGACTTTAGCTTCTTGATTTAGAATACGCCATCTCAGATATATAAAATTTATTTGCACTCTTCAAATATTTATTATTTTCCATCCAACCAATATTATTCACAAAGCAGCATTTTATTTCTTGTCGTTTAAATTGCTAACGTTTACGGACTTTCTATTTCGAATGCTAATTGTGGTAATAGCAAAGTCTCTCTCCGATGTACTTGCAGCACTTCATTCGAAAGTTCCTACTTACTGTTTTCCTTAAATTTGTGTGTTTATTCTTACAGTTTTGTAGTTTGTTCTTTATATATTAAACTGTACGTTTTGTAAAAAAGTGAATGAATGTTTAACAAAATACAGTGGGCAAGAATACGGATAGACTTGTAATATATTCTTTCGAGAACTACATCAATATGGCTGCAAAGTTCTTTATTGTTTTAATCGCAAGCGATTCAGTGGAAACGCCCTATATGGACAAGGTTTTCAAAACACACCCAAAATTGAGTTAATACCTGAATGTTATCTTTCTCAATTTTTATTCAGATGTTATTTTTATTGTCATTAGATTACAGGAAGATACACATATTTTATGGCCCAAAATTATCATGCTAAGCACTTAGAATACCTAAAGAGATTACTTAATATAAGCAAAACTGTTATTTGTTAACGTTTTCTCAATTGATAGACATAGACGAATGTAGAGAGAGTCAGCACGATTGCGATAAGAATGCTATTTGTACAAATGCTGAAGGATCGTTCAGCTGTGATTGCATCGGTGGTTATAGTGGAAACGGTACATCTTGCCAAGGTAAATGTGTTTGATGTCGATTATTGTGCGCCTATCTCGCTGACATTTTTTGGGAAAAAAATACCGCCCTTAAGGCCATTTCAGGGAGGAAAAAGATTTTTATGCACATGTTTTTTCCTGACCGATACGGTATAACTTCTTCTTTTTATTTTAACAGATATAAACGAATGTTTACCAAGCCCGAACGAATGTCATGATAATGCCGCATGTACTAATACAGAAGGGTCCTTTTCCTGTGTTTGCAATAATGGATTTACGGGAAACGGCACAATTTGCAAAGGTAATTTATGGCTTAATTTTTTCCTAAGCGACATTAGCTTCTTGATTTAGAATACGCCATCTCAGATATATAAAATTTATTTGCACTCTTCAAATATTTATTATTTTCCATCCAACCAATATTATTCACAAAGCAGCATTTTATTTCTTGTCGTTTAAATTGCTAACGTTTACGGACTTTCTATTTCGAATGCTAATTGTGGTAATAGCAAAGTCTCTCTCCGATGTACTTGCAGCACTTCATTCGAAAGTTCCTACTTACTGTTTTCCTTAAATTTGTGTGTTTATTCTTACAGTTTTGTAGTTTGTTCTTTATATATTAAACTGTACGTTTTGTAAAAAAGTGAATGAATGTTTAACAAAATACAGTGGGCAAGAATACGGATAGACTTGTAATATATTCTTTCGAGAACTACATCAATATGGCTGCAAAGTTCTTTATTGTTTTAATCGCAAGCGATTCAGTGGAAACGCCCTATATGGACAAGGTTTTCAAAACACACCCAAAATTGAGTTAATACCTGAATGTTATCTTTCTCAATTTTTATTCAGATGTTATTTTTATTGTCATTAGATTACAGGAAGATACACATATTTTATGGCCCAAAATTATCATGCTAAGCACTTAGAATACCTAAAGAGATTACTTAATATAAGCAAAACTGTTATTTGTTAACGTTTTCTCAATTGATAGACATAGACGAATGTAGAGAGAGTCAGCACGATTGCGATAAGAATGCTATTTGTACAAATGCTGAAGGATCGTTCAGCTGTGATTGCATCGGTGGTTATACTGGAAACGGTACATCTTGCCAAGGTAAATGTGTTTGATGTCGATTATTGTGCGCCTATCTCGCTGACATTTTTTGGGAAAAAAATACCGCCCTTAAGGCCATTTCAGGGAGGAAAAAGATTTTTATGCACATGTTTTTTCCTGACCGATACGGTATAACTTCTTCTTTTTATTTTAACAGATATAAACGAATGTTTACCAAGCCCGAACGAATGTCATGATAATGCCGCATGTACTAATACAGAAGGGTCCTTTTCCTGTGTTTGCAATAATGGATTTACGGGAAACGGCACAATTTGCAAAGGTAATTTATGGCTTAATTTTTTCCTAAGCGACATTAGCTTCTTGATTTAGAATACGCCATGTCAGATATATAAAATTTATTTGCACTCCTCAAATATTTATTATTTTCCATCCAACCAATATTATTCACAAAGCAGCATTTTATTTCTTGTCGTTCAAATTGCTAACATTTACGGACTTTCTATTTCGAATGCTATTTGTGGTAATAGCAAAGTCTCTCTCCGATGTACTTGTCGCACTTCATTCGAAAGTTCGTACTTACAGTTTTCCTTAAATTTGTGTGTTTATTCTTACAGTTTTGTACTTTATTGTTGACATATTAAACTGTACGTTTTATAAAAAAGTGAATGAATGTTTAACAAAATACAGTGGGCAAGAATACGGATAGATTTGCATATATTCTTTCGAAAACTACATCGATATGGCTGCCAAGTTTTTTGTTGTTTTAATCCCAAGCGATTCAGTGAAAACGCCCTATGGACGAGGTTTTCAAAACACACCCAAAATTGAGTTAATACCTGAATGTTATCTTTCTCAATTTTTAATCAGATGTTATTTTTATTGTCATTAGATTACAAGAAGATACACTTATTTTATGGCCCAAAACTATCATGCTAAGCAGTTAGATTATCAAAAGAGATTACTTAATATAAGCAAAACTGTTATTTGTTAACGTTTTTTTCAATTGATAGACATAGACGAATGTACAGAGAATCCGCACGACTGCGATAAGAATGCTATTTGTACAAATGCTGAAGGATCGTTCAGCTGTGATTGCATCGGTGGTTATACCGGAAACGGTACATCTTGCCAAGGTAAATGTGTTTGATGTCGATTATTGTGCGCCAGTCTCGCTGATATTTCTTGGGAAAAAATACCACCCCTTAAGACAATTTGAAAGAGGGAAGACGCATTTTATGCACATGTGTTTTCCTGACATATACGGTATAACTTTTTCCTTTTACTTTAACAGATATTAACGAATGTTTACCAAGCCCTAACCAATGTCATGATAATGCCGCATGTACTAATACAGAAGGATCCTATTCCTGTGTTTGCAATACTGGGTTTACGGGAAACGGCAATATTTGCAAAGGTAATTTATTTCTTTATTTTTTCCCAAGCGACATTAGCTTCTTGATTTAGAACATGCCATCTTAGATATATAAAATTTATTTGCACTCCTCAAATATTTATTGTTTTCCACCGAACCAATATTATTGACAAAGCAGAATTTCATTTCTTGTCGTTGAAATTGCTTACATTTACGAACTTTCTATTTCGAATGCTATTTGGGGTAATAGCAAAGTCTCTTTCCCATGCACTTATCGCAGTTCATTCTAAGGTTTGTGCTTACAGTACTGCCAAGAAATAACTTAACAAAAATTGCGTCCAAGACGCGTGCATTTTGCGTCCGGTGTTCGGATGTGAGCGCCTGCGGGTGCGTCCGTGCTGCGTCTGCCGCGCGTCTGCGTTGCGTCTACTCTGCGTCTTCGGGCGCTCGCAACTGCGTCCACTTTGTATCCGCTGGCGATCGGACGGATAGATACGGTCGGAAAATATCGTGCCTTTCCGATTTCGTGGATTTGAACGAGTATTTGTTAAAAATGCCAGCGCTTTAATTAGTAACTCATTTTCAACGTTTAAAACGAGGGCCATTTTTTATTATAATACTGGGTACTAATTTCCCATGCCTTATAACGTCGATGTATTTGTTTCTTGTCTTCTTACCTATTTAATTTGGAATTGCAAATACTTGAGTTTTATGATGTTCTGAAAGTTGGGTTATATATATTCAGACTTAAATTTTCAACGCAAGCTACGCGCGGTAACAACGCGCTTTTGTCTCAAAGTAAAACTTGTTTGGATCGAAACAATGAGTCATCGCCAGACTTTCATTGTAAGGTCTTAAATAGATTATATAAAAAGATTTTTTATATTTTTAACGGTGTAAGTTCAAGTGAGCATGGCCAAGGGGGACACGTAATTGTAGTAATATTTTTCAAGAGAAACGACAACAGCTAACGGAAGATCATATTTCAAACACGTGCAAACACTGAAGTGACAAATATTTTTTGTTAGTCTAAAATAGATGATTGGCAAACTTTCGCAATACGCCAGAAAGAGAATTATCTCTTTCACGCTATTAACATACCTGTAGATGTAATCACATGTGGTTCTCGTGGGCAAGAATACGAAAAGATTTGAAAAATATTCTTTCAAAAGCTAAACAAATTTGACGGCCGAGTTCTTTTTTGTTTTAATCCCAAGAGATTCAGTAAAAAAGCCCTATAAATGAGGTTTTCAAAACACACCCAAAATTACGTAGTACCTATGAAGGGTGATTACCATCAAAATTCAATATCACATTATGCAATTTAAAATAATCACATTATCCAATTTTATATTCGGCAAAATCGTATTCGGCTGCTTTATATTCGGCAAAATCGTATTCGGCTGTTTTGTATTCGGCAAAATCGTATTCGGCTGTTTTGTATTCGGCAAAATCATATTCGGCTGTTTTATGTTCGGCAAAATCCAATTCCGCTGTTTTGTATTCGGCAAAATCATATTCGGGTGTCGGGTGCCGTGTTGTATTCGGAAAAGTCGCATTCGGCTACAGTTTTGAAGGGCACGGCGGCCTGGTTGTTCGGCTATTTGAAAATATCGAGAAGGAAATTTCTTAAGAATTTTGCTTTGGCAATTAACACTTATTGACTGAGACCGAGGGAAACAGTATGTTTTGTGGACCAGAGACTGTCGATGTTCCCGAGGTGAAGCCGAGGGAAAAATCGACAGTCTCTGGTCCACAAAACATACTGCTTTCCCGAGGTCTCAGTGGAGAAATTCTACTGTCTCCCTGACAACGTAGCTAAGCGGTGGACATTACTTTTATTCACCGGTAAATAACAAATCCACAGAGCCTCACGGAGCCATGTCAGGTAAAGGGTAATCCTTTTTATACATGTTTGATTGATTTGTGGTACTTTTATTCTCGTTTGACACTCAGTATATAATAAAATACTTATTGACTGAGACCTCGAGAAAGCAGTATGTTTTGTGGATCCTCGACTGTCGATGTTTCCCTCGGCTTCGCCTCGGGAAACATCGACAGTCTCTGGTCCACAAAACATACTGTTTCCCTCGGTCTCAGTCAATAAGTGTTAAATTATATACTGTGTGTGTTACAATTATAGCATGGGCTTCCGAGAGGAGATCAACAACAGGGTGTTCAATCCTTAAAACCAAATTTATCAACCATTCTAAACGAAATTGAGCATTTCCAAGGTAGCTGTTATTACCATTGCTTTGTTCAATTTGCCGAAGTATACTCAGTACACAACGGCGTAAAAGGTTTTGGACTTCTCTTCGACTGGAGTCGTCCATTTATATCGATATTGGTGTCTTGTCTCTTGTCTGTTTCACAGATGAAATTTTCGTTGTCGTCGTCTAGCTTCTCAGGGTCTTTCCTTGCGATTTACTACGGCATGAAAAACAAAGGAAAGGATTTCGCCGAATGTAAAACGGCCGAATGCGACTTTTCCGAATACAACACGGCACCCGACACCCGAATACGATTTTGCCGAATACAAAATAGCCGAATACGATTTTGCCGAATACAAAACAGCCGAATACGATTTTGCCGAATACAAAACAGCCGAATACGATTTTGCCGAATATAAAGCAGCCGAATACGATTTTGCCGAATATAAAGCAGCCGAATACGATTTTGCCGAATATAAAATTGGATAATGTGATTATTTTAAATTGCATAATGCGATATTGAATTTTGATGGTAATCACCCTTCATAAATACCTGGATGTTATCTTTTTCAATTTTTCATCCGATGCTATGTTTATTGTCATTAGATTAAAGGCAGATACACATATTTTATGCCCCAAAGCTATCATGCTAAGCAGTTAGATTACCAGGAAAGATTACTTATTGATATAAGCAAAACTATTATTTGTTAACGTTTTTTTTCAATTTATAGACATAGACGAATGTGCACAGAATAAAAACAATTGTGATAAGAATGCTATTTGTACAAATTCTGAAGGATCGTTCAGCTGTGATTGCATCGGTGGTTATACTGGAAACGGTACATCTTGCCAAGGTAAATGTGTTTCATGTCGATTACTGTGCACCACTCTCGCTTACATTTTTTGGGAAAAAAATACTGCCCTTAAGGCAATTTCAGGGAGGAAAAAGATTTTTATGCACATGTTTTTTCCTGACCGATACGGTATAACATCTTCTTTTTATTTTAAAAGATATAAACGAATGTTTACCAAGCTTTAACCAATGTCATGATAATGCCGCATGTACTAATACAGATGGGTACTCTTGCTGTGTTTGCAATAATGGGTTTACGGGAAACGGCACAATTTGCAAAGTTAATTTATTTCTTTATTTTTTCCCAAGCGACATTAGTTTCTTGTATTAGAACATGCCATCTCAAATATATAAAATTTATTTGCACTCCTCAAATATTTATCATTTTCCACCGAACCAATATTGTTCACAAAGCAGCATTTCATTTCTTGTCGTTTAAATTGCTTACATTTACGAACTTTCTATTTCGAATGCTATTTGTGGTAATAGAAAAATGTCTTTCCCATGTACTTATCGCACTTCATTTTAAGTTTTGTACTTACAGTTTTCCTTAAATTTGTGTGTTTATTTTACAAATTTTTAATTTGTTCTTTATATATTAAACTGTACGTTTTATAAAAAAGTGAATGAATGTTTAACAAAATACAGTGGGCAAGAATACGGATAGATTTGTAATATATTCTTTCGAAAACTAGATCAATATATCTGCCAAGTTCTTTGCTGTTCTAATCCAGAGCAATTCAATGAAAACGCCCTATGGACGAGGTTTTCAAAACGTACCCAAAATTGAGTTAATACCTAAATGTTATTTTCTCAATTATTAATCAGATTTTATTTTTATTGTCATTAGATTACAGGAAGATACACATATTTTATGGCCCAAAATTATTATGCTAAGCAGTTAGATTACCTCAAGAGATTACTTAATATAAGCAAAACTGTTATATGTTAACGTTTTCTCAATTGATAGACATAGACGAATGTACAGAGAATCAGCACGATTGCGATAAGAATGCTATTTGTACAAATGCAGAAGGATCGTTCAGCTGTGATTGCATCGGTGGTTATACTGGAAACGGTACATCTTGCCAAGGTAAATGTGTTTCATGCCGATTATGTTGCGCCAGTCTCGCTGAAATTTTTTGGGAAAAAAATACCGCCCTTAAAAGAATTTCGGGGAGGAAAAAGATTTTTATGCACATGTTTTTTCCTGACCGATACGGTATAACTTCTTCTTTTTATGTTAACAGATATAAACGAATGTTTACCAAGCCCGAACGAGTGTCATGATAATGCCGCATGTACTAATACAGAAGGGTCGTTTTCCTGTGTTTGCAATAATGGATTTACGGGAAACGGCACAATTTGCAAAGGTAATTTATGGCTTTATTTTTTCCCAAGCGACTTTAGCTTCTTGATTTAGAATACGCCATGTCAGATATATAAAATTTATTTGCACTCCTCAAATGTTTATTATTTTCCATCCAACCAATATTATTCACAAAGCAGAATTATATTTCTTGTCGTTTAAATTTCTAACATTTACGGATTTTCTATTTCGAATGCTAATTGTGGTAATAGCAAAGTCTCTCTCCGATGTACTTGCCGCACTTCATTCGAAACTTCGTACTTACAGTTTTCCTTAAATTTGTGTGTTTATTCTTACAGTTTTGTAGTTTGTTCTTTATACATTAAACTGTACGTTTTATAAAAAAGTGAATGAATGTTTAACAAAATACAGTGGGCAAGAATACGGATAGATTTGTAATATATTCTTTCGAGAACTACATCAATATGGCTACCAAGTTCTTTATTGTTTTAATCCCAAGCGATTCAGTGAAAACGCCCTATGGACGAGGTTTTCAAAACACACCCAAAATTGAGTTAATACCTGAATGTTATCTTTCTCAATTTTTAATCAGATGTTATTTTTATTGTCATTAGATTATAGGAAGATACACATATTTTATGGCCCAAAATTATTATGCTAAGCAGTTAGATTACCAGGAGAGATTACTTAATATAAGCAAAACTGTTATTTGTTAACGTTTTTTCCAATTGATAGACATAGACGAATGTACAGAGAATCAGCACGATTGCAATAAGAATGCTGTTTGTACAAATGCTGAAGGATCGTTTAGCTGTGATTGCATCGGTGGTTATACTGGAAACGGTACATCTTGCCAAGGTAAATGTGTTTCATGTCGATTACTGTGCGCCAGTCTCGCTGACATTTTTGGGGGGAAAAATACCACCCCTTAAGACAACTTGAAAGAGGGAAGACGCATTTTATGCACATGTGTTTTCCTGACATATACGGTATAATTTTTTCCTTTTATTTTAACAGATATAAACGAATGTTTACCAAGCTTTAACCAATGCCATGATAATGCCGCATGTACCAATACAGAAGGGTCCTTTTCCTGTGTTTGCAATAATGGGTTTACGGGAAACGGCACAATTTGCAAAGGTAACTTATGGCTTTATTTTTTCCTAAGCGACATTAGCTTCTTGATTTAGAATACGCCATGTCAGATATATAAAATTTAGTTGCACTCCTCAAATATTTATTATTTTCCATCCAACCAATATTATTCACAAAGCAGCATTTTATTTCTTGTCGTTTAAATTGCTAACATTTACGGGCTTTCTATTTCGAATGCTATTTGTGGTAATAGCAAAGTCTCTCTCCGATGTACTTGTTGCACTTCATTCTAAAGTTCGTACTTACCTTTTTTTTTAAATTTGTGTGTTTATTCTTACAGTTTTGTAGTTTGTTCTTTATATATTAAACTGTGCGTTTTATAAAAAAGTGAATGAATGTTTAACAGAATACAGTGGGCAAGAATACGGAAAGATTTGCCATATATTCTTTCCAAAACTACATCAATATGGCTGCCAAGATGTTTGTTGTTTTAATCCCAAGCGATTCAGTGAAAACGCCCTATGGACGAGGTTTTCAAAACACAACCAAAATTGAGTTCATACCTGAATGTTATCTTTCTCAATTTTTAATCACATGTTTTTTTTATTGTCATTAGATTGTAGGAAGATACACATATTTTATGGCCAAAACTTATCATGCTAAGCAGTTAGATTACCAGGAGAGATTACTTAATATAAGAAAAACTGTTATTTGTTAACGTTTTTTTCAATTGATAGACATAGATGAATGTACACAGAATCAGCACGATTGCGATAAGAATGCTGTTTGTACAAATGCTGAAGGATCGTTTAGCTGTGATTGCATCGGTGGTTATACTGGAAACGGTACATCTTGCCAAGGTAAATGTGTTTCATGTCGATTACTTTGCAGCAGTTTCGCTGGCATTTTTGGGGGAAAAAATACCACCCCTTAAGACAATTTGAAAAAGGGAAGACGCATTTTATGCACATGTGTTTTCCTGACATATACGGTTTAACTTTTTCCTTTTATCTTAACAGATATTAACGAATGTTTACCAAGCTTTAACCAATGTCATGATAATGCCGCATGTACTAATACAGAAGGGTCCTTTTCCTGTGTTTGCAATAATGGGTTTACGGGAAATGGCACAATTTGCAAAGTTAATTTATTTCTTTATTTTTTCCCGAGCGACATTAGTTTCTTGATTTAGAACATTCCATCTCAGATATATAAAATTTATTTGCACTCTTCAAATATTTATCATTTTCCACCGAACCAATATTGTTCACAAAGCAGCATTTCATTTCTTGTCGTTTAAATTGCTTACATTTATGAACTTTCTATTTCCATTGCTATTTCGGGTAATAGCAAAGTCTTTTTCCCATGTACTTATCGCACTTCATTCTAAGTTTTGTACTCACAGTACTGCCAAGAAATAACTTAACAAAAACCGCGTCCAAGACGCGTGCAATTTTCGTCCGGTGTTCGGGTGTGAGCGCCTGCGGGTGCGTCCGTGCTGCGTCTGCCGCGCGTTTGCGTTGCGTCTACTCTTCGTCTTCGGGCGCTCGCAACTGCGTCCACTTTGTGTCCGCGGGCGAACGGACAGATAGATACCGTCGGAAAATGTCGTGCCTTTCCGATTTCGTGGATACGAACGAGTATTTGTTAAACATCCCGGCGCTGTGATTAGTAACTCATTTTTAACGTTTCAAACGAGGGCAATTTTTTATTATAATACTGGGTACCAATTTCCCATGCCTTATAACGTCGATGTATTTGTTTCTTGTATGCCTTACGTATTTAATTTGGAATTGCATATACTTGAATTTTATGATGTGCTGAAAATTGGGTTATATATATACAGACTTAAAATTTCAACAGAAACTACGCGCTGTGACAACGCGCTTTTGTCTCAAAGTAAAACTTGTTCTGATCGAAACAATGAGTCATCGCCAGACTTTCATTGTAAGGTCTTAAATAGATTATATAAAAAGATTTTTTATATTTTTAACGGTGTAAGTTCAGGTGAGTATGGCTAAAGGGGACACGTATTTGCAGTAATTTATAGAAGAGAAAGGACAAAAGTTAACGCAAGATCATATTTCAAAAACGTGCAAACACTGAAGTGACAAAATTTTTTTTTAGTCTAAAATCGATGATGGGCAATTTTTCGCAATACGCCAGAAATACAATTATGTCTTTTATGCTATTAACATAGATGTAATCACATGTGGTTCTCGTGGGCAAGAATACGAAAAGATTTGAAAAAATATTCTTTCGAAAACTAAACCAATTTGACCGCCAAGTTCTTTTTTGTTTCAATCATAAGGGATTCAGTGAAAACGCCGCATAAATGAGGTTTTCAAAACACCCCCATAATTGGGTTAATACCTGAATGTTATCTTTCTCAATTTTTCATCGGATGTTAATTTTATTGTCATTAGATTACAGGAAGATACAAATATTTTATGCCCCAAAGCTATCATGCTAAGCAGTTAGACTACCAGGAAAGATTACTGATTGATAAAAGCCAAACTATTATTTGTTAACGTTTCATTCAATTGATAGACATAGACGAATGTGCACAGAATCAGCACGATTGCGATAAGAATGCTATTTGTACAAATGCTGAAGGATCGTTCAGCTGTGATTGCATCGGTGGTTATACTGGAAACGGTACATCTTGCCAAGGTAAATGTGTTTCATGCCGATTATGTTGCGCCAGTCTCGCTGAAATTTTTTGGGAAAAAAATACCGCCCTTAAAAGAATTTCGGGGAGGAAAAAGATTTTTATGCACATGTTTTTTCCTGACCGATACGGTATAACTTCTTCTTTTTATGTTAACAGATATAAACGAATGTTTACCAAGCCCGAACGAGTGTCATGATAATGCCGCATGTACTAATACAGAAGGGTCGTTTTCCTGTGTTTGCAATAATGGATTTACGGGAAACGGCACAATTTGCAAAGGTAATTTATGGCTTTATTTTTTCCCAAGCGACTTTAGCTTCTTGATTTAGAATACGCCATGTCAGATATATAAAATTTATTTGCACTCCTCAAATGTTTATTATTTTCCATCCAACCAATATTATTCACAAAGCAGCATTATATTTCTTGTCGTTTAAATTTCTAACATTTACGGATTTTCTATTTCGAATGCTAATTGTGGTAATAGCAAAGTCTCTCTCCGATGTACTTGCCGCACTTCATTCGAAACTTCGTACTTACAGTTTTCCTTAAATTTGTGTGTTTATTCTTACAGTTTTGTAGTTTGTTCTTTATACATTAAACTGTACGTTTTATAAAAAAGTGAATGAATGTTTAACAAAATACAGTGGGCAAGAATACGGATAGATTTGTAATATATTCTTTCGAGAACTACATCAATATGGCTACCAAGTTCTTTATTGTTTTAATCCCAAGCGATTCAGTGAAAACGCCCTATGGACGAGGTTTTCAAAACACACCCAAAATTGAGTTAATACCTGAATGTTATCTTTCTCAATTTTTAATCAGATGTTATTTTTATTGTCATTAGATTATAGGAAGATACACATATTTTATGGCCCAAAATTATTATGCTAAGCAGTTAGATTACCAGGAGAGATTACTTAATATAAGCAAAACTGTTATTTGTTAACGTTTTTTCCAATTGATAGACATAGACGAATGTACACAGAATCAGCACGATTGCAATAAGAATGCTGTTTGTACAAATGCTGAAGGATCGTTTAGCTGTGATTGCATCGGTGGTTATACTGGAAACGGTACATCTTGCCAAGGTAAATGTGTTTCATGTCGATTACTGTGCGCCAGTCTCGCTGACATTTTTGGGGGAAAAAATACCACCCCTTAAGACAACTTGAAAGAGGGAAGACGCATTTTATGCACATGTGTTTTCCTGTTATATACGGTATAATTTTTTCCTTTTATTTTAACAGATATAAACGAATGTTTACCAAGCTTTAACCAATGCCATGATAATGCCGCATGTACCAATACAGAAGGGTCCTTTTCCTGTGTTTGCAATAATGGGTTTACGGGAAACGGCACAATTTGCAAAGGTAATTTATTTCTTTATTTTTTCCCAAGCGACATTAGCTTCTTGATTTAGAACATGCCATCTTAGATATATAATATTTATTTGCACTCCTTAAATATTTATTGTTTTCCACCGAACCAATATTATTGACAAAGCAGCATTTCATTTCTTTTCGTTGAAATTGCTTACATTTACGAACTTTCTTTTTCGAATGCTATTTGGGGTAATAGCAAAGTCTCTTTCCCATGCACTTATCGCACTTCATTCTAAGGTTTGTGCTTACAGTACTGCCAAGAAATAACTTAACAAAAATTGCGTCCAAGACGCGTGCATTTTGCGTCCGGTGTTCGGGTGTGAGCGCCTGCGGGTGCGTCCGTGTTGCGTCTGCCGCGCGTCTGCGTTGCGTCTACTCTGCGTCTTCGGGCGCTCGCAACTGCGTCCACTTTGCATCCGCGGGTTATCGGACGGATAGATACCGTCGGAAAATATCGTGCCTTTCCGATTTCGTGGATACGAACGAGTATTTGTTAAAAATCCCTTCGCTGTGATTAGTAACTCATTTTCAACGTTTCAAACGAGGGCCATTTTTTATTATAATACTGGGTACCAATTTCCCATGCCTTATAACGTCGATGTATTTGTTTCTTGTCTTCTTACCTATTTAATTTGGAATTGCAAATACTTGAGTTTTATGATGTTCTGAAAGTTAGGTTATATATATACAGACTTAAATTTTCAACGCAAGCTACACGCGGTGACAACGCGCTTTTGTCTCAAAGTAAAACTTGTTTGGACCGAAACAATGAGTCATCGCCAGACTTTCATTGTAAGGTCTTAAATAGATTATGTAAAAAGATTTTTTATATTTTTAACGGTGTAAGTTCAAGTGAGCATGGCCAAGGGGGACACGTAATTGTAGTAATTTTTTTCAAGAGAAACGACAACAGCTAACGAAAGATCATATTTCAAACACGTGCAAACACTGAAGTGACAAATATTTTTTGTTAGTCTAAAATCGATGATGGGCAAACTTTCGCAATACGCCAGAAATACAATTATGTCTTTTATGCTATTAACATAGATGTAATCACATGTGGTTCTCGTGCGCAAGAATACGAAAAGATTTGAAAAAATATTCTTTCGAAAACTAAACCAATTTGACCGCCAAGTTCTTTTTTGTTTCAATCCCAAGGGATTCAGTGAAAACGCCGCATAAATGAGGTTTTCAAAACACCCCCATAATTGGGTTAATACCTGAATGTTATCTTTCTCAATTATTAATCAGATGTTATTTTTATTGTCATTAGATTACAGGAAGATACACATATTTTATGGCCCAAAATTATTATGCTAAGCAGTTAGATTACCTCAAGAGATTACTTAATATAAGCAAAACTGTTATATGTTAACGTTTTCTCAATTGATAGACATAGACGAATGTACACAGAATCAGCACGATTGCGATAAGAATGCTATTTGTACAAATGCTGAAGGATCGTTCCGCTGTGATTGCATCGGTGGTTATACTGGAAACGGTACATCTTGCCAAGGTAAATGTGTTTGATGTCGTTTATTGTGCGCCAGTCTCGCTGACATTTTTTGGGAAAAAAATACCGCCCTTAAAAGAATTTCGGGGAGGAAAAAGATTTTTATGCACATGTTTTTTCCTGACCGATACGGTATAACTTCTTCTTTTTATGTTAACAGATATAAACGAATGTTTACCAAGCCCGAACGAGTGTCATGATAATGCCGCATGTACTAATACAGAAGGGTCCTTTTCCTGTGTTTGCAATAATGGATTTACGGGAAACGGCACAATTTGCAAAGGTAATTTATGGCTTTATTTTTTGCCAAGCGACTTTAGCTTTTTGATTTAGAATACGCCATGTCAGATATATAAAATTTATTTGCACTCCTCAAATGTTTATTATTTTCCATCCAACCAATATTATTCACAAAGCAGCATTTTATTTCTTGTCGTTTAAATTTCTAACATTTACGGACTTTCTATTTCGAATGCTATTTGGGGTAATAGCAAAGTCTCTTTCCCATGCACTTATCGCACTTCATTCTAAGGTTTGTGCTTACAGTACTGCCAAGAAATAACTTAACAAAAACTGCGTCCAAGATGCGTGCATTTTGCGTCTGGTGTTCGGGTGTGAGCGCCTGCGGGTGCGTCCGTGTTGCGTCTGCCGCGCGTCTGCGTTGCGTCTACTCTGCGTCTTCGGGCGCTCGCAACTGCGTCCACTTTGTATCCGCGGGTTATCGGACGGATAGATACCGTCCGAAAATATCGTGCCTTTCCGATTTCGTGGATACGAACGAGTATTTGTTAAAAATCCCTTCGCTGTGATTAGTAACTCATTTTCAACCTTTCAAACGAGGGCCATTTTTTATTATAATACTGGGTACCAATTTCCCATGCCTTATAACGTCGATGTATTTGTTTCTTGTCTTCTTACCTATTTAATTTGGAATTGCAAATACTTGAGTTTTATGATGTTCTGAAAGTTAGGTTATATATATACAGACTTAAGTTTTCAACGCAAGTTACACGCGGTGACAACGCGCTTTTGTCTCAAAGTAAAACTTGTTTGGATCGAAACAATGAGTCATCGCCAGACTTTCATTGTAAGGTTTTAAATAGATTATGTAAAAAGATTTTTTATATTTTTAACGGTGTAAGTTCAAGTGAGCATGGCCAAGGGGGACACGTAATTGTAGTAATTTTTTTCAAGAGAAACGACAACAGCTAACGAAAGATCATATTTCAAACACGTGCAAACACTGAAGTGACAAATATTTTTTGTTAGTCTAAAATCGATGATGGGCAAACTTTCGCAATACGCCAGAAATACAACTATGTCTTTTATGCTATTAACATAGATGTAATCACATGTGGTTCTCGTGCGCAAGAATACGAAAAGATTTGAAAAAATATTCTTTCGAAAACTAAACCAATTTGACCGCCAAGTTCTTTTTTGTTTCAATCCCAAGGGATTCAGTGAAAACGCCGCATAAATGAGGTTTTCAAAACACCCCCATAATTGGGTTAATACCTGAATGTTATCTATCTCAATTATTAATCAGATGTTATTTTTATTGTCATTAGATTACAGGAAGATACACATATTTTATGGCCCAAAATTATTATGCTAAGCAGTTAGATTACCTCAAGAGATTACTTAATATAAGCAAAACTGTTATATGTTAACGTTTTCTCAATTGATAGACATAGACGAATGTACAGAGAATCAGCACGATTGCGATAAGAATGCTATTTGTACAAATGCAGAAGGATCGTTCAGCTGTGATTGCATCGGTGGTTATACTGGAAACGGTACATCTTGCCAAGGTAAATGTGTTTCATGCCGATTATGTTGCGCCAGTCTCGCTGAAATTTTTTGGGAAAAAAATACCGCCCTTAAAAGAATTTCGGGGAGGAAAAAGATTTTTATGCACATGTTTTTTCCTGACCGATACGGTATAACTTCTTCTTTTTATGTTAACAGATATAAACGAATGTTTACCAAGCCCGAACGATTGTCATGATAATGCCGCATGTACTAATACAGAAGGGTCCTTTTCCTGTGTTTGCAATAATGGATTTACGGGAAACGGCACAATTTGCAAAGGTAACTTATGGCTTTATTTTTTCCTAAGCGACATTAGCTTCTTGATTTAGAATACGCCATGTCAGATATATAAAATTTAGTTGCACTCCTCAAATATTTATTATTTTCCATCCAACCAATATTATTCACAAAGCAGCATTTTATTTCTTGTCGTTTAAATTGCTAACATTTACGGGCTTTCTATTTCGAATGCTATTTGTGGTAATAGCAAAGTCTCTCTCCGATGTACTTCTTGCACTTCATTCTAAAGTTCGTATTTACCTTTTTTTTTAAATTTGTGTGTTTATTCTTACAGTTTTGTAGTTTGTTCTTTATATATTAAACTGTGCGTTTTATAAAAAAGTGAATGAATGTTTAACAGAATACAGTGGGCAAGAATACGGAAAGATTTGCCATATATTCTTTCCAAAACTACATCAATATGGCTGCCAAGATGTTTGTTGTTTTAATCCCAAGCGATTCAGTGAAAACGCCCTATGGACGAGGTTTTCAAAACACAACCAAAATTGAGTTCATACCTGAATGTTATCTTTCTCAATTTTTAATCACATGTTTTTTTTATTGTCATTAGATTGTAGGAAGATACACATATTTTATGGCCAAAACTTATCATGCTAAGCAGTTAGATTACCAGGAGAGATTACTTAATATAAGAAAAACTGTTATTTGTTAACGTTTTTTTCAATTGATAGACATAGATGAATGTACACAGAATCAGCACGATTGCGATAAGAATGCTGTTTGTACAAATGCTGAAGGATCGTTTAGCTGTGATTGCATCGGTGGTTATACTGGAAACGGTACATCTTGCCAAGGTAAATGTGTTTCATGTCGATTACTTTGCAGCAGTTTCGCTGGCATTTTTGGGGGAAAAAATACCACCCCTTAAGACAATTTGAAAAAGGGAAGACGCATTTTATGCACATGTGTTTTCCTGACATATACGGTTTAACTTTTTCCTTTTATCTTAACAGATATTAACGAATGTTTACCGAGCTTTAACCAATGCCATGATAATGCCGCATGTACCAATACAGAAGGGTCCTTTTCCTGTGTTTGCAATATTGGGTTTACGGGAAATGGCACAATTTGCAAAGTTAATTTATTTCTTTATTTTTTCCCGAGCGACATTAGTTTCTTGATTTAGAACATTCCATCTCAGATATATAAAATTTATTTGCACTCTTCAAATATTTATCATTTTCCACCGAACCAATATTGTTCACAAAGCAGCATTTCATTTCTTGTCGTTTAAATTGCTTACATTTATGAACTTTCTATTTCCATTGCTATTTCGGGTAATAGCAAAGTCTTTTTCCCATGTACTTATCGCACTTCATTCTAAGTTTTGTACTCACAGTACTGCCAAGAAATAACTTAACAAAAACCGCGTCCAAGACGCGTGCAATTTTCGTCCGGTGTTCGGGTGTGAGCGCCTGCGGGTGCGTCCGTGCTGCGTCTGCCGCGCGTTTGCGTTGCGTCTACTCTTCGTCTTCGGGCGCTCGCAACTGCGTCCACTTTGTGTCCGCGGGCGAACGGACAGATAGATACCGTCGGAAAATGTCGTGCCTTTCCGATTTCGTGGATACGAACGAGTATTTGTTAAACATCCCGGCGCTGTGATTAGTAACTCATTTTTAACGTTTCAAACGAAAGCAATTTTTTATTATAATACTTGGTACCAATTTCCCATGCCTTATAACGTCGATGTATTTGTTTCTTGTATGCCTTACGTATTTAATTTGGAATTGCATATACTTGAATATTATGATGTGCTGAAAATTGGGTTATATATATACAGACTTAAAATTTCAACAGAAACTACGCGCTGTGACAACGCGCTTTTGTCTCAAAGTAAAACTTGTTCTGATCGAAACAATGAGTCATCGCCAGACTTTCATTGTAAGGTCTTAAATAGATTATATAAAAAGATTTTTTATATTTTTGACGGTGTAAGTTCAGGTGAGCATGGCTAAAGGGGACACGTATTTGCAGTAATTTATAGAAGAGAAAGGACAAAAGTTAACGCAAGATCATATTTCAAAAACGTGCAAACACTGAAGTGACAAAATTTTTTTTTTAGTCTAAAATCGATGATGGGCAATTTTTCGCAATACGCCAGAAATACAATTATGTCTTTTATGCTATTAACATAGATGTAATCACATGTGGTTCTCGTGGGCAAGAATACGAAAAGATTTGAAAAAATATTCTTTCGAAAACTAAACCAATTTGACCGCCAAGTTCTTTTTTGTTTCAATCATAAGGGATTCAGTGAAAACGCCGCATAAATGAGGTTTTCAAAACACCCCCATAATTGGGTTAATACCTGAATGTTATCTTTCTCAATTTTTCATCGGATGTTAATTTTATTGTCATTAGATTACAGGAAGATACAAATATTTTATGCCCCAAAGCTATCATGCTAAGCAGTTAGACTACCAGGAAAGATTACTGATTTATAAAAGCCAAACTATTATTTGTTAACGTTTCATTCAATTGATAGACATAGACGAATGTACACAGAATCAGCACGATTGCGATAAGAATGCTATTTGTACAAATGCTGAAGGATCGTTCCGCTGTGATTGCATCGGTGGTTATACTGGAAACGGTACATCTTGCCAAGGTAAATGTGTTTGATGTCGTTTATTGTGCGCCAGTCTCGCTGACATTTTTTGGGAAAAAAATACCGCCCTTAAAAGAATTTCGGGGAGGAAAAAGATTTTTTTGCACATGTTTTTTCCTGACCGATACGGTATAACTTCTTCTTTTTATGTTAACAGATATAAACGAATGTTTACCAAGCCCGAACGAGTGTCATGATAATGCCGCATGTACTAATACAGAAGGGTCGTTTTCCTGTGTTTGCAATAATGGATTTACGGGAAACGGCACAATTTGCAAAGGTAATTTATGGCTTTATTTTTTCCCAAGCGACTTTAGCTTCTTGATTTAGAATACGCCATGTCAGATATATAAAATTTATTTGCACTCCTCAAATGTTTATTATTTTCCATCCAACCAATATTATTCACAAAGCAGCATTATATTTCTTGTCGTTTAAATTTCTAACATTTACGGATTTTCTATTTCGAATGCTAATTGTGGTAATAGCAAAGTCTCTCTCCGATGTACTTGCCGCACTTCATTCGAAACTTCGTACTTACAGTTTTCCTTAAATTTGTGTGTTTATTCTTACAGTTTTGTAGTTTGTTCTTTATACATTAAACTGTACGTTTTATAAAAAAGTGAATGAATGTTTAACAAAATACAGTGGGCAAGAATACGGATAGATTTGTAATATATTCTTTCGAGAACTACATCAATATGGCTACCAAGTTCTTTATTGTTTTAATCCCAAGCGATTCAGTGAAAACGCCCTATGGACGAGGTTTTCAAAACACACCCAAAATTGAGTTAATACCTGAATGTTATCTTTCTCAATTTTTAATCAGATGTTATTTTTATTGTCATTAGATTATAGGAAGATACACATATTTTATGGCCCAAAATTATTATGCTAAGCAGTTAGATTACCAGGAGAGATTACTTAATATAAGCAAAACTGTTATTTGTTAACGTTTTTTCCAATTGATAGACATAGACGAATGTACACAGAATCAGCACGATTGCAATAAGAATGCTGTTTGTACAAATGCTGAAGGATCGTTTAGCTGTGATTGCATCGGTGGTTATACTGGAAACGGTACATCTTGCCAAGGTAAATGTGTTTCATGTCGATTACTGTGCGCCAGTCTCGCTGACATTTTTGGGGGAAAAAATACCACCCCTTAAGACAACTTGAAAGAGGGAAGACGCATTTTATGCACATGTGTTTTCCTGACATATACGGTATAATTTTTTCCTTTTATTTTAACAGATATAAACGAATGTTTACCAAGCTTTAACCAATGCCATGATAATGCCGCATGTACCAATACAGAAGGGTCCTTTTCCTGTGTTTGCAATAATGGGTTTACGGGAAACGGCACAATTTGCAAAGGTAATTTATTTCTTTATTTTTTCCCAAGCGACATTAGCTTCTTGATTTAGAACATGCCATCTTAGATATATAATATTTATTTGCACTCCTTAAATATTTATTGTTTTCCACCGAACCAATATTATTGACAAAGCAGCATTTCATTTCTGTTCGTTGAAATTGCTTACATTTACGAACTCTCTTTTTAGCCAATTTATAATATCCGGATTATAAATTAAAGTTAATGGAGAAATGCTGTTAACATTGTTCAATTGCAAAGTTCGTACATTTGTTGGAGATTGTCCAAGTGCGCGGAATTTCACGTCGTGCGCAATTGTCAGTCATTAACCCAATGCATCAGCTATCACGCGCTGTGCACGATGCAAACATGTGCGCATCATGTCAAATGTAATCCAACAACTAACAGACAGACAATATTGTCTTTGTTGACATTGATCAACCAATAGAAATAGTTTCCGTAGGATATAAACGGATGAGGCGCATTTATTAGGTATCAATTTGTTCTAAACTTGAGAGAGATACGATAGGGAGCACGAAATTGTTTCAATATTTGTCGAGCATTTATTTACATATTTTGTGACCTATTGCTTCGGAATGCTTCCTGTTTCGTCATGAGAACTCTATAGAAAAGCTGGGAATAGTAAGAGCTCTAATACGAACGCGAATGATACGGCAAGTCTTCAGCGTCTCTGTGTCGTCTGTGTCGAGAAGGGGTTGCCAAGCCACGAAACATCTTAATTTCACGGCTCGAGAAACACGCAGCTATTTCGACGCCGACGGTGGTGAGTAATCCTACGATATCGCAACAGCCTGACGATACTCGATCATCTCTACTTTCGGAAGACCAGTTGGCGCAAATACAGACAATTTCTACCCGCAGCGTCGAAGAATTGGTGGCAGAAATAGCGGGCAATGAGGCCCGTGCTACAGTCGAACCATGTCCAACTCGCCACCTCAATGAAATATAAGAACAGCAGCAATCCTGTTATTGCCATTCGCGACGAAAACGAGGTCGGTACAACAGACATTTCAATGACCCCAACGTCAAACGTGGTCAAAGCGATCGACCGGGAGAGAGCGTGCCGTATGGTAATAATTGTCATTAGGTTCCCGGGGCCATATTTCAAGAAAATTCATGCAGGCGGGTGAGATTTTTTGTTTTGTCTAAGCAACTGCCTAAGAGCATTTCGACAAATAACCAACCAGACGATGCCCTAGTATTGACAAGAATTTCTTAAAAGAAAATGTTTCATTGTAAGATTCAATCCGGCTTAGGTGAAACAGATTTAAAACGCATCATAAATATATGTCAAAAAAAAAAAAAAAAAAAAAAAAAATGCTAGCATGGTCAGCTGTGCTTGCCGCATTGCCAATGGTTTGATCACATAATTGTAATATAGAAGCTTTGTGGGGAAGCTGCTGGTAATTGTCATGGCCCCATCCAGGTTTCCTGTCTTTCAGGTTTTTCCCGGCCTTCCTGATGATCCAGCTGTAGTATAACCAATGGCAGTGCTCAAACACAGGTCTTACCATCGCCGGCTAAAGCTGTCTACTATACGATTACAGCTATTGTGGGAGCTGGGCTGCTCGTCTATGGGGAATACACATTCTGTGTATTTGTGGGGTTGAAGTGCTCCTAATGATCACTTTCTGGCCATAGACTCACATTATTTATTGTAAATATATATTCCATGCAAGTTCTAGGAACTGTCCAAGGGGATTGTAACCCCTTGGACAGGTTAATGTTATGGGGGATTGTAACCCCTCTAACATTGCCTGATGGGGATTGTAACCCCAAGGCATCCAGTCGCCTAGCGGGCATATATACACCCCGCTAGGTTATACAAGCTTGCATATTTATGAGTCTATGATAACACTAACAATGCTATGTAATCAATTTTTTACTACCGGAGTACTTCACCCTCAACGACCCATCTCTCCCACACAATTACTTGTTTGTCTGTTTTGTTGTCGTAGCGGTCAAATCAAAAGCTTTGATACATTAAAGCCAATTTATAATATCCGGATTATAAATTAAAGTTAATGGAGAAATGCTGTTAACATTGTTCAATTGCAAAGTTCGTACATTTGTTGGAGATTGTCCAAGTGCGCGGAATTTCACGTCGTGCGCAATTGTCAGTCATTAACCCAATGCATCAGCTATCACGCGCTGTGCACGATGCAAACATGTGCGCATCATGTCAAATGTAATCCAACAACTAACAGACAGACAATATTGTCTTTGTTGACATTGATCAACCAATAGAAATAGTTTCCGTAGGATATAAACGGATGAGGCGCATTTATTAGGTATCAATTTGTTCTAAACTTGAGAGAGATACGATAGGGAGCACGAAATTGTTTCCCCACCCACCCACCTCATCAGGGCTAACAACGGACAGGAACAATCTGAAAATGGACATTGGAATATGTACACAGACATCGCATTATTTATTGTAAATATAATCCATGCAAGTTCTAGGAACTGTCCAAGGGGATTGTAACCTCTTGGACAGGTTAATGTTATGGGGGATTGTAACCCCTCTAACATTGCCTGACGGGGATTGTAACCCCAAGGGCTCCAGTCACCTAGCGGGCATATATACACCCCACTAGGTAATCTATCTCATCGGGATTAACAATGGAGAGGAACAATCGGAAATGGACATTGGAAGATGCACACAGACAATGTAATATAATATAGTAGTCTATCTGAAATTATGAGGGCTTTGTTATTTGGATTTGGTTTTACTTCAATATGAATAAAATTTTGGTCTTGGGGTTGAAGTGCTCCTAATGATCACTTTCTGGCCATAGACTCACATTATTTATTGTAAATATATATTCCATGCAAGTTCTAGGAACTGTCCAAGGGGATTGTAACCCCTTGGACAGGTTAATGTTATGGGGGATTGTAACCCCTCTAACATTGCCTGATGGGGATTGTAACCCCAAGGCATCCAGTCGCCTAGCGGGCATATATACACCCCGCTAGGTTATACAAGCTTGCATATTTATGAGTCTATGATAACACTAACAATGCTATGTAATCAATTTTTTACTACCGGAGTACTTCACCCTCAACGACCCATCTCTCCCACACAATTACTTGTTTGTCTGTTTTGTTGTCGTAGCGGTCAAATCAAAAGCTTTGATACATTAACGAATGCTATTTGGGGTAATAGCAAAGTCTCTTTCCCATGCACTTATCGCACTTCATTCTAAGGTTTGTGCTTACAGTACTGCCAAGAAATAACTTAACAAAAATTGCGTCCAAGACGCGTGCATTTTGCGTCCGGTGTTCGGGTGTGAGCGCCTGCGGGTGCGTCCGTGTTGCGTCTGCCGCGCGTCTGCGTTGCGTCTACTCTGCGTCTTCGGGCGTTCACAACTGCGTCCACTTTGCATCCGCAGGTTATCGGACGGATAGATACCGTCGGAAAATATCGTGCCTTTCCGATTTCGTGGATACGAACGAGTATTTGTTAAAAATCCCTTCGCTGTGATTAGTAACTCATTTTCAACGTTTCAAACGAGGGCCATTTTTTATTATAATACTGGGTACCAATTTCCCATGCCTTATAACGTCGATGTATTTGTTTCTTGTCTTCTTACCTATTTAATTTGGAATTGCAAATACTTGAGTTTTATGATGTTCTGAAAGTTAGGTTATATATATACAGACTTAAATTTTCAACGCAAGCTACACGCGGTGACAACGCGCTTTTGTCTCAAAGTAAAACTTGTTTGGACCGAAACAATGAGTCATCGCCAGACTTTCATTGTAAGGTCTTAAATAGATTATGTAAAAAGATTTTTTATATTTTTAACGGTGTAAGTTCAAGTGAGCATGGCCAAGGGGGACACGTAATTGTAGTAATTTTTTTCAAGAGAAACGACAACAGCTAACGAAAGATCATATTTCAAACACGTGCAAACACTGAAGTGACAAATATTTTTTGTTAGTCTAAAATCGATGATGGGCAAACTTTCGCAATACGCCAGAAATACAATTATGTCTTTTATGCTATTAACATAGATGTAATCACATGTGGTTCTCGTGCGCAAGAATACGAAAAGATTTGAAAAAATATTCTTTCGAAAACTAAACCAATTTGACCGCCAAGTTCTTTTTTGTTTCAATCCCAAGGGATTCAGTGAAAACGCCGCATAAATGAGGTTTTCAAAACACCCCCATAATTGGGTTTATACCTAAATGTTATCTTTCTCAATTATTAATCAGATGTTATTTTTATTGTCATTAGATTACAGGAAGATACACATATTTTATGGCCCAAAATTATTATGCTAAGCAGTTAGATTACCTCAAGAGATTACTTAATATAAGCAAAACTGTTATATGTTAACGTTTTCTCAATTGATAGACATAGACGAATGTACACAGAATCAGCACGATTGCGATAAGAATGCTATTTGTACAAATGCTGAAGGATCGTTCCGCTGTGATTGCATCGGTGGTTATACTGGAAACGGTACATCTTGCCAAGGTAAATGTGTTTGATGTCGTTTATTGTGCGCCAGTCTCGCTGACATTTTTTGGGAAAAAAATACCGCCCTTAAAAGAATTTCGGGGAGGAAAAAGATTTTTATGCACATGTTTTTTCCTGACCGATACGGTATAACTTCTTCTTTTTATGTTAACAGATATAAACGAATGTTTACCAAGCCCGAACGAGTGTCATGATAATGCCGCATGTACTAATACAGAAGGGTCCTTTTCCTGTGTTTGCAATAATGGGTTTACGGGAAACGGCACAATTTGCAAAGGTAATTTATTTCTTTATTTTTTGCCAAGCGACTTTAGCTTTTTGATTTAGAATACGCCATGTCAGATATATAAAATTTATTTGCACTCCTCAAATGTTTATTATTTTCCATCCAACCAATATTATTCACAAAGCAGCATTTTATTTCTTGTCGTTTAAATTTCTAACATTTACGGACTTTCTATTTCGAATGCTATTTGGGGTAATAGCAAAGTCTCTTTCCCATGCACTTATCGCACTTCATTCTAAGGTTTGTGCTTACAGTACTGCCAAGAAATAACTTAACAAAAACTGCGTCCAAGACGCGTGCATTTTGCGTCTGGTGTTCGGGTGTGAGCGCCTGCGGTTGCGTCCGTGTTGCGTCTGCCGCGCGTCTGCGTTGCGTCTACTCTGCGTCTTCGGGCGCTCGCAACTGCGTCCACTTTGTATCCGCGGGTTATCGGACGGATAGATACCGTCCGAAAATATCGTGCCTTTCCGATTTCGTGGATACGAACGAGTATTTGTTAAAAATCCCTTCGCTGTGATTAGTAACTCATTTTCAACGTTTCAAACGAGGGCCATTTTTTATTATAATACTGGGTACCAATTTCCCATGCCTTATAACGTCGATGTATTTGTTTCTTGTCTTCTTACCTATTTAATTTGGAATTGCAAATACTTGAGTTTTATGATGTTCTGAAAGTTGGGTTATATATATACAGACTTAAGTTTTCAACACAAGCTACGCGCTGTGACAACGCGCTTTTGTCTCAAAGTAAAACTTGTTTGGATCGAAACAATGAGTCATCGCCAGACTTTCATTGTAAGGTTTTAAATAGATTATGTAAAAAGATTTTTTATATTTTTAACGGTGTAAGTTCAAGTGAGCATGGCCAAGGGGGACACGTAATTGTAGTAATTTTTTTCAAGAGAAACGACAACAGCTAACGAAAGATCATATTTCAAACACGTGCAAACACTGAAGTGACAAATATTTTTTGTTAGTCTAAAATCGATGATGGGCAAACTTTCGCAATACGCCAGAAATACAACTATGTCTTTTATGCTATTAACATAGATGTAATCACATGTGGTTCTCGTGCGCAAGAATACGAAAAGATTTGAAAAAATATTCTTTCGAAAACTAAACCAATTTGACCGCCAAGTTCTTTTTTGTTTCAATCCCAAGGGATTCAGTGAAAACGCCGCATAAATGAGGTTTTCAAAACACCCCCATAATTGGGTTAATACCTGAATGTTATCTATCTCAATTATTAATCAGATGTTATTTTTATTGTCATTAGATTACAGGAAGATACACATATTTTATGGCCCAAAATTATTATGCTAAGCAGTTAGATTACCTCAAGAGATTACTTAATATAAGCAAAACTGTTATATGTTAACGTTTTCTCAATTGATAGACATAGACGAATGTACAGAGAATCAGCACGATTGCGATAAGAATGCTATTTGTACAAATGCAGAAGGATCGTTCAGCTGTGATTGCATCGGTGGTTATACTGGAAACGGTACATCTTGCCAAGGTAAATGTGTTTCATGCCGATTATGTTGCGCCAGTCTCGCTGAAATTTTTTGGGAAAAAAATACCGCCCTTAAAAGAATTTCGGGGAGGAAAAAGATTTTTATGCACATGTTTTTTCCTGACCGATACGGTATAACTTCTTCTTTTTATGTTAACAGATATAAACGAATGTTTACCAAGCCCGAACGATTGTCATGATAATGCCGCATGTACTAATACAGAAGGGTCCTTTTCCTGTGTTTGCAATAATGGATTTACGGGAAACGGCACAATTTGCAAAGGTAACTTATGGCTTTATTTTTTCCTAAGCGACATCAGCTTCTTGATTTAGAATACGCCATGTCAGATATATAAAATTTAGTTGCACTCCTCAAATATTTATTATTTTCCATCCAACCAATATTATTCACAAAGCAGCATTTTATTTCTTGTCGTTTAAATTGCTAACATTTACGGGCTTTCTATTTCGAATGCTATTTGTGGTAATAGCAAAGTCTCTCTCCGATGTACTTGTTGCACTTCATTCTAAAGTTCGTACTTACCTTTTTTTTTAAATTTGTGTGTTTATTCTTACAGTTTTGTAGTTTGTTCTTTATATATTAAACTGTGCGTTTTATAAAAAAGTGAATGAATGTTTAACAGAATACAGTGGGCAAGAATACGGAAAGATTTGCCATATATTCTTTCCAAAACTACATTAATATGGCTGCCAAGATGTTTGTTGTTTTAATCCCAAGCGATTCAGTGAAAACGCCCTATGGACGAGGTTTTCAAAACACAACCAAAATTGAGTTCATACCTGAATGTTATCTTTCTCAATTTTTAATCACATGTTTTTTTTATTGTCATTAGATTGTAGGAAGATACACATATTTTATGGCCAAAACTTATCATGCTAAGCAGTTAGATTACCAGGAGAGATTACTTAATATAAGAAAAACTGTTATTTGTTAACGTTTTTTTCAATTGATAGACATAGATGAATGTACACAGAATCAGCACGATTGCGATAAGAATGCTGTTTGTACAAATGCTGAAGGATCGTTTAGCTGTGATTGCATCGGTGGTTATACTGGAAACGGTACATCTTGCCAAGGTAAATGTGTTTCATGTCGATTACTTTGCAGCAGTTTCGCTGGCATTTTTGGGGGAAAAAATACCACCCCTTAAGACAATTTGAAAAAGGGAAGACGCATTTTATGCACATGTGTTTTCCTGACATATACGGTTTAACTTTTTCCTTTTATCTTAACAGATATTAACGAATGTTTACCAAGCTTTAACCAATGTCATGATAATGCCGCATGTACTAATACAGAAGGGTCCTTTTCCTGTGTTTGCAATAATGGGTTTACGGGAAATGGCACAATTTGCAAAGTTAATTTATTTCTTTATTTTTTCCCGAGCGACATTAGTTTCTTGATTTAGAACATTCCATCTCAGATATATAAAATTTATTTGCACTCTTCAAATATTTATCATTTTCCACCGAACCAATATTGTTCACAAAGCAGCATTTCATTTCTTGTCGTTTAAATTGCTTACATTTATGAACTTTCTATTTCCATTGCTATTTCGGGTAATAGCAAAGTCTTTTTCCCATGTACTTATCGCACTTCATTCTAAGTTTTGTACTCACAGTACTGCCAAGAAATAACTTAACAAAAACCGCGTCCAAGACGCGTGCAATTTTCGTCCGGTGTTCGGGTGTGAGCGCCTGCGGGTGCGTCCGTGCTGCGTCTGCCGCGCGTTTGCGTTGCGTCTACTCTTCGTCTTCGGGCGCTCGCAACTGCGTCCACTTTGTGTCCGCGGGCGAACGGACAGATAGATACCGTCGGAAAATGTCGTGCCTTTCCGATTTCGTGGATACGAACGAGTATTTGTTAAACATCCCGGCGCTGTGATTAGTAACTCATTTTTAACGTTTCAAACGAGGGCAATTTTTTATTATAATACTGGGTACCAATTTCCCATGCCTTATAACGTCGATGTATTTGTTTCTTGTATGCCTTACGTATTTAATTTGGAATTGCATATACTTGAATTTTATGATGTGCTGAAAATTGGGTTATATATATACAGACTTAAAATTTCAACAGAAACTACGCGCTGTGACAACGCGCTTTTGTCTCAAAGTAAAACTTGTTCTGATCGAAACAATGAGTCATCGCCAGACTTTCATTGTAAGGTCTTAAATAGATTATATAAAAAGATTTTTTATATTTTTGACGGTGTAAGTTCAGGTGAGCATGGCTAAAGGGGACACGTATTTGCAGTAATTTATAGAAGAGAAAGGACAAAAGTTAACGCAAGATCATATTTCAAAAACGTGCAAACACTGAAGTGACAAAATTTTTTTTTTAGTCTAAAATCGATGATGGGCAATTTTTCGCAATACGCCAGAAATACAATTATGTCTTTTATGCTATTAACATAGATGTAATCACATGTGGTTCTCGTGGGCAAGAATACGAAAAGATTTGAAAAAATATTCTTTCGAAAACTAAACCAATTTGACCGCCAAGTTCTTTTTTGTTTCAATCATAAGGGATTCAGTGAAAACGCCGCATAAATGAGGTTTTCAAAACACCCCCATAATTGGGTTAATACCTGAATGTTATCTTTCTCAATTTTTCATCGGATGTTAATTTTATTGTCATTAGATTACAGGAAGATACAAATATTTTATGCCCCAAAGCTATCATGCTAAGCAGTTAGACTACCAGGAAAGATTACTGATTGATAAAAGCCAAACTATTATTTGTTAACGTTTCATTCAATTGATAGACATAGACGAATGTGCACAGAATCAGCACGATTGCGATAAGAATGCTATTTGTACAAATGCTGAAGGATCGTTCAGCTGTGATTGCATCGGTGGTTATACTGGAAACGGTACATCTTGCCAAGGTAAATGTGTTTCATGCCGATTATGTTGCGCCAGTCTCGCTGAAATTTTTTGGGAAAAAAATACCGCCCTTAAAAGAATTTCGGGGAGGAAAAAGATTTTTATGCACATGTTTTTTCCTGACCGATACGGTATAACTTCTTCTTTTTATGTTAACAGATATAAACGAATGTTTACCAAGCCCGAACGAGTGTCATGATAATGCCGCATGTACTAATACAGAAGGGTCGTTTTCCTGTGTTTGCAATAATGGATTTACGGGAAACGGCACAATTTGCAAAGGTAATTTATGGCTTTATTTTTTCCCAAGCGACTTTAGCTTCTTGATTTAGAATACGCCATGTCAGATATATAAAATTTATTTGCACTCCTCAAATGTTTATTATTTTCCATCCAACCAATATTATTCACAAAGCAGCATTATATTTCTTGTCGTTTAAATTTCTAACATTTACGGATTTTCTATTTCGAATGCTAATTGTGGTAATAGCAAAGTCTCTCTCCGATGTACTTGCCGCACTTCATTCGAAACTTCGTACTTACAGTTTTCCTTAAATTTGTGTGTTTATTCTTACAGTTTTGTAGTTTGTTCTTTATACATTAAACTGTACGTTTTATAAAAAAGTGAATGAATGTTTAACAAAATACAGTGGGCAAGAATACGGATAGATTTGTAATATATTCTTTCGAAAACTACATCAATATGGCTACCAAGTTCTTTATTGTTTTAATCCCAAGCGATTCAGTGAAAACGCCCTATGGACGAGGTTTTCAAAACACACCCAAAATTGAGTTAATACCTGAATGTTATCTTTCTCAATTTTTAATCAGATGTTATTTTTATTGTCATTAGATTATAGGAAGATACACATATTTTATGGCCCAAAATTATTATGCTAAGCAGTTAGATTACCAGGAGAGATTACTTAATATAAGCAAAACTGTTATTTGTTAACGTTTTTTCCAATTGATAGACATAGACGAATGTACACAGAATCAGCACGATTGCAATAAGAATGCTGTTTGTACAAATGCTGAAGGATCGTTTAGCTGTGATTGCATCGGTGGTTATACTGGAAACGGTACATCTTGCCAAGGTAAATGTGTTTCATGTCGATTACTGTGCGCCGGTCTCGCTGACATTTTTGGGGGAAAAAATACCACCCCTTAAGACAACTTGAAAGAGGGAAGACGCATTTTATGCACATGTGTTTTCCTGACATATACGGTATAATTTTTTCCTTTTATTTTAACAGATATAAACGAATGTTTACCAAGCTTTAACCAATGCCATGATAATGCCGCATGTACCAATACAGAAGGGTCCTTTTCCTGTGTTTGCAATAATGGGTTTACGGGAAACGGCACAATTTGCAAAGGTAATTTATTTCTTTATTTTTTCCCAAGCGGCATTAGCTTCTTGATTTAGAACATGCCATCTTAGATATATAATATTTATTTGCACTCCTTAAATATTGATTGTTTTCCACCGAACCAATATTATTGACAAAGCAGCATTTCATTTCTTTTCGTTGAAATTGCTTACATTTACGAACTTTCTTTTTCGAATGCTATTTGGGGTAATAGCAAAGTCTCTTTCCCATGCACTTATCGCACTTCATTCTAAGGTTTGTGCTTACAGTACTGCCAAGAAATAACTTAACAAAAATTGCGTCCAAGACGCGTGCATTTTGCGTCCGGTGTTCGGGTGTGAGCGCCTGCGGGTGCGTCCGTGTTGCGTCTGCCGCGCGTCTGCGTTGCGTCTACTCTGCGTCTTCGGGCGCTCGCAACTGCGTCCACTTTGCATCCGCGGGTTATCGGACGGATAGATACCGTCGGAAAATATCGTGCCTTTCCGATTTCGTGGATACGCACGAGTATTTGTTAAAAATCCCTTCGCTGTGATTAGTAACTCATTTTCAACGTTTCAAACGAGGGCCATTTTTTATTATAATACTGGGTACCAATTTCCCATGCCTTATAACGTCGATGTATTTGTTTCTTGTCTTCTTACCTATTTAATTTGGAATTGCAAATACTTGAGTTTTATGATGTTCTGAAAGTTAGGTTATATATATACAGACTTAAATTTTCAACGCAAGCTACACGCGGTGACAACGCGCTTTTGTCTCAAAGTAAAACTTGTTTGGACCGAAACAATGAGTCATCGCCAGACTTTCATTGTAAGGTCTTAAATAGATTATGTAAAAAGATTTTTTATATTTTTAACGGTGTAAGTTCAAGTGAGCATGGCCAAGGGGGACACGTAATTGTAGTAATTTTTTTCAAGAGAAACGACAACAGCTAACGAAAGATCATATTTCAAACACGTGCAAACACTGAAGTGACAAATATTTTTTGTTAGTCTAAAATCGATGATGGGCAAACTTTCGCAATACGCCAGAAATACAATTATGTCTTTTATGCTATTAACATAGATGTAATCACATGTGGTTCTCGTGCGCAAGAATACGAAAAGATTTGAAAAAATATTCTTTCGAAAACTAAACCAATTTGACCGCCAAGTTCTTTTTTGTTTCAATCCCAAGGGATTCAGTGAAAACGCCGCATAAATGAGGTTTTCAAAACACCCCCATAATTGGGTTTATACCTAAATGTTATCTTTCTCAATTATTAATCAGATGTTATTTTTATTGTCATTAGATTACAGGAAGATACACATATTTTATGGCCCAAAATTATTATGCTAAGCAGTTAGATTACCTCAAGAGATTACTTAATATAAGCAAAACTGTTATATGTTAACGTTTTCTCAATTGATAGACATAGACGAATGTACACAGAATCAGCACGATTGCGATAAGAATGCTATTTGTACAAATGCTGAAGGATCGTTCCGCTGTGATTGCATCGGTGGTTATACTGGAAACGGTACATCTTGCCAAGGTAAATGTGTTTGATGTCGTTTATTGTGCGCCAGTCTCGCTGACATTTTTTGGGAAAAAAATACCGCCCTTAAAAGAATTTCGGGGAGGAAAAAGATTTTTATGCACATGTTTTTTCCTGACCGATACGGTATAACTTCTTCTTTTTATGTTAACAGATATAAACGAATGTTTACCAAGCCCGAACGAGTGTCATGATAATGCCGCATGTACTAATACAGAAGGGTCCTTTTCCTGTGTTTGCAATAATGGATTTACGGGAAACGGCACAATTTGCAAAGGTAATTTATGGCTTTATTTTTTGCCAAGCGACTTTAGCTTTTTGATTTAGAATACGCCATGTCAGATATATAAAATTTATTTGCACTCCTCAAATGTTTATTATTTTCCATCCAACCAATATTATTCACAAAGCAGCATTTTATTTCTTGTCGTTTAAATTTCTAACATTTACGGACTTTCTATTTCGAATGCTATTTGGGGTAATAGCAAAGTCTCTTTCCCATGCACTTATCGCACTTCATTCTAAGGTTTGTGCTTACAGTACTGCCAAGAAATAACTTAACAAAAACTGCGTCCAAGACGCGTGCATTTTGCGTCTGGTGTTCGGGTGTGAGCGCCTGCGGGTGCGTCCGTGTTGCGTCTGCCGCGCGTCTGCGTTGCGTCTACTCTGCGTCTTCGGGCGCTCGCAACTGCGTCCACTTTGTATCCGCGGGTTATCGGACGGATAGATACCGTCCGAAAATATCGTGCCTTTCCGATTTCGTGGATACGAACGAGTATTTGTTAAAAATCCCTTCGCTGTGATTAGTAACTCATTTTCAACGTTTCAAACGAGGGCCATTTTTTATTATAATACTGGGTACCAATTTCCCATGCCTTATAACGTCGATGTATTTGTTTCTTGTCTTCTTACCTATTTAATTTGGAATTGCAAATACTTGAGTTTTATGATGTTCTGAAAGTTAGGTTATATATATACAGACTTAAGTTTTCAACGCAAGTTACACGCGGTGACAACGCGCTTTTGTCTCAAAGTAAAACTTGTTTGGATCGAAACAATGAGTCATCGCCAGACTTTCATTGTAAGGTTTTAAATAGATTATGTAAAAAGATTTTTTATATTTTTAACGGTGTAAGTTCAAGTGAGCATGGCCAAGGGGGACACGTAATTGTAGTAATTTTTTTCAAGAGAAACGACAACAGCTAACGAAAGATCATATTTCAAACACGTGCAAACACTGAAGTGACAAATATTTTTTGTTAGTCTAAAATCGATGATGGGCAAACTTTCGCAATACGCCAGAAATACAACTATGTCTTTTATGCTATTAACATAGATGTAATCACATGTGGTTCTCGTGCGCAAGAATACGAAAAGATTTGAAAAAATATTCTTTCGAAAACTAAACCAATTTGACCGCCAAGTTCTTTTTTGTTTCAATCCCAAGGGATTCAGTGAAAACGCCGCATAAATGAGGTTTTCAAAACACCCCCATAATTGGGTTAATACCTGAATGTTATCTATCTCAATTATTAATCAGATGTTATTTTTATTGTCATTAGATTACAGGAAGATACACATATTTTATGGCCCAAAATTATTATGCTAAGCAGTTAGATTACCTCAAGAGATTACTTAATATAAGCAAAACTGTTATATGTTAACGTTTTCTCAATTGATAGACATAGACGAATGTACAGAGAATCAGCACGATTGCGATAAGAATGCTATTTGTACAAATGCAGAAGGATCGTTCAGCTGTGATTGCATCGGTGGTTATACTGGAAACGGTACATCTTGCCAAGGTAAATGTGTTTCATGCCGATTATGTTGCGCCAGTCTCGCTGAAATTTTTTGGGAAAAAAATACCGCCCTTAAAAGAATTTCGGGGAGGAAAAAGATTTTTATGCACATGTTTTTTCCTGACCGATACGGTATAACTTCTTCTTTTTATGTTAACAGATATAAACGAATGTTTACCAAGCCCGAACGATTGTCATGATAATGCCGCATGTACTAATACAGAAGGGTCCTTTTCCTGTGTTTGCAATAATGGATTTACGGGAAACGGCACAATTTGCAAAGGTAACTTATGGCTTTATTTTTTCCTAAGCGACATTAGCTTCTTGATTTAGAATACGCCATGTCAGATATATAAAATTTAGTTGCACTCCTCAAATATTTATTATTTTCCATCCAACCAATATTATTCACAAAGCAGCATTTTATTTCTTGTCGTTTAAATTGCCAACATTTACGGGCTTTCTATTTCGAATGCTATTTGTGGTAATAGCAAAGTCTCTCTCCGATGTACTTGTTGCACTTCATTCTAAAGTTCGTACTTACCTTTTTTTTTAAATTTGTGTGTTTATTCTTACAGTTTTGTAGTTTGTTCTTTATATATTAAACTGTGCGTTTTATAAAAAAGTGAATGAATGTTTAACAGAATACAGTGGGCAAGAATACGGAAAGATTTGCTTTGCCATATATTCTTTCCAAAACTACATCAATATGGCTGCCAAGATGTTTGTTGTTTTAATCCCAAGCGATTCAGTGAAAACGCCCTATGGACGAGGTTTTCAAAACACAACCAAAATTGAGTTCATACCTGAATGTTATCTTTCTCAATTTTTAATCACATGTTTTTTTTATTGTCATTAGATTGTAGGAAGATACACATATTTTATGGCCAAAACTTATCATGCTAAGCAGTTAGATTACCAGGAGAGATTACTTAATATAAGAAAAACTGTTATTTGTTAACGTTTTTTTCAATTGATAGACATAGATGAATGTACACAGAATCAGCACGATTGCGATAAGAATGCTGTTTGTACAAATGCTGAAGGATCGTTTAGCTGTGATTGCATCGGTGGTTATACTGGAAACGGTACATCTTGCCAAGGTAAATGTGTTTCATGTCGATTACTTTGCAGCAGTTTCGCTGGCATTTTTGGGGGAAAAAATACCACCCCTTAAGACAATTTGAAAAAGGGAAGACGCATTTTATGCACATGTGTTTTCCTGACATATACGGTTTAACTTTTTCCTTTTATCTTAACAGATATTAACGAATGTTTACCAAGCTTTAACCAATGTCATGATAATGCCGCATGTACTAATACAGAAGGGTCCTTTTCCTGTGTTTGCAATAATGGGTTTACGGGAAACGGCACAATTTGCAAAGTTAATTTATTTCTTTATTTTTTCCCGAGCGACATTAGTTTCTTGATTTAGAACATTCCATCTCAGATATATAAAATTTATTTGCACTCTTCAAATATTTATCATTTTCCACCGAACCAATATTGTTCACAAAGCAGCATTTCATTTCTTGTCGTTTAAATTGCTTACATTTATGAACTTTCTATTTCCATTGCTATTTCGGGTAATAGCAAAGTCTTTTTCCCATGTACTTATCGCACTTCATTCTAAGTTTTGTACTCACAGTACTGCCAAGAAATAACTTAACAAAAACCGCGTCCAAGACGCGTGCAATTTTCGTCCGGTGTTCGGGTGTGAGCGCCTGCGGGTGCGTCCGTGCTGCGTCTGCCGCGCGTTTGCGTTGCGTCTACTCTTCGTCTTCGGGCGCTCGCAACTGCGTCCACTTTGTGTCCGCGGGCGAACGGACAGATAGATACCGTCGGAAAATGTCGTGCCTTTCCGATTTCGTGGATACGAACGAGTATTTGTTAAACATCCCGGCGCTGTGATTAGTAACTCATTTTTAACGTTTCAAACGAGGGCAATTTTTTATTATAATACTGGGTACCAATTTCCCATGCCTTATAACGTCGATGTATTTGTTTCTTGTATGCCTTACGTATTTAATTTGGAATTGCATATACTTGAATTTTATGATGTGCTGAAAATTGGGTTATATATATACAGACTTAAAATTTCAACAGAAACTACGCGCTGTGACAACGCGCTTTTGTCTCAAAGTAAAACTTGTTCTGATCGAAACAATGAGTCATCGCCAGACTTTCATTGTAAGGTCTTAAATAGATTATATAAAAAGATTTTTTATATTTTTGACGGTGTAAGTTCAGGTGAGCATGGCTAAAGGGGACACGTATTTGCAGTAATTTATAGAAGAGAAAGGACAAAAGTTAACGCAAGATCATATTTCGAAAACGTGCAAACACTGAAGTGACAAAATTTTTTTTTTAGTCTAAAATCGATGATGGGCAATTTTTCGCAATACGCCAGAAATACAATTATGTCTTTTATGCTATTAACATAGATGTAATCACATGTGGTTCTCGTGGGCAAGAATACGAAAAGATTTGAAAAAATATTCTTTCGAAAACTAAACCAATTTGACCGCCAAGTTCTTTTTTGTTTCAATCATAAGGGATTCAGTGAAAACGCCGCATAAATGAGGTTTTCAAAACACCCCCATAATTGGGTTAATACCTGAACGTTATCTTTCTCAATTTTTCATCGGATGTTAATTTTATTGTCATTAGATTACAGGAAGATACAAATATTTTATGCCCCAAAGCTATCATGCTAAGCAGTTAGACTACCAGGAAAGATTACTGATTGATAAAAGCCAAACTATTATTTGTTAACGTTTCATTCAATTGATAGACATAGACGAATGTGCACAGAATCAGCACGATTGCGATAAGAATGCTATTTGTACAAATGCTGAAGGATCGTTCAGCTGTGATTGCATCGGTGGTTATACTGGAAACGGTACATCTTGCCAAGGTAAATGTGTTTCATGCCGATTATGTTGCGCCAGTCTCGCTGAAATTTTTTGGGAAAAAAATACCGCCCTTAAAAGAATTTCGGGGAGGAAAAAGATTTTTATGCACATGTTTTTTGCTGACCGATACGGTATAACTTCTTCTTTTTATGTTAACAGATATAAACGAATGTTTACCAAGCCCGAACGAGTGTCATGATAATGCCGCATGTACTAATACAGAAGGGTCGTTTTCCTGTGTTTGCAATAATGGATTTACGGGAAACGGCACAATTTGCAAAGGTAATTTATGGCTTTATTTTTTCCCAAGCGACTTTAGCTTCTTGATTTAGAATACGCCATGTCAGATATATCAAATTTATTTGCACTCCTCAAATGTTTATTATTTTCCATCCAACCAATATTATTCACAAAGCAGCATTATATTTCTTGTCGTTTAAATTTCTAACATTTACGGATTTTCTATTTCGAATGCTAATTGTGGTAATAGCAAAGTCTCTCTCCGATGTACTTGCCGCACTTCATTCGAAACTTCGTACTTACAGTTTTCCTTAAATTTGTGTGTTTATTCTTACAGTTTTGTAGTTTGTTCTTTATACATTAAACTGTACGTTTTATAAAAAAGTGAATGAATGTTTAACAAAATACAGTGGGCAAGAATACGGATAGATTTGTAATATATTCTTTCGAGAACTACATCAATATGGCTACCAAGTTCTTTATTGTTTTAATCCCAAGCAATTCAGTGAAAACGCCCTATGGACGAGGTTTTCAAAACACACCCAAAATTGAGTTAATACCTGAATGTTATCTTTCTCAATTTTTAATCAGATGTTATTTTTATTGTCATTAGATTATAGGAAGATACACATATTTTATGGCCCAAAATTATTATGCTAAGCAGTTAGATTACCAGGAGAGATTACTTAATATAAGCAAAACTGTTATTTGTTAACGTTTTTTCCAATTGATAGACATAGACGAATGTACACAGAATCAGCACGATTGCAATAAGAATGCTGTTTGTACAAATGCTGAAGGATCGTTTAGCTGTGATTGCATCGGTGGTTATACTGGAAACGGTACATCTTGCCAAGGTAAATGTGTTTCATGTCGATTACTGTGCGCCAGTCTCGCTGACATTTTTGGGGGAAAAAATACCACCCCTTAAGACAACTTGAAAGAGGGAAGACGCATTTTATGCACATGTGTTTTCCTGACATATACGGTATAATTTTTTCCTTTTATTTTAACAGATATAAACGAATGTTTACCAAGCTTTAACCAATGCCATGATAATGCCGCATGTACCAATACAGAAGGGTCCTTTTCCTGTGTTTGCAATAATGGGTTTACGGGAAACGGCACAATTTGCAAAGGTAATTTATTTCTTTATTTTTTCCCAAGCGACATTAGCTTCTTGATTTAGAACATGCCATCTTAGATATATAATATTTATTTGCACTCCTTAAATATTTATTGTTTTCCACCGAACCAATATTATTGACAAAGCAGCATTTCATTTCTTTTCGTTGAAATTGCTTACATTTACGAACTTTCTTTTTCGAATGCTATTTGGGGTAATAGCAAAGTCTCTTTCCCATGCACTTATCGCACTTCATTCTAAGGTTTGTGCTTACAGTACTGCCAAGAAATAACTTAACAAAAACTGCGTCCAAGACGCGTGCATTTTGCGTCTGGTGTTCGGGTGTGAGCGCCTGCGGGTGCGTCCGTGTTGCGTCTGCCGCGCGTCTGCGTTGCGTCTACTCTGCGTCTTCGGGCGCTCGCAACTGCGTCCACTTTGTATCCGCGGGTTATCGGACGGATAGATACCGTCCGAAAATATCGTGCCTTTCCGATTTCGTGGATACGAACGAGTATTTGTTAAAAATCCCTTCGCTGTGATTAGTAACTCATTTTCAACGTTTCAAACGAGGGCCATTTTTTATTATAATACTGGGTACCAATTTCCCATGCCTTATAACGTCGATGTATTTGTTTCTTGTCTTCTTACCTATTTAATTTGGAATTGCAAATACTTGAGTTTTATGATGTTCTGAAAGTTAGGTTATATATATACAGACTTAAGTTTTCAACGCAAGTTACACGCGGTGACAACGCGCTTTTGTCTCAAAGTAAAACTTGTTTGGATCGAAACAATGAGTCATCGCCAGACTTTCATTGTAAGGTTTTAAATAGATTATGTAAAAAGATTTTTTATATTTTTAACGGTGTAAGTTCAAGTGAGCATGGCCAAGGGGGACACGTAATTGTAGTAATTTTTTTCAAGAGAAACGACAACAGCTAACGAAAGATCATATTTCAAACACGTGCAAACACTGAAGTGACAAATATTTTTTGTTAGTCTAAAATCGATGATGGGCAAACTTTCGCAATACGCCAGAAATACAACTATGTCTTTTATGCTATTAACATAGATGTAATCACATGTGGTTCTCGTGCGCAAGAATACGAAAAGATTTGAAAAAATATTCTTTCGAAAACTAAACCAATTTGACCGCCAAGTTCTTTTTTGTTTCAATCCCAAGGGATTCAGTGAAAACGCCGCATAAATGAGGTTTTCAAAACACCCCCATAATTGGGTTAATACCTGAATGTTATCTATCTCAATTATTAATCAGATGTTATTTTTATTGTCATTAGATTACAGGAAGATACACATATTTTATGGCCCAAAATTATTATGCTAAGCAGTTAGATTACCTCAAGAGATTACTTAATATAAGCAAAACTGTTATATGTTAACGTTTTCTCAATTGATAGACATAGACGAATGTACAGAGAATCAGCACGATTGCGATAAGAATGCTATTTGTACAAATGCAGAAGGATCGTTCAGCTGTGATTGCATCGGTGGTTATACTGGAAACGGTACATCTTGCCAAGGTAAATGTGTTTCATGCCGATTATGTTGCGCCAGTCTCGCTGAAATTTTTTGGGAAAAAAATACCGCCCTTAAAAGAATTTCGGGGAGGAAAAAGATTTTTATGCACATGTTTTTTCCTGACCGATACGGTATAACTTCTTCTTTTTATGTTAACAGATATAAACGAATGTTTACCAAGCCCGAACGATTGTCATGATAATGCCGCATGTACTAATACAGAAGGGTCCTTTTCCTGTGTTTGCAATAATGGATTTACGGGAAACGGCACAATTTGCAAAGGTAACTTATGGCTTTATTTTTTCCTAAGCGACATTAGCTTCTTGATTTAGAATACGCCATGTCAGATATATAAAATTTAGTTGCACTCCTCAAATATTTATTATTTTCCATCCAACCAATATTATTCACAAAGCAGCATTTTATTTCTTGTCGTTTAAATTGCTAACATTTACGGGCTTTCTATTTCGAATGCTATTTGTGGTAATAGCAAAGTCTCTCTCCGATGTACTTGTTGCACTTCATTCTAAAGTTCGTACTTACCTTTTTTTTTAAATTTGTGTGTTTATTCTTACAGTTTTGTAGTTTGTTCTTTATATATTAAACTGTGCGTTTTATAAAAAAGTGAATGAATGTTTAACAGAATACAGTGGGCAAGAATACGGAAAGATTTGCCATATATTCTTTCCAAAACTACATCAATATGGCTGCCAAGATGTTTGTTGTTTTAATCCCAAGCGATTCAGTGAAAACGCCCTATGGACGAGGTTTTCAAAACACAACCAAAATTGAGTTCATACCTGAATGTTATCTTTCTCAATTTTTAATCACATGTTTTTTTTATTGTCATTAGATTGTAGGAAGATACACATATTTTATGGCCAAAACTTATCATGCTAAGCAGTTAGATTACCAGGAGAGATTACTTAATATAAGAAAAACTGTTATTTGTTAACGTTTTTTTCAATTGATAGACATAGATGAATGTACACAGAATCAGCACGATTGCGATAAGAATGCTGTTTGTACAAATGCTGAAGGATCGTTTAGCTGTGATTGCATCGGTGGTTATACTGGAAACGGTACATCTTGCCAAGGTAAATGTGTTTCATGTCGATTACTTTGCAGCAGTTTCGCTGGCATTTTTGGGGGAAAAAATACCACCCCTTAAGACAATTTGAAAAAGGGAAGACGCATTTTATGCACATGTGTTTTCCTGACATATACGGTTTAACTTTTTCCTTTTATCTTAACAGATATTAACGAATGTTTACCAAGCTTTAACCAATGTCATGATAATGCCGCATGTACTAATACAGAAGGGTCCTTTTCCTGTGTTTGCAATAATGGGTTTACGGGAAATGGCACAATTTGCAAAGTTAATTTATTTCTTTATTTTTTCCCGAGCGACATTAGTTTCTTGATTTAGAACATTCCATCTCAGATATATAAAATTTATTTGCACTCTTCAAATATTTATCATTTTCCACCGAACCAATATTGTTCACAAAGCAGCATTTCATTTCTTGTCGTTTAAATTGCTTACATTTATGAACTTTCTATTTCCATTGCTATTTCGGGTAATAGCAAAGTCTTTTTACCATGTACTTATCGCACTTCATTCTAAGTTTTGTACTCACAGTACTGCCAAGAAATAACTTAACAAAAACCGCGTCCAAGACGCGTGCAATTTTCGTCCGGTGTTCGGGTGTGAGCGCCTGCGGGTGCGTCCGTGCTGCGTCTGCCGCGCGTTTGCGTTGCGTCTACTCTTCGTCTTCGGGCGCTCGCAACTGCGTCCACTTTGTGTCCGCGGGCGAACGGACAGATAGATACCGTCGGAAAATGTCGTGCCTTTCCGATTTCGTGGATACGAACGAGTATTTGTTAAACATCCCGGCGCTGTGATTAGTAACTCATTTTTAACGTTTCAAACGAGGGCAATTTTTTATTATAATACTGGGTACCAATTTCCCATGCCTTATAACGTCGATGTATTTGTTTCTTGTATGCCTTACGTATTTAATTTGGAATTGCATATACTTGAATATTATGATGTGCTGAAAATTGGGTTATATATATACAGACTTAAAATTTCAACAGAAACTACGCGCTGTGACAACGCGCTTTTGTCTCAAAGTAAAACTTGTTCTGATCGAAACAATGAGTCATCGCCAGACTTTCATTGTAAGGTCTTAAATAGATTATATAAAAAGATTTTTTATATTTTTGACGGTGTAAGTTCAGGTGAGCATGGCTAAAGGGGACACGTATTTGCAGTAATTTATAGAAGAGAAAGGACAAAAGTTAACGCAAGATCATATTTCAAAAACGTGCAAACACTGAAGTGACAAAATTTTTTTTTTCGTCTAAAATCGATGATGGGCAATTTTTCGCAATACGCCAGAAATACAATTATGTCTTTTATGCTATTAACATAGATGTAATCACATGTGGTTCTCGTGGGCAAGAATACGAAAAGATTTGAAAAAATATTCTTTCGAAAACTAAACCAATTTGACCGCCAAGTTCTTTTTTGTTTCAATCATAAGGGATTCAGTGAAAACGCCGCATAAATGAGGTTTTCAAAACACCCCCATAATTGGGTTAATACCTGAATGTTATCTTTCTCAATTTTTCATCGGATGTTAATTTTATTGTCATTAGATTACAGGAAGATACAAGTATTTTATGCCCCAAAGCTATCATGCTAAGCAGTTAGACTACCAGGAAAGATTACTGATTGATAAAAGCCAAACTATTATTTGTTAACGTTTCATTCAATTGATAGACATAGACGAATGTACACAGAATCAGCACGATTGCGATAAGAATGCTATTTGTACAAATGCTGAAGGATCGTTCCGCTGTGATTGCATCGGTGGTTATACTGGAAACGGTACATCTTGCCAAGGTAAATGTGTTTGATGTCGTTTATTGTGCGCCAGTCTCGCTGACATTTTTTGGGAAAAAAATACCGCCCTTAAAAGAATTTCGGGGAGGAAAAAGATTTTTATGCACATGTTTTTTCCTGACCGATACGGTATAACTTCTTCTTTTTATGTTAACAGATATAAACGAATGTTTACCAAGCCCGAACGAGTGTCATGATAATGCCGCATGTACTAATACAGAAGGGTCCTTTTCCTGTGTTTGCAATAATGGATTTACGGGAAACGGCACAATTTGCAAAGGTAATTTATGGCTTTATTTTTTGCCAAGCGACTTTAGCTTTTTGATTTAGAATACGCCATGTCAGATATATAAAATTTATTTGCACTCCTCAAATGTTTATTATTTTCCATCCAACCAATATTATTCACAAAGCAGCATTTTATTTCTTGTCGTTTAAATTTCTAACATTTACGGACTTTCTATTCCGAATGCTATTTGGGGTAATAGCAAAGTCTCTTTCCCATGCACTTATCGCACTTCATTCCAAGGTTTGTGCTTACAGTACTGCCAAGAAATAACTTAACAAAAACTGCGTCCAAGACGCGTGCATTTTGCGTCTGGTGTTCGGGTGTGCATGAGCGCCTGCGGGTGCGTCCGTGTTGCGTCTGCCGCGCGTCTGCGTTGCGTCTACTCTGCGTCTTCGGGCGCTCGCAACTGCGTCCACTTTGTATCCGCGGGTTATCGGACGGATAGATACCGTCCGAAAATATCGTGCCTTTCCGATTTCGTGGATACGAACGAGTATTTGTTAAAAATCCCTTCGCTGTGATTAGTAACTCATTTTCAACGTTTCAAACGAGGGCCATTTTTTATTATAATACTGGGTACCAATTTCCCATGCCTTATAACGTCGATGTATTTGTTTCTTGTCTTCTTACCTATTTAATTTGGAATTGCAAATACTTGAGTTTTATGATGTTCTGAAAGTTAGGTTATATATATACAGACTTAAGTTTTCAACGCAAGTTACACGCGGTGACAACGCGCTTTTGTCTCAAAGTAAAACTTGTTTGGATCGAAACAATGAGTCATCGCCAGACTTTCATTGTAAGGTTTTAAATAGATTATTTAAAAAGATTTTTTATATTTTTAACGGTGTAAGTTCAGGTGAGCATGGCCAAGGGGGACACGTAATTGTAGTAATTTTTTTCAAGAGAAACGACAACAGCTAACGAAAGATCATATTTCAAACACGTGCAAACACTGAAGTGACAAATATTTTTTGTTAGTCTAAAATCGATGATGGGCAAACTTTCGCAATACGCCAGAAATACAATTATGTCTTTTATGCTATTAACATAGATGTAATCACATGTGGTTCTCGTGCGCAAGAATACGAAAAGATTTGAAAAAATATTCTTTCGAAAACTAAACCAATTTGACCGCCAAGTTCTTTTTTGTTTCAATCCCAAGGGATTCAGTGAAAACGCCGCATAAATGAGGTTTTCAAAACACCCCCATAATTGGGTTTATACCTAAATGTTATCTTTCTCAATTATTAATCAGATGTTATTTTTATTGTCATTAGATTACAGGAAGATACACATATTTTATGGCCCAAAATTATTATGCTAAGCAGTTAGATTACCTCAAGAGATTACTTAATATAAGCAAAACTGTTATATGTTAACGTTTTCTAAATTGATAGACATAGACGAATGTACAGAGAATCAGCACGATTGCGATAAGAATGCTATTTGTACAAATGCAGAAGGATCGTTCAGCTGTGATTGCATCGGTGGTTATACTGGAAACGGTACATCTTGCCAAGGTAAATGTGTTTCATGCCGATTATGTTGCGCCAGTCTCGCTGAAATTTTTTGGGAAAAAAATACCGCCCTTAAAAGAATTTCGGGGAGGAAAAAGATTTTTATGCACATGTTTTTTCCTGACCGATACGGTATAACTTCTTCTTTTTATGTTAACAGATATAAACGAATGTTTACCAAGCCCGAACGAGTGTCATGATAATGCCGCATGTACTAATACAGAAGGGTCGTTTTCCTGTGTTTGCAATAATGGATTTACGGGAAACGGCACAATTTGCAAAGGTAATTTATGGCTTTATTTTTTCCCAAGCGACTTTAGCTTCTTGATTTAGAATACGCCATGTCAGATATATAAAATTTATTTGCACTCCTCAAATGTTTATTATTTTCCATCCAACCAATATTATTCACAAAGCAGCATTATATTTCTTGTCGTTTAAATTTCTAACATTTACGGATTTTCTATTTCGAATGCTAATTGTGGTAATAGCAAAGTCTCTCTCCGATGTACTTGCCGCACTTCATTCGAAACTTCGTACTTACAGTTTTCCTTAAATTTGTGTGTTTATTCTTACAGTTTTGTAGTTTGTTCTTTATACATTAAACTGTACGTTTTATAAAAAAGTGAATGAATGTTTAACAAAATACAGTGGGCAAGAATACGGATAGATTTGTAATATATTCTTTCGAGAACTACATCAATATGGCTACCAAGTTCTTTATTGTTTTAATCCCAAGCGATTCAGTGAAAACGCCCTATGGACGAGGTTTTCAAAACACACCCAAAATTGAGTTAATACCTGAATGTTATCTTTCTCAATTTTTAATCAGATGTTATTTTTATTGTCATTAGATTATAGGAAGATACACATATTTTATGGCCCAAAATTATTATGCTAAGCAGTTAGATTACCAGGAGAGATTACTTAATATAAGCAAAACTGTTATTTGTTAACGTTTTTTCCAATTGATAGACATAGACGAATGTACACAGAATCAGCACGATTGCAATAAGAATGCTGTTTGTACAAATGCTGAAGGATCGTTTAGCTGTGATTGCATCGGTGGTTATACTGGAAACGGTACATCTTGCCAAGGTAAATGTGTTTCATGTCGATTACTGTGCGCCAGTCTCGCTGACATTTTTGGGGGAAAAAATACCACCCCTTAAGACAACTTGAAAGAGGGAAGACGCATTTTATGCACATGTGTTTTCCTGTTATATACGGTATAATTTTTTCCTTTTATTTTAACAGATATAAACGAATGTTTACCAAGCTTTAACCAATGCCATGATAATGCCGCATGTACCAATACAGAAGGGTCCTTTTCCTGTGTTTGCAATAATGGGTTTACGGGAAACGGCACAATTTGCAAAGGTAATTTATTTCTTTATTTTTTCCCAAGCGACATTAGCTTCTTGATTTAGAACATGCCATCTTAGATATATAATATTTATTTGCACTCCTTAAATATTTATTGTTTTCCACCGAACCAATATTATTGACAAAGCAGCATTTCATTTCTTGTCGTTGAAATTGCTTACATTTACGAACTTTCTTTTTCGAATGCTATTTGGGGTAATAGCAAAGTCTCTTTCCCATGCACTTATCGCACTTCATTCTAAGGTTTGTGCTTACAGTACTGCCAAGAAATAACTTAACAAAAATTGCGTCCAAGACGCGTGCATTTTGCGTCCGGTGTTCGGGTGTGAGCGCCTGCGGGTGCGTCCGTGTTGCGTCTGCCGCGCGTCTGCGTTGCGTCTACTCTGCGTCTTCGGGCGCTCGCAACTGCGTCCACTTTGCATCCGCGGGTTATCGGACGGATAGATACCGTCGGAAAATATCGTGCCTTTCCGATTTCGTGGATACGAACGAGTATTTGTTAAAAATCCCTTCGCTGTGATTAGTAACTCATTTTCAAGGTTTCAAACGAGGGCCATTTTTTAGTATAATACTGGGTACCAATTTCCCATACCTTATAACGTCGATGTATTTGTTTCTTGTCTTCTTACCTATTTAATTTGGAATTGCAAATACTTGAGTTTTATGATGTTCTGAAAGTTAGGTTATATATATACAGACTTAAATTTTCAACGCAAGCTACACGCGGTGACAACGCGCTTTTGTCTCAAAGTAAAACTTGTTTGGACCGAAACAATGAGTCATCGCCAGACTTTCATTGTAAGGTCTTAAATAGATTATGTAAAAAGATTTTTTATATTTTTAACGGTGTAAGTTCAAGTGAGCATGGCCAAGGGGGACACGTAATTGTAGTAATTTTTTTCAAGAGAAACGACAACAGCTAACGAAAGATCATATTTCAAACACGTGCAAACACTGAAGTGACAAATATTTTTTGTTAGTCTAAAATCGATGATGGGCAAACTTTCGCAATACGCCAGAAATACAATTATGTCTTTTATGCTATTAACATAGATGTAATCACATGTGGTTCTCGTGCGCAAGAATACGAAAAGATTTGAAAAAATATTCTTTCGAAAACTAAACCAATTTGACCGCCAAGTTCTTTTTTGTTTCAATCCCAAGGGATTCAGTGAAAACGCCGCATAAATGAGGTTTTCAAAACACCCCCATAATTGGGTTAATACCTGAATGTTATCTTTCTCAATTATTAATCAGATGTTATTTTTATTGTCATTAGATTACAGGAAGATACACATATTTTATGGCCCAAAATTATTATGCTAAGCAGTTAGATTACCTCAAGAGATTACTTAATATAAGCAAAACTGTTATATGTTAACGTTTTCTCAATTGATAGACATAGACGAATGTACACAGAATCAGCACGATTGCGATAAGAATGCTATTTGTACAAATGCTGAAGGATCGTTCCGCTGTGATTGCATCGGTGGTTATACTGGAAACGGTACATCTTGCCAAGGTAAATGTGTTTGATGTCGTTTATTGTGCGCCAGTCTCGCTGACATTTTTTGGGAAAAAAATACCGCCCTTAAAAGAATTTCGGGGAGGAAAAAGATTTTTATGCACATGTTTTTTCCTGACCGATACGGTATAACTTCTTCTTTTTATGTTAACAGATATAAACGAATGTTTACCAAGCCCGAACGAGTGTCATGATAATGCCGCATGTACTAATACAGAAGGGTCCTTTTCCTGTGTTTGCAATAATGGATTTACGGGAAACGGCACAATTTGCAAAGGTAATTTATGGCTTTATTTTTTGCCAAGCGACTTTAGCTTTTTGATTTAGAATACGCCATGTCAGATATATAAAATTTATTTGCACTCCTCAAATGTTTATTATTTTCCATCCAACCAATATTATTCACAAAGCAGCATTTTATTTCTTGTCGTTTAAATTTGTAACATTTACGGACTTTCTATTTCGAATGCTATTTGGGGTAATAGCAAAGTCTCTTTCCCATGCACTTATCGCACTTCATTCCAAGGTTTGTGCTTACAGTACTGCCAAGAAATAACTTAACAAAAACTGCGTCCAAGACGCGTGCATTTTGCGTCTGGTGTTCGGGTGTGAGCGCCTGCGGGTGCGTCCGTGTTGCGTCTGCCGCGCGTCTGCGTTGCGTCTACTCTGCGTCTTCGGGCGCTCGCAACTGCGTCCACTTTGTATCCGCGGGTTATCGGACGGATAGATACCGTCCGAAAATATCGTGCCTTTCCGATTTCGTGGATACGAACGAGTATTTGTTAAAAATCCCTTCGCTGTGATTAGTAACTCATTTTCAACGTTTCAAACGAGGGCCATTTTTTATTATAATACTGGGTACCAATTTCCCATGCCTTATAACGTCGATGTATTTGTTTCTTGTCTTCTTACCTATTTAATTTGGAATTGCAAATACTCGAGTTTTATGATGTTCTGAAAGTTAGGTTATATATATACAGACTTAAGTTTTCAACGCAAGTTACACGCGGTGACAACGCGCTTTTGTCTCAAAGTAAAACTTGTTTGGATCGAAACAATGAGTCATTGCCAGACTTTCATTGTAAGGTCTTAAATAGATTACGTAAAAAAATTTTTTATATTTTTAACGGTGTAAGTTCAAGTGAGCATGGCCAAGGGGGACACGTAATTGTAGTAATTTTTTTCAAGAGAAACGACAACAGCTAACGAAAGATCATATTTCAAACACGTGCAAACACTGAAGTGACAAATATTTTTTGTTAGTCTAAAATCGATGATGGGCAAACTTTCGCAATACGCCAGAAATACAACTATGTCTTTTATGCTATTAACATAGATGTAATCACATGTGGTTCTCGTGCGCAAGAATACGAAAAGATTTGAAAAAATATTCTTTCGAAAACTAAACCAATTTGACCGCCAAGTTCTTTTTTGTTTCAATCCCAAGGGATTCAGTGAAAACGCCGCATAAATGAGGTTTTCAAAACACCCCCATAATTGGGTTAATACCTGAATGTTATCTTTCTCAATTATTAATCAGATGTTATTTTTATTGTCATTAGATTACAGGAAGATACACATATTTTATGGCCCAAAATTATTATGCTAAGCAGTTAGATTACCTCAAGAGATTACTTAATATAAGCAAAACTGTTATATGTTAACGTTTTCTCAATTGATAGACATAGACGAATGTACACAGAATCAGCACGATTGCGATAAGAATGCTATTTGTACAAATGCTGAAGGATCGTTCCGCTGTGATTGCATCGGTGGTTATACTGGAAACGGTACATCTTGCCAAGGTAAATGTGTTTGATGTCGTTTATTGTGCGCCAGTCTCGCTGACATTTTTTGGGAAAAAAATACCGCCCTTAAAAGAATTTCGGGGAGGAAAAAGATTTTTATGCACATGTTTTTTCCTGACCGATACGGTATAACTTCTTCTTTTTATGTTAACAGATATAAACGAATGTTTACCAAGCCCGAACGAGTGTCATGATAATGCCGCATGTAATAATACAGAAGGGTCCTTTTCCTGTGTTTGCAATAATGGATTTACGGGAAACGGCACAATTTGCAAAGGTAATTTATGGCTTTATTTTTTGCCAAGCGACTTTAGCTTTTTGATTTAGAATACGCCATGTCAGATATATAAAATTTATTTGCACTCCTCAAATGTTTATTATTTTCCATCCAACCAATATTATTCACAAAGCAGCATTTTATTTCTTGTCGTTTAAATTTCTAACATTTACGGACTTTCTATTCCGAATGCTATTTGGGGTAATAGCAAAGTCTCTTTCCCATGCACTTATCGCACTTCATTCCAAGGTTTGTGCTTACAGTACTGCCAAGAAATAACTTAACAAAAACTGCGTCCAAGACGCGTGCATTTTGCGTCTGGTGTTCGGGTGTGCATGAGCGCCTGCGGGTGCGTCCGTGTTGCGTCTGCCGCGCGTCTGCGTTGCGTCTACTCTGCGTCTTCGGGCGCTCGCAACTGCGTCCACTTTGTATCCGCGGGTTATCGGACGGATAGATACCGTCCGAAAATATCGTGCCTTTCCGATTTCGTGGATACGAACGAGTATTTGTTAAAAATCCCTTCGCTGTGATTAGTAACTCATTTTCAACGTTTCAAACGAGGGCCATTTTTTATTATAATACTGGGTACCAATTTCCCATGCCTTATAACGTCGATTTATTTGTTTCTTGTCTTCTTACCTATTTAATTTGGAATTGCAAATACTTGAGTTTTATGATGTTCTGAAAGTTAGGTTATATATATACAGACTTAAGTTTTCAACGCAAGTTACACGCGGTGACAACGCGCTTTTGTCTCAAAGTAAAACTTGTTTGGATCGAAACAATGAGTCATCGCCAGACTTTCATTGTAAGGTTTTAAATAGATTATTTAAAAAGATTTTTTATATTTTTAACGGTGTAAGTTCAAGTGAGCATGGCCAAGGGGGACACGTAATTGTAGTAATTTTTTTCAAGAGAAACGACAACAGCTAACGAAAGATCATATTTCAAACACGTGCAAACACTGAAGTGACAAATATTTTTTGTTAGTCTAAAATCGATGATGGGCAAACTTTCGCAATACGCCAGAAATACAATTATGTCTTTTATGCTATTAACATAGATGTAATCACATGTGGTTCTCGTGCGCAAGAATACGAAAAGATTTGAAAAAATATTCTTTCGAAAACTAAACCAATTTGACCGCCAAGTTCTTTTTTGTTTCAATCCCAAGGGATTCAGTGAAAACGCCGCATAAATGAGGTTTTCAAAACACCCCCATAATTGGGTTTATACCTAAATGTTATCTTTCTCAATTATTAATCAGATGTTATTTTTATTGTCATTAGATTACAGGAAGATACACATATTTTATGGCCCAAAATTATTATGCTAAGCAGTTAGATTACCTCAAGAGATTACTTAATATAAGCAAAACTGTTATATGTTAACGTTTTCTAAATTGATAGACATAGACGAATGTACAGAGAATCAGCACGATTGCGATAAGAATGCTATTTGTACAAATGCAGAAGGATCGTTCAGCTGTGATTGCATCGGTGGTTATACTGGAAACGGTACATCTTGCCAAGGTAAATGTGTTTCATGCCGATTATGTTGCGCCAGTCTCGCTGAAATTTTTTGGGAAAAAAATACCGCCCTTAAAAGAATTTCGGGGAGGAAAAAGATTTTTATGCACATGTTTTTTCCTGACCGATACGGTATAACTTCTTCTTTTTATGTTAACAGATATAAACGAATGTTTACCAAGCCCGAACGATTGTCATGATAATGCCGCATGTACTAATACAGAAGGGTCCTTTTCCTGTGTTTGCAATAATGGATTTACGGGAAACGGCACAATTTGCAAAGGTAACTTATGGCTTTATTTTTTCCTAAGCGACATTAGCTTCTTGATTTAGAATACGCCATGTCAGATATATAAAATTTAGTTGCACTCCTCAAATATTTATTATTTTCCATCCAACCAATATTATTCACAAAGCAGCATTTTATTTCTTGTCGTTTAAATTGCTAACATTTACGGGCTTTCTATTTCGAATGCTATTTGTGGTAATAGCAAAGTCTCTCTCCGATGTACTTGTTGCACTTCATTCTAAAGTTCGTATTTACCTTTTTTTTTAAATTTGTGTGTTTATTCTTACAGTTTTGTAGTTTGTTCTTTATATATTAAACTGTGCGTTTTATAAAAAAGTGAATGAATGTTTAACAGAATACAGTGGGCAAGAATACGGAAAGATTTGCCATATATTCTTTCCAAAACTACATCAATATGGCTGCCAAGATGTTTGTTGTTTTAATCCCAAGCGATTCAGTGAAAACGCCCTATGGACGAGGTTTTCAAAACACAACCAAAATTGAGTTCATACCTGAATGTTATCTTTCTCAATTTTTAATCACATGTTTTTTTTATTGTCATTAGATTGTAGGAAGATACACATATTTTATGGCCAAAACTTATCATGCTAAGCAGTTAGATTACCAGGAGAGATTACTTAATATAAGAAAAACTGTTATTTGTTAACGTTTTTTTCAATTGATAGACATAGATGAATGTACACAGAATCAGCACGATTGCGATAAGAATGCTGTTTGTACAAATGCTGAAGGATCGTTTAGCTGTGATTGCATCGGTGGTTATACTGGAAACGGTACATCTTGCCAAGGTAAATGTGTTTCATGTCGATTACTTTGCAGCAGTTTCGCTGGCATTTTTGGGGGAAAAAATACCACCCCTTAAGACAATTTGAAAAAGGGAAGACGCATTTTATGCACATGTGTTTTCCTGACATATACGGTTTAACTTTTTCCTTTTATCTTAACAGATATTAACGAATGTTTACCAAGCTTTAACCAATGTCATGATAATGCCGCATGTACTAATACAGAAGGGTCCTTTTCCTGTGTTTGCAATAATGGGTTTACGGGAAATGGCACAATTTGCAAAGTTAATTTATTTCTTTATTTTTTCCCGAGCGACATTAGTTTCTTGATTTAGAACATTCCATCTCAGATATATAAAATTTATTTGCACTCTTCAAATATTTATCATTTTCCACCGAACCAATATTGTTCACAAAGCAGCATTTCATTTCTTGTCGTTTAAATTGCTTACATTTATGAACTTTCTATTTCCATTGCTATTTCGGGTAATAGCAAAGTCTTTTTCCCATGTACTTATCGCACTTCATTCTAAGTTTTGTACTCACAGTACTGCCAAGAAATAACTTAACAAAAACCGCGTCCAAGACGCGTGCAATTTTCGTCCGGTGTTCGGGTGTGAGCGCCTGCGGGTGTGTCCGTGCTGCGTCTGCCGCGCGTTTGCGTTGCGTCTACTCTTCGTCTTCGGGCGCTCGCAACTGCGTCCACTTTGTGTCCGCGGGCGAACGGACAGATAGATACCGTCGGAAAATGTCGTGCCTTTCCGATTTCGTGGATACGAACGAGTATTTGTTAAACATCCCGGCGCTGTGATTAGTAACTCATTTTTAACGTTTCAAACGAGGGCAATTTTTTATTATAATACTGGGTACCAACTTCCCATGCCTTATAACGTCGATGTATTTGTTTCTTGTATGCCTTACGTATTTAATTTGGAATTGCATATACTTGAACATTATGATGTGCTGAAAATTGGGTTATATATATACAGACTTAAAATTTCAACAGAAACTACGCGCTGTGACAACGCGCTTTTGTCTCAAAGTAAAACTTGTTCTGATCGAAACAATGAGTCATCGCCAGACTTTCATTGTAAGGTCTTAAATAGATTATATAAAAAGATTTTTTATATTTTTGACGGTGTAAGTTCAGGTGAGCATGGCTAAAGGGGACACGTATTTGCAGTAATTTATAGAAGAGAAAGGACAAAAGTTAACGCAAGATCATATTTCAAAAACGTGCAAACACTGAAGTGACAAAATTTTTTTTTTCGTCTAAAATCGATGATGGGCAATTTTTCGCAATACGCCAGAAATACAATTATCTCTTTTATGCTATTAACATAGATGTAATCACATGTGGTTCTCGTGGGCAAGAATACGAAAAGATTTGAAAAAATATTCTTTCGAAAACTAAACCAATTTGACCGCCAAGTTCTTTTTTGTTTCAATCATAAGGGATTCAGTGAAAACGCCGCATAAATGAGGTTTTCAAAACACCCCCATAATTGGGTTAATACCTGAATGTTATCTTTCTCAATTTTTCATCGGATGTTAATTTTATTGTCATTAGATTACAGGAAGATACAAGTATTTTATGCCCCAAAGCTATCATGCTAAGCAGTTAGACTACCAGGAAAGATTACTGATTGATAAAAGCCAAACTATTATTTGTTAACGTTTCATTCAATTGATAGACATAGACGAATGTACACAGAATCAGCACGATTGCGATAAGAATGCTATTTGTACAAATGCTGAAGGATCGTTCCGCTGTGATTGCATCGGTGGTTATACTGGAAACGGTACATCTTGCCAAGGTAAATGTGTTTGATGTCGTTTATTGTGCGCCAGTCTCGCTGACATTTTTTGGGAAAAAAATACCGCCCTTAAAAGAATTTCGGGGAGGAAAAAGATTTTTATGCACATGTTTTTTCCTGACCGATACGGTATAACTTCTTCTTTTTATGTTAACAGATATAAACGAATGTTTACCAAGCCCGAACGAGTGTCATGATAATGCCGCATGTACTAATACAGAAGGGTCCTTTTCCTGTGTTTGCAATAATGGATTTACGGGAAACGGCACAATTTGCAAAGGTAATTTATGGCTTTATTTTTTGCCAAGCGACTTTAGCTTTTTGATTTAGAATACGCCATGTCAGATATATAAAATTTATTTGCACTCCTCAAATGTTTATTATTTTCCATCCAACCAATATTATTCACAAAGCAGCATTTTATTTCTTGTCGTTTAAATTTCTAACATTTACGGACTTTCTATTTCGAATGCTATTTGGGGTAATAGCAAAGTCTCTTTCCCATGCACTTATCGCACTTCATTCTAAGGTTTGTGCTTACAGTACTGCCAAGAAATAACTTAACAAAAACTGCGTCCAAGACGCGTGCATTTTGCGTCTGGTGTTCGGGTGTGAGCGCCTGCGGGTGCGTCCGTGTTGCGTCTGCCGCGCGTCTGCGTTGCGTCTACTCTGCGTCTTCGGGCGCTCGCAACTGCGTCCACTTTGTATCCGCGGGTTATCGGACGGATAGATACCGTCCGAAAATATCGTGCCTTTCCGATTTCGTGGATACGAACGAGTATTTGTTAAAAATCCCTTCGCTGTGATTAGTAACTCATTTTCAACGTTTCAAACGAGGGCCATTTTTTATTATAATACTGGGTACCAATTTCCCATGCCTTATAACGTCGATGTATTTGTTTCTTGTCTTCTTACCTATTTAATTTGGAATTGCAAATACTCGAGTTTTATGATGTTCTGAAAGTTAGGTTATATATATACAGACTTAAGTTTTCAACGCAAGTTACACGCGGTGACAACGCGCTTTTGTCTCAAAGTAAAACTTGTTTGGATCGAAACAATGAGTCCTCGCCAGACTTTCATTGTAAGGTTTTAAATAGATTATGTAAAAAGATTTTTTATATTTTTAACGGTGTAAGTTCAAGTGAGCATGGCCAAGGGGGACAGGTAATTGTAGTAATTTTTTTCAAGAGAAACGACAACAGCTAACGAAAGATCATATTTCAAACACGTGCAAACACTGAAGTGACAAATATTTTTTGTTAGTCTAAAATCGATGATGGGCAAACTTTCGCAATACGCCAGAAATACAACTATGTCTTTTATGCTATTAACATAGATGTAATCACATGTGGTTCTCGTGCGCAAGAATACGAAAAGATTTGAAAAAATATTCTTTCGAAAACTAAACCAATTTGACCGCCAAGTTCTTTTTTGTTTCAATCCCAAGGGATTCAGTGAAAACGCCGCATAAATGAGGTTTTCAAAACACCCCCATAATTGGGTTGATACCTGAATGTTATCTATCTCAATTATTAATCAGATGTTATTTTTATTGTCATTAGATTACAGGAAGATACACATATTTTATGGCCCAAAATTATTATGCTAAGCAGTTAGATTACCTCAAGAGATTACTTAATATAAGCAAAACTGTTATATGTTAACGTTTTCTCAATTGATAGACATAGACGAATGTACAGAGAATCAGCACGATTGCGATAAGAATGCTATTTGTACAAATGCAGAAGGATCGTTCAGCTGTGATTGCATCGGTGGTTATACTGGAAACGGTACATCTTGCCAAGGTAAATGTGTTTCATGCCGATTATGTTGCGCCAGTCTCGCTGAAATTTTTTGGGAAAAAAATACCGCCCTTAAAAGAATTTCGGGGAGGAAAAAGATTTTTATGCACATGTTTTTTCCTGACCGATACGGTATAACTTCTTCTTTTTATGTTAACAGATATAAACGAATGTTTACCAAGCCCGAACGATTGTCATGATAATGCCGCATGTACTAATACAGAAGGGTCCTTTTCCTGTGTTTGCAATAATGGATTTACGGGAAACGGCACAATTTGCAAAGGTAACTTATGGCTTTATTTTTTCCTAAGCGACATTAGCTTCTTGATTTAGAATACGCCATGTCAGATATATAAAATTTAGTTGCACTCCTCAAATATTTATTATTTTCCATCCAACCAATATTATTCACAAAGCAGCATTTTATTTCTTGTCGTTTAAATTGCTAACATTTACGGGCTTTCTATTTCGAATGCTATTTGTGGTAATAGCAAAGTCTCTCTCCGATGTACTTGTTGCACTTCATTCTAAAGTTCGTACTTACCTTTTTTTTTAAATTTGTGTGTTTATTCTTACAGTTTTGTAGTTTGTTCTTTATATATTAAACTGTGCGTTTTATAAAAAAGTGAATGAATGTTTAACAGAATACAGTGGGCAAGAATACGGAAAGATTTGCCATATATTCTTTCCAAAACTACATTAATATGGCTGCCAAGATGTTTGTTGTTTTAATCCCAAGCGATTCAGTGAAAACGCCCTATGGACGAGGTTTTCAAAACACAACCAAAATTGAGTTCATACCTGAATGTTATCTTTCTCAATTTTTAATCACATGTTTTTTTTATTGTCATTAGATTGTAGGAAGATACACATATTTTATGGCCAAAACTTATCATGCTAAGCAGTTAGATTACCAGGAGAGATTACTTAATATAAGAAAAACTGTTATTTGTTAACGTTTTTTTCAATTGATAGACATAGATGAATGTACACAGAATCAGCACGATTGCGATAAGAATGCTGTTTGTACAAATGCTGAAGGATCGTTTAGCTGTGATTGCATCGGTGGTTATACTGGAAACGGTACATCTTGCCAAGGTAAATGTGTTTCATGTCGATTACTTTGCAGCAGTTTTGCTGGCATTTTTGGGGGAAAAAATACCACCCCTTAAGACAATTTGAAAAAGGGAAGACGCATTTTATGCACATGTGTTTTCCTGACATATACGGTTTAACTTTTTCCTTTTATCTTAACAGATATTAACGAATGTTTACCAAGCTTTAACCAATGTCATGATAATGCCGCATGTACTAATACAGAAGGGTCCTTTTCCTGTGTTTGCAATAATGGGTTTACGGGAAATGGCACAATTTACAAAGTTAATTTATTTCTTTATTTTTTCCCGAGCGACATTAGTTTCTTGATTTAGAACATTCCATCTCAGATATATAAAATTTATTTGCACTCTTCAAATATTTATCATTTTCCACCGAACCAATATTGTTCACAAAGCAGCATTTCATTTCTTGTCGTTTAAATTGCTTACATTTATGAACTTTCTATTTCCATTGCTATTTCGGGTAATAGCAAAGTCTTTTTCCCATGTACTTATCGCACTTCATTCTAAGTTTTGTACTCACAGTACTGCCAAGAAATAACTTAACAAAAACCGCGTCCAAGACGCGTGCAATTTTCGTCCGGTGTTCGGGTGTGAGCGCCTGCGGGTGCGTCCGTGCTGCGTCTGCCGCGCGTTTGCGTTGCGTCTACTCTTCGTCTTCGGGCGCTCGCAACTGCGTCCACTTTGTGTCCGCGGGCGAACGGACAGATAGATACCGTCGGAAAATGTCGTGCCTTTCCGATTTCGTGGATACGAACGAGTATTTGTTAAACATCCCGGCGCTGTGATTAGTAACTCATTTTTAACGTTTCAAACGAGGGCAATTTTTTATTATAATACTGGGTACCAATTTCCCATGCCTTATAACGTCGATGTATTTGTTTCTTGTATGCCTTACGTATTTAATTTGGAATTGCATATACTTGAATTTTATGATGTGCTGAAAATTGGGTTATATATATACAGACTTAAAATTTCAACAGAAACTACGCGCTGTGACAACGCGCTTTTGTCTCAAAGTAAAACTTCTTCTGATCGAAACAATGAGTCATCGCCAGACTTTCATTGTAAGGTCTTAAATAGATTATATAAAAAGATTTTTTATATTTTTGACGGTGTAAGTTCAGGTGAGCATGGCTAAAGGGGACACGTATTTGCAGTAATTTATAGAAGAGAAAGGACAAAAGTTAACGCAAGATCATATTTCAAAAACGTGCAAACACTGAAGTGACAAAATTTTTTTTTTAGTCTAAAATCGATGATGGGCAATTTTTCGCAATACGCCAGAAATACAATTATGTCTTTTATGCTATTAACATAGATGTAATCACATGTGGTTCTCGTGGGCAAGAATACGAAAAGATTTGAAAAAATATTCTTTCGAAAACTAAACCAATTTGACCGCCAAGTTCTTTTTTGTTTCAATCATAAGGGATTCAGTGAAAACGCCGCATAAATGAGGTTTTCAAAACACCCCCATAATTGGGTTAATACCTGAACGTTATCTTTCTCAATTTTTCATCGGATGTTAATTTTATTGTCATTAGATTACAGGAAGATACAAATATTTTATGCCCCAAAGCTATCATGCTAAGCAGTTAGACTACCAGGAAAGATTACTGATTGATAAAAGCCAAACTATTATTTGTTAACGTTTCATTCAATTGATAGACATAGACGAATGTGCACAGAATCAGCACGATTGCGATAAGAATGCTATTTGTACAAATGCTGAAGGATCGTTCAGCTGTGATTGCATCGGTGGTTATACTGGAAACGGTACATCTTGCCAAGGTAAATGTGTTTCATGCCGATTATGTTGCGCCAGTCTCGCTGAAATTTTTTGGGAAAAAAATACCGCCCTTAAAAGAATTTCGGGGAGGAAAAAGATTTTTATGCACATGTTTTTTGCTGACCGATACGGTATAACTTCTTCTTTTTATGTTAACAGATATAAACGAATGTTTACCAAGCCCGAACGAGTGTCATGATAATGCCGCATGTACTAATACAGAAGGGTCGTTTTCCTGTGTTTGCAATAATGGATTTACGGGAAACGGCACAATTTGCAAAGGTAATTTATGGCTTTATTTTTTCCCAAGCGACTTTGGCTTCTTGATTTAGAATACGCCATGTCAGATATATCAAATTTATTTGCACTCCTCAAATGTTTATTATTTTCCATCCAACCAATATTATTCACAAAGCAGCATTATATTTCTTGTCGTTTAAATTTCTAACATTTACGGATTTTCTATTTCGAATGCTAATTGTGGTAATAGCAAAGTCTCTCTCCGATGTACTTGCCGCACTTCATTCGAAACTTCGTACTTACAGTTTTCCTTAAATTTGTGTGTTTATTCTTACAGTTTTGTAGTTTGTTCTTTATACATTAAACTGTACGTTTTATAAAAAAGTGAATGAATGTTTAACAAAATACAGTGGGCAAGAATACGGATAGATTTGTAATATATTCTTTCGAGAACTACATCAATATGGCTACCAAGTTCTTTATTGTTTTAATCCCAAGCGATTCAGTGAAAACGCCCTATGGACGAGGTTTTCAAAACACACCCAAAATTGAGTTAATACCTGAATGTTATCTTTCTCAATTTTTAATCAGATGTTATTTTTATTGTCATTAGATTATAGGAAGATACACATATTTTATGGCCCAAAATTATTATGCTAAGCAGTTAGATTACCAGGAGAGATTACTTAATATAAGCAAAACTGTTATTTGTTAACGTTTTTTCCAATTGATAGACATAGACGAATGTACACAGAATCAGCACGATTGCAATAAGAATGCTGTTTGTACAAATGCTGAAGGATCGTTTAGCTGTGATTGCATCGGTGGTTATACTGGAAACGGTACATCTTGCCAAGGTAAATGTGTTTCATGTCGATTACTGTGCGCCAGTCTCGCTGACATTTTTGGGGGAAAAAATACCACCCCTTAAGACAACTTGAAAGAGGGAAGACGCATTTTATGCACATGTGTTTTCCTGACATATACGGTATAATTTTTTCCTTTTATTTTAACAGATATAAACGAATGTTTACCAAGCTTTAACCAATGCCATGATAATGCCGCATGTACCAATACAGAAGGGTCCTTTTCCTGTGTTTGCAATAATGGGTTTACGGGAAACGGCACAATTTGCAAAGGTAATTTATTTCTTTATTTTTTCCCAAGCGACATTAGCTTCTTGATTTAGAACATGCCATCTTAGATATATAATATTTATTTGCACTCCTTAAATATTTATTGTTTTCCACCGAACCAATATTATTGACAAAGCAGCATTTCATTTCTTGTCGTTGAAATTGCTTACATTTACGAACTTTCTTTTTCGAATGCTATTTGGGGTAATAGCAAAGTCTCTTTCCCATGCACTTATCGCACTTCATTCTAAGGTTTGTGCTTACAGTACTGCCAAGAAATAACTTAACAAAAACTGCGTCCAAGACGCGTGCATTTTGCGTCCGGTGTTCGGCCGGTGTGAGCGCCTGCGGGTGCGTCCGTGTTGCCTCTGCCGCGCGTCTGCGTTGTGTCTACTCTGCGTCTTCGGGCGCTCGCAACTGCGTCCACTTTGCATCCGCGGGTTATCGGACGGATAGATACCGTCGGAAAATATCGTGCCTTTCCGATTTCGTGGATACGAACGAGTATTTGTTAAAAATCCCTTCGCTGTGATTAGTAACTCATTTTCAAGGTTTCAAACGAGGGCCATTTTTTATTATAATACTGGGTACCAATTTCCCATACCTTATAACGTCGATGTATTTGTTTCTTGTCTTCTTACCTATTTAATTTGGAATTGCAAATACTTGAGTTTTATGATGTTCTGAAAGTTAGGTTATATATATACAGACTTAAATTTTCAACGCAAGCTACACGCGGTGACAACGCGCTTTTGTCTCAAAGTAAAACTTGTTTGGACCGAAACAATGAGTCATCGCCAGACTTTCATTGTAAGGTCTTAAATAGATTATGTAAAAAGATTTTTTATATTTTTAACGGTGTAAGTTCAAGTGAGCATGGCCAAGGGGGACACGTAATTGTAGTAATTTTTTTCAAGAGAAACGACAACAGCTAACGAAAGATCATATTTCAAACACGTGCAAACACTGAAGTGACAAATATTTTTTGTTAGTCTAAAATCGATGATGGGCAAACTTTCGCAATACGCCAGAAGTACAATTATGTCTTTTATGCTATTAACATAGATGTAATCACATGTGGTTCTCGTGCGCAAGAATACGAAAAGATTTGAAAAAATATTCTTTCGAAAACTAAACCAATTTGACCGCCAAGTTCTTTTTTGTTTCAATCCCAAGGGATTCAGTGAAAACGCCGCATAAATGAGGTTTTCAAAACACCCCCATAATTGGGTTAATACCTGAATGTTATCTTTCTCAATTATTAATCAGATGTTATTTTTATTGTCATTAGATTACAGGAAGATACACATATTTTATGGCCCAAAATTATTATGCTAAGCAGTTAGATTACCTCAAGAGATTACTTAATATAAGCAAAACTGTTATATGTTAACGTTTTCTCAATTGATAGACATAGACGAATGTACACAGAATCAGCACGATTGCGATAAGAATGCTATTTGCACAAATGCTGAAGGATCGTTCCGCTGTGATTGCATCGGTGGTTATACTGGAAACGGTACATCTTGCCAAGGTAAATGTGTTTGATGTCGTTTATTGTGCGCCAGTCTCGCTGACATTTTTTGAGAAAAAAATACCGCCCTTAAAAGAATTTCGGGGAGGAAAAAGATTTTTATGCACATGTTTTTTCCTGACCGATACGGTATAACTTCTTCTTTTTATGTTAACAGATATAAACGAATGTTTACCAAGCCCGAACGAGTGTCATGATAATGCCGCATGTACTAATACAGAAGGGTCCTTTTCCTGTGTTTGCAATAATGGATTTACGGGAAACGGCACAATTTGCAAAGGTAATTTATGGCTTTATTTTTTGCCAAGCGACTTTAGCTTTTTGATTTAGAATACGCCATGTCAGATATATAAAATTTATTTGCACTCCTCAAATGTTTATTATTTTCCATCCAACCAATATTATTCACAAAGCAGCATTTTATTTCTTGTCGTTTAAATTTCTAACATTTACGGACTTTCTATTCCGAATGCTATTTGGGGTAATAGCAAAGTCTCTTTCCCATGCACTTATCGCACTTCATTCCAAGGTTTGTGCTTACAGTACTGCCAAGAAATAACTTAACAAAAACTGCGTCCAAGACGCGTGCATTTTGCGTCTGGTGTTCGGGTGTGCATGAGCGCCTGCGGGTGCGTCCGTGTTGCGTCTGCCGCGCGTCTGCGTTGCGTCTACTCTGTGTCTTCGGGCGCTCGCAACTGCGTCCACTTTGTATCCGCGGGTTATCGGACGGATAGATACCGTCCGAAAATATCGTGCCTTTCCGATTTCGTGGATACGAACGAGTATTTGTTAAAAATCCCTTCGCTGTGATTAGTAACTCATTTTCAACGTTTCAAACGAGGGCCATTTTTTATTATAATACTGGGTACCAATTTCCCATGCCTTATAACGTCGATGTATTTGTTTCTTGTCTTCTTACCTATTTAATTTGGAATTGCAAATACTTGAGTTTTATGATGTTCTGAAAGTTAGGTTATATATATACAGACTTAAGTTTTCAACGCAAGTTACACGCGGTGACAACGCGCTTTTGTCTCAAAGTAAAACTTGTTTGGATCGAAACAATGAGTCATCGCCAGACTTTCATTGTAAGGTTTTAAATAGATTATTTAAAAAGATTTTTTATATTTTTAACGGTGTAAGTTCAAGTGAGCATGGCCAAGGGGGACACGTAATTGTAGTAATTTTTTTCAAGAGAAACGACAACAGCTAACGAAAGATCATATTTCAAACACGTGCAAACACTGAAGTGACAAATATTTTTTGTTAGTCTAAAATCGATGATGGGCAAACTTTCGCAATACGCCAGAAATACAATTATGTCTTTTATGCTATTAACATAGATGTAATCACATGTGGTTCTCGTGCGCAAGAATACGAAAAGATTTGAAAAAATATTCTTTCGAAAACTAAACCAATTTGACCGCCAAGTTCTTTTTTGTTTCAATCCCAAGGGATTCAGTGAAAACGCCGCATAAATGAGGTTTTCAAAACACCCCCATAATTGGGTTTATACCTAAATGTTATCTTTCTCAATTATTAATCAGATGTTATTTTTATTGTCATTAGATTACAGGAAGATACACATATTTTATGGCCCAAAATTATTATGCTAAGCAGTTAGATTACCTCAAGAGATTACTTAATATAAGCAAAACTGTTATATGTTAACGTTTTCTAAATTGATAGACATAGACGAATGTACAGAGAATCAGCACGATTGCGATAAGAATGCTATTTGTACAAATGCAGAAGGATCGTTCAGCTGTGATTGCATCGGTGGTTATACTGGAAACGGTACATCTTGCCAAGGTAAATGTGTTTCATGCCGATTATGTTGCGCCAGTCTCGCTGAAATTTTTTGGGAAAAAAATACCGCCCTTAAAAGAATTTCGGGGAGGAAAAAGATTTTTATGCACATGTTTTTTCCTGACCGATACGGTATAACTTCTTCTTTTTATGTTAACAGATATAAACGAATGTTTACCAAGCCCGAACGATTGTCATGATAATGCCGCATGTACTAATACAGAAGGGTCCTTTTCCTGTGTTTGCAATAATGGATTTACGGGAAACGGCACAATTTGCAAAGGTAACTTATGGCTTTATTTTTTCCTAAGCGACATTAGCTTCTTGATTTAGAATACGCCATGTCAGATATATAAAATTTAGTTGCACTCCTCAAATATTTATTATTTTCCATCCAACCAATATTATTCACAAAGCAGCATTTTATTTCTTGTCGTTTAAATTGCTAACATTTACGGGCTTTCTATTTCGAATGCTATTTGTGGTAATAGCAAAGTCTCTCTCCGATGTACTTGTTGCACTTCATTCTAAAGTTCGTACTTACCTTTTTTTTTAAATTTGTGTGTTTATTCTTACAGTTTTGTAGTTTGTTCTTTATATATTAAACTGTGCGTTTTATAAAAAAGTGAATGAATGTTTAACAGAATACAGTGGGCAAGAATACGGAAAGATTTGCCATATATTCTTTCCAAAACTACATTAATATGGCTGCCAAGATGTTTGTTGTTTTAATCCCAAGCGATTCAGTGAAAACGCCCTATGGACGAGGTTTTCAAAACACAACCAAAATTGAGTTCATACCTGAATGTTATCTTTCTCAATTTTTAATCACATGTTTTTTTATTGTCATTAGATTGTAGGAAGATACACATATTTTATGGCCAAAACTTATCATGCTAAGCAGTTAGATTACCAGGAGAGATTACTTAATATAAGAAAAACTGTTATTTGTTAACGTTTTTTTCAATTGATAGACATAGATGAATGTACACAGAATCAGCACGATTGCGATAAGAATGCTGTTTGTACAAATGCTGAAGGATCGTTTAGCTGTGATTGCATCGGTGGTTATACTGGAAACGGTACATCTTGCCAAGGTAAATGTGTTTCATGTCGATTACTTTGCAGCAGTTTTGCTGGCATTTTTGGGGGAAAAAATACCACCCCTTAAGACAATTTGAAAAAGGGAAGACGCATTTTATGCACATGTGTTTTCCTGACATATACGGTTTAACTTTTTCCTTTTATCTTAACAGATATTAACGAATGTTTACCAAGCTTTAACCAATGTCATGATAATGCCGCATGTACTAATACAGAAGGGTCCTTTTCCTGTGTTTGCAATAATGGGTTTACGGGAAATGGCACAATTTACAAAGTTAATTTATTTCTTTATTTTTTCCCGAGCGACATTAGTTTCTTGATTTAGAACATTCCATCTCAGATATATAAAATTTATTTGCACTCTTCAAATATTTATCATTTTCCACCGAACCAATATTGTTCACAAAGCAGCATTTCATTTCTTGTCGTTTAAATTGCTTACATTTATGAACTTTCTATTTCCATTGCTATTTCGGGTAATAGCAAAGTCTTTTTCGCATGTACTTATCGCACTTCATTCTAAGTTTTGTACTTACAGTACTGCCAAGAAATAACTTAACAAAAACCGCGTCCAAGACGCGTGCAATTTTCGTCCGGTGTTCGGGTGTGAGCGCCTGCGGGTGCGTCCGTGCTGCGTCTGCCGCGCGTTTGCGTTGCGTCTACTCTTCGTCTTCGGGCGCTCGCAACTGCGTCCACTTTGTGTCCGCGGGCGAACGGACAGATAGATACCGTCGGAAAATGTCGTGCCTTTCCGATTTCGTGGATACGAACGAGTATTTGTTAAACATCCCGGCGCTGTGATTAGTAACTCATTTTTAACGTTTCAAACGAGGGCAATTTTTTATTATAATACTGGGTACCAATTTCCCATGCCTTATAACGTCGATGTATTTGTTTCTTGTATGCCTTACGTATTTAATTTGGAATTGCATATACTTGAATTTTATGATGTGCTGAAAATTGGGTTATATATATACAGACTTAAAATTTCAACAGAAACTACGCGCTGTGACAACGCGCTTTTGTCTCAAAGTAAAACTTGTTCTGATCGAAACAATGAGTCATCGCCAGACTTTCATTGTAAGGTCTTAAATAGATTATATAAAAAGATTTTTTATATTTTTGACGGTGTAAGTTCAGGTGAGCATGGCTAAAGGGGACACGTATTTGCAGTAATTTATAGAAGAGAAAGGACAAAAGTTAACGCAAGATCATATTTCAAAAACGTGCAAACACTGAAGTGACAAAATTTTTTTTTTAGTCTAAAATAGATGATGGGCAATTTTTCGCAATACGCCAGAAATACAATTATGTCTTTTATGCTATTAACATAGATGTAATCACATGTGGTTCTCGTGGGCAAGAATACGAAAAGATTTGAAAAAATATTCTTTCGAAAACTAAACCAATTTGACCGCCAAGTTCTTTTTTGTTTCAATCATAAGGGATTCAGTGAAAACGCCGCATAAATGAGGTTTTCAAAACACCCCCATAATTGGGTTAATACCTGAACGTTATCTTTCTCAATTTTTCATCGGATGTTAATTTTATTGTCATTAGATTACAGGAAGATACAAATATTTTATGCCCCAAAGCTATCATGCTAAGCAGTTAGACTACCAGGAAAGATTACTGATTGATAAAAGCCAAACTATTATTTGTTAACGTTTCATTCAATTGATAGACATAGACGAATGTGCACAGAATCAGCACGATTGCGATAAGAATGCTATTTGTACAAATGCTGAAGGATCGTTCAGCTGTGATTGCATCGGTGGTTATACTGGAAACGGTACATCTTGCCAAGGTAAATGTGTTTCATGCCGATTATGTTGCGCCAGTCTCGCTGACATTTTTTGGGAAAAAAATACCGCCCTTAAAAGAATTTCGGGGAGGAAAAAGATTTTTATGCACATGTTTTTTCCTGACCGATACGGTATAACTTCTTCTTTTTATGTTAACAGATATAAACGAATGTTTACCAAGCCCGAACGAGTGTCATGATAATGCCGCATGTACTAATACAGAAGGGTCCTTTTCCTGTGTTTGCAATAATGGATTTACGGGAAACGGCACAATTTGCAAAGGTAATTTATGGCTTTATTTTTTCCCAAGCGACTTTAGCTTCTTGATTTAGAATACGCCATGTCAGATATATAAAATTTATTTGCACTCCTCAAATGTTTATTATTTTCCATCCAACCAATAATATTCACAAAGCAGCATTATATTTCTTGTCGTTTAAATTTCTAACATTTACGGATTTTCTATTTCGAATGCTAATTGTGGTAATAGCAAAGTCTCTCTCCGATGTACTTGCCGCACTTCATTCGAAACTTCGTACTTACAGTTTTCCTTAAATTTGTGTGTTTATTCTTACAGTTTTGTAGTTTGTTCTTTATACATTAAACTGTACGTTTTATAAAAAAGTGAATGAATGTTTAACAAAATACAGTGGGCAAGAATACGGATAGATTTGTAATATATTCTTTCGAGAACTACATCAATATGGCTACCAAGTTCTTTATTGTTTTAATCCCAAGCGATTCAGTGAAAACGCCCTATGGACGAGGTTTTCAAAACACACCCAAAATTGAGTTAATACCTGAATGTTATCTTTCTCAATTTTTAATCAGATGTTATTTTTATTGTCATTAGATTATAGGAAGATACACATATTTTATGGCCCAAAATTATCATGCTAAGCAGTTAGATTACCAGGAGAGATTACTTAATATAAGCAAAACTGTTATTTGTTAACGTTTTTTCCAATTGATAGACATAGACGAATGTACACAGAATCAGCACGATTGCAATAAAAATGCTGTTTGTACAAATGCTGAAGGATCGTTTAGCTGTGATTGCATCGGTGGTTATACTGGAAACGGTACATCTTGCCAAGGTAAATGTGTTTCATGTCGATTACTGTGCGCCAGTCTCGCTGACATTTTTGGGGGAAAAAATACCACCCCTTAAGACAACTTGAAAGAGGGAAGACGCATTTTATGCACATGTGTTTTCCTGACATATACGGTATAATTTTTTCCTTTTATTTTAACAGATATAAACGAATGTTTACCAAGCTTTAACCAATGCCATGATAATGCCGCATGTACCAATACAGAAGGGTCCTTTTCCTGTGTTTGCAATAATGGGTTTACGGGAAACGGCACAATTTGCAAAGGTAATTTATTTCTTTATTTTTTCCCAAGCGACATTAGCTTCTTGATTTAGAACATGCCATCTTAGATATATAATATTTATTTGCACTCCTTAAATATTTATTGTTTTCCACCGAACCAATATTATTGACAAAGCAGCATTTCATTTCTTGTCGTTGAAATTGCTTACATTTACGAACTTTCTTTTTCGAATGCTATTTGGGGTAATAGCAAAGTCTCTTTCCCATGCACTTATCGCACTTCATTCTAAGGTTTGTGCTTACAGTACTGCCAAGAAATAACTTAACAAAAACTGCGTCCAAGACGCGTGCATTTTGCGTCCGGTGTTCGGGTGTGAGCGCCTGCGGGTGCGTCCGTGTTGCGTCTGCCGCGCGTCTGCGTTGCGTCTACTCTGCGTCTTCGGGCGCTCGCAACTGCGTCCACTTTGTATCCGCGGGTTATCGGACGTATAGATACCGTCGGAAAATATCGTGCCTTTCCGATTTCGTGGTTACGAACGAGTATTTGTTAAAAATCCCTTCGCTGTGATTAGTAACTCATTTTCAACGTTTCAAACGAGGGCCATTTTTTATTATAATACTGGGTACCAATTTCCCATGCCTTATAACGTCGATGTATTTGTTTCTTGTCTTCTTACCTATTTAATTTGGAATTGCAAATACTTGAGTTTTATGATGTTCTGAAAGTTAGGTTATATATATACAGACTTAAATTTTCAACGCAAGCTACACGCGGTGACAACGCGCTTTTGTCTCAAAGTAAAACTTGTTTGGATCGAAACAATGAGTCATCGCCAGACTTTCATTGTAAGGTCTTAAATAGATTATGTAAAAAGATTTTTTATATTTTTAACGGTGTAAGTTCAAGTGAGCATGGCCAAGGGGGACACGTAATTGTAGTAATTTTTTTCAAGAGAAACGACAACAGCTAACGAAAGATCATATTTCAAACACGTGCAAACACTGAAGTGACAAATATTTTTTGTTAGTCTAAAATCGATGATGGGCAAACTTTCGCAATACGCCAGAAATACAATTATGTCTTTTATGCTATTAACATAGATGTAATCACATGTGGTTCTCGTGCGCAAGAATACGAAAAGATTTGAAAAAATATTCTTTCGAAAACTAAACCAATTTGACCGCCAAGTTCTTTTTTGTTTCAATCCCAAGGGATTCAGTGAAAACGCCGCATAAATGAGGTTTTCAAAACACCCCCATAATTGGGTTAATACCTGAATGTTATCTTTCTCAATTATTAATCAGATGTTATTTTTATTGTCATTAGATTACAGGAAGATACACATATTTTATGGCCCAAAATTATTATGCTAAGCAGTTAGATTACCTCAAGAGATTACTTAATATAAGCAAAACTGTTATATGTTAACGTTTTCTCAATTGATAGACATAGACGAATGTACAGAGAATCAGCACGATTGCGATAAGAATGCTATTTGTACAAATGCTGAAGGATCGTTCCGCTGTGATTGCATCGGTGGTTATACTGGAAACGGTACATCTTGCCAAGGTAAATGTGTTTGATGTCGTTTATTGTGCGCCAGTCTCGCTGACATTTTTTGGGAAAAAAATACCGCCCTTAAAAGAATTTCGGGGAGGAAAAAGATTTTTATGCACATGTTTTTTCCTGACCGATACGGTATAACTTCTTCTTTTTATGTTAACAGATATAAACGAATGTTTACCAAGCCCGAACGAGTGTCATGATAATGCCGCATGTACTAATACAGAAGGGTCCTTTTCCTGTGTTTGCAATAATGGATTTACGGGAAACGGCACAATTTGCAAAGGTAATTTATGGCTTTATTTTTTATTTAAGCGACTTTAGCTTGTTGAGTTAGAATACGCCATGTCAGATATATAAAATTTATTTGCACTCCTCAAATGTTTATTATTTTCCATCCAACCAATATTATTCACAAAGCAGCATTTTATTTCTTGTCGTTTAAATTTCTAACATTTACGGACTTTCTATTTCGAATGCTATTTGGGGTAATAGCAAAGTCTCTTTCCCATGCACTTATCGCACTTCATTCTAAGGTTTGTGCTTACAGTTTTCCTTAAATTTGTGTGTTTATTCTTACAGTTTTGTAGTTTGTTCTTTATACATTAAACTGTACGTTTTATAAAAAAGTGAATGAATGTTTAACAAAATACAGTGGGCAAGAATACGGATAGATTTGTAATATATTCTTTCGAGAACTACATCAATATGGCTACCAAGTTCTTTATTGTTTTAATCCCAAGCGATTCAGTGAAAACGCCCTATGGACGAGGTTTTCAAAACACACCCAAAATTGAGTTAATACCTGAATGTTATCTTTCTCAATTTTTAATCAGATGTTATTTTTATTGTCATTAGATTATAGGAAGATACACATATTTTATGGCCCAAAATTATCATGCTAAGCAGTTAGATTACCAGGAGAGATTACTTAATATAAGCAAAACTGTTATTTGTTAACGTTTTTTCCAATTGATAGACATAGACGAATGTACACAGAATCAGCACGATTGCAATAAGAATGCTGTTTGTACAAATGCTGAAGGATCGTTTAGCTGTGATTGCATCGGTGGTTATACTGGAAACGGTACATCTTGCCAAGGTAAATGTGTTTCATGTCGATTACTGTGCGCCAGTCTCGCTGACATTTTTGGGGGAAAAAATACCACCCCTTAAGACAACTTGAAAGAGGGAAGACGCATTTTATGCACATGTGTTTTCCTGACATATACGGTATAATTTTTTCCTTTTATTTTAACAGATATAAACGAATGTTTACCAAGCTTTAACCAATGCCATGATAATGCCGCATGTACCAATACAGAAGGGTCCTTTTCCTGTGTTTGCAATAATGGGTTTACGGGAAACGGCACAATTTGCAAAGGTAATTTATTTCTTTATTTTTTCCCAAGCGACATTAGCTTCTTGATTTAGAACATGCCATCTTAGATATATAATATTTATTTGCACTCCTTAAATATTTATTGTTTTCCACCGAACCAATATTATTGACAAAGCAGCATTTCATTTCTTGTCGTTGAAATTGCTTACATTTACGAACTTTCTTTTTCGAATGCTATTTGGGGTAATAGCAAAGTCTCTTTCCCATGCACTTATCGCACTTCATTCTAAGGTTTGTGCTTACAGTACTGCCAAGAAATAACTTAACAAAAACTGCGTCCAAGACGCGTGCATTTTGCGTCCGGTGTTCGGGTGTGAGCGCCTGCGGGTGCGTCCGTGTTGCGTCTGCCGCGCGTCTGCGTTGCGTCTACTCTGCGTCTTCGGGCGCTCGCAACTGCGTCCACTTTGTATCCGCGGGTTATCGGACGTATAGATACCGTCGGAAAATATCGTGCCTTTCCGATTTCGTGGTTACGAACGAGTATTTGTTAAAAATCCCTTCGCTGTGATTAGTAACTCATTTTCAACGTTTCAAACGAGGGCCATTTTTTATTATAATACTGGGTACCAATTTCCCATGCCTTATAACGTCGATGTATTTGTTTCTTGTCTTCTTACCTATTTAATTTGGAATTGCAAATACTTGAGTTTTATGATGTTCTGAAAGTTAGGTTATATATATACAGACTTAAGTTTTCAACGCAAGTTACACGCGGTGACAACGCGCTTTTGTCTCAAAGTAAAACTTGTTTGGATCGAAACAAGGAGTCATCGCCAGACTTTCATTGTAAGGTTTTAAATAGATTATGTAAAAAGATTTTTTATATTTTTAACGGTGTAAGTTCAAGTGAGCATGGCCAAGGGGGACACGTAATTGTAGTAATTTTTTTCAAGAGAAACGACAACAGCTAACGAAAGATCATATTTCAAACACGTGCAAACACTGAAGTGACAAATATTTTTTGTTAGTCTAAAATCGATGATGGGCAAACTTTCGCAATACGCCAGAAATACAACTATGTCTTTTATGCTATTAACATAGATGTAATCACATGTGGTTCTCGTGCGCAAGAATACGAAAAGATTTGAAAAAATATTCTTTCGAAAACTAAACCAATTTGACCGCCAAGTTCTTTTTTGTTTCAATCCCAAGGGATTCAGTGAAAACGCCGCATAAATGAGGTTTTCAAAACACCCCCATAATTGGGTTAATACCTGAATGTTATCTATCTCAATTATTAATCAGATGTTATTTTTATTGTCATTAGATTACAGGAAGATACACATATTTTATGGCCCAAAATTATTATGCTAAGAAGTTAGATTACCTCAAGAGATTACTTAATATATGCAAAACTGTTATATGTTAACGTTTTCTCAATTGATAGACATAGACGAATGTACAGAGAATCAGCACGATTGCGATAAGAATGCTATTTGTACAAATGCAGAAGGATCGTTCAGCTGTGATTGCATCGGTGGTTATACTGGAAACGGTACATCTTGCCAAGGTAAATGTGTTTCATGCCGATTATGTTGCGCCAGTCTCGCTGAAATTTTTTGGGAAAAAAATACCGCCCTTAAAAGAATTTCGGGGAGGAAAAAGATTTTTATGCACATGTTTTTTCCTGACCGATACGGTATAACTTCTTCTTTTTATGTTAACAGATATAAACGAATGTTTACCAAGCCCGAACGAGTGTCATGATAATGCCGCATGTACTAATACAGAAGGGTCCTTTTCCTGTGTTTGCAATAATGGATTTACGGGAAACGGCACAATTTGCAAAGGTAATTTATGGCTTTATTTTTTCCCAAGCGACTTTAGCTTCTTGATTTAGAATACGCCATGTCAGATATATAAAATTTATTTGCACTCCTCAAATGTTTATTATTTTCCATCCAACCAATATTATTCACAAAGCAGCATTTTATTTCTTGTCGTTTAAATTTCTAACATTTACGGACTTTCTATTTCGAATGCTATTTGGGGTAATAGCAAAGTCTCTTTCCCATGCACTTATCGCACTTCATTCTAAGGTTTGTGCTTACAGTTTTCCTTAAATTTGTGTGTTTATTCTTACAGTTTTGTAGTTTGTTCTTTATACATTAAACTGTACGTTTTATAAAAAAGTGAATGAATGTTTAACAAAATACAGTGGGCAAGAATACGGATAGATTTGTAATATATTCTTTCGAGAACTACATCAATATGGCTACCAAGTTCTTTATTGTTTTAATCCCAAGCGATTCAGTGAAAACGCCCTATGGACGAGGTTTTCAAAACACACCCAAAATTGAGTTAATACCTGAATGTTATCTTTCTCAATTTTTAATCAGATGTTATTTTTATTGTCATTAGATTATAGGAAGATACACATATTTTATGGCCCAAAATTATCATGCTAAGCAGTTAGATTACCAGGAGAGATTACTTAATATAAGCAAAACTGTTATTTGTTAACGTTTTTTCCAATTGATAGACATAGACGAATGTACACAGAATCAGCACGATTGCAATAAGAATGCTGTTTGTACAAATGCTGAAGGATCGTTTAGCTGTGATTGCATCGGTGGTTATACTGGAAACGGTACATCTTGCCAAGGTAAATGTGTTTCATGTCGATTACTGTGCGCCAGTCTCGCTGACATTTTTGGGGGAAAAAATACCACCCCTTAAGACAACTTGAAAGAGGGAAGACGCATTTTATGCACATGTGTTTTCCTGACATATACGGTATAATTTTTTCCTTTTATTTTAACAGATATAAACGAATGTTTACCAAGCTTTAACCAATGCCATGATAATGCCGCATGTACCAATACAGAAGGGTCCTTTTCCTGTGTTTGCAATAATGGGTTTACGGGAAACGGCACAATTTGCAAATGTAATTTATTTCTTTATTTTTTCCCAAGCGACATTAGCTTCTTGATTTAGAACATGCCATCTTAGATATATAATATTTATTTGCACTCCTTAAATATTTATTGTTTTCCACCGAACCAATATTATTGACAAAGCAGCATTTCATTTCTTGTCGTTGAAATTGCTTACATTTACGAACTTTCTTTTTCGAATGCTATTTGGGGTAATAGCAAAGTCTCTTTCCCATGCACTTATCGCACTTCATTCTAAGGTTTGTGCTTACAGTACTGCCAAGAAATAACTTAACAAAAACTGCGTCCAAGACGCGTGCATTTTGCAACCGGTGTTCGGGTGTGAGCGCCTGCGGGTGCGTCCGTGTTGCGTCTGCCGCGCGTCTGCGTTGCGTCTACTCTGCGTCTTCGGGCGCTCGCAACTGCGTCCACTTTGTATCCGCGGGTTATCGGACGGATAGATACCGTCGGAAAATATCGTGCCTTTCCGATTTCGTGGTTACGAACGAGTATTTGTTAAAAATCCCTTCGCTGTGATTAGTAACTCATTTTCAACGTTTCAAACGAGGGCCATTTTTTATTATAATACTGGGTACCAATTTCCCATGCCTTATAACGTCGATGTATTTGTTTCTTGTCTTCTTACCTATTTAATTTGGAATTGCAAATACTTGAGTTTTATGATGTTCTGAAAGTTAGGTTATATATATACAGACTTAAATTTTCAACGCAAGCTACACGCGGTGACAACGCGCTTTTGTCTCAAAGTAAAACTTGTTTGGATCGAAACAATGAGTCATTGCCAGACTTTCATTGTAAGGTCTTAAATAGATTACGTAAAAAAATTTTTTATATTTTTAACGGTGTAAGTTCAAGTGAGCATGGCCAAGGGGGACACGTAATTGTAGTAATTTTTTTCAAGAGAAACGACAACAGCTAACGAAAGATCATATTTCAAACACGTGCAAACACTGAAGTGACAAATATTTTTTGTTAGTCTAAAATCGATGATGGGCAAACTTTCGCAATACGCCAGAAATACAATTATGTCTTTTATGCTATTAACATAGATGTAATCACATGTGGTTCTCGTGCGCAAGAATACGAAAAGATTTGAAAAAATATTCTTTCGAAAACTAAACCAATTTGACCGCCAAGTTCTTTTTTGTTTCAATCCCAAGGGATTCAGTGAAAACGCCCTATGGACGAGGTTTTCAAAACACCCCCATAATTGGGTTAATACCTGAATGTTATCTTTCTCAATTTTTAATCAGATGTTATTTTTATTGTCATTAGATTACAGGAAGATACACATATTTTATGGCCCAAAATTATCATGCTAAGCAGTTAGATTACCAGGAGAGATTACTTAATATAAGCAAAACTGTTATATGTTAACGTTTTCTCAATTGATAGACATAGACGAATGTACAGAGAATCAGCACGATTGCGATAAGAATGCTATTTGTACAAATGCTGAAGGATCGTTCCGCTGTGATTGCATCGGTGGTTATACTGGAAACGGTACATCTTGCCAAGGTAAATGTTTTTGATGTCGATTATTGTGCGCCAGTCTCGCTGACATTTTTTGGGAAAAAAATACCGCCCTTAAGGCCATTTCAGGGAGGAAAAAGATTTTTATGCACATGTTTTTTCCTGACCGATACGGTATAACTTCTTCTTTTTATTTTAACAGATATAAATGAATGTTTACCAAGCCCGAACGAATGTCATCATAATGCCGCATGTACTAATACAGAAGGGTCGTTTTCCTGTGTTTGCAATAATGGATTTACGGGAAACGGCACAATTTGCAAAGGTAATTTATGGCTTTATTTTTTCCTAAGCGACATTAGCTTCTTGATTTAGAATACGCCATGTCAGATATATAAAATTTATTTGCACTCCTCAAATATTTATTATTTTCCATCCAACCAATATTATTCACAAAGCAGCATTCTATTTCTTGTCGTTCAAATTGCTAACATTTACGGACTTTCTATTTCGAATGCTATTTGGGGTAATAGAAAAGTCTCTCTCCGATGTACTTGTCGCACTTCATTCGAAAGTTCGTACTTACAGTTTTCCTTAAATTTGTGTGTTTATTCTTACAGTTTTGTACTTTATTGTTTATATAATAAACTGTACGTTTTATAAAAAATGAATGAATGTTTAACAAAATACAGTGGGCAAGAATACGGATAGATTTGCCATATATTCTTTCGAAAACTACATCGATGTGGCTGCCAAGTTTTCTGTTGTTTTAATCCCAAGCGATTCAGTGAAAATGCCCTATGGACGAGGTTTTCAAAACACACCAAAAATTGAGTTAATACCTGAATGTTATCTTTCTCAATTTTTCATCGGATGTTAATTTTATTGTCATTAGATTACAGGAAGATACAAATATTTTATGCCCCAAAGCTATGATGCTAAGCAGTTAGACTACCAGGAAAGATTACTGATTGATAAAAGCCAAACTATTATTTGTTAACGTTTGATTCAATTGATAGACATAGACGAATGTGCACAGAATCAGCACGATTGCGATAAGAATGCTATTTGTACAAATGCTGAAGGATCGTTCAGCTGTGATTGCATCGGTGGTTATACTGGAAACGGTACATCTTGCCAAGGTAAATGTGTTTCATGCTGATTATGTTGCGCCAGTTTTGCTGACATTTTTTGGGAAAAAAAACCTTCCCTTAAGACAATTTGAAAGAGGGAAGACGCATTTTATGCACATGTTTTTTCTTGACCGATACGGTATAACTTCTTCTTTTTATGTTAACAGATATAAACGAATGTTTACCAAGCTCTAACGAGTGTCATGATAATGCCGCATGTACTAATACAGAAGGATCGTATTCCTGTGTTTGCAATACTGGGTTTACGGGAAACGGCACAATTTGCCAAGGTAATTTATGGCTTTATTTTTTCCTAAGCGACATTAGCTTCTTGATTTAGAATACGCCATGTCAGATGTATAAAATTTATTTGCACTCCTCAAATATTTATTATTTTCCATCCAACCAATATTATTCACAAAGCAGCATTTTATTTCTTGTCGTTCAAATTTCTAACATTTACGGACTTTCTATTTCGACTGCTATTTGTGGTAATAGAAAAGTCTCTCTCCGATGTACTTGTCGCACTTCATTCGAAAGTTCGTACTTACAGTTTTCCTTAAATTTGTGTGTTTATTCTTACAGTTTTGTACTTTATTGTTTATATAAATTAAACTGCACGTTTTATAAAAAATGAATGAATGTTTAACAAAATACAGTGGGCAAGAATACGGATAGATTTGCCATATATTCTTTCGAAAACTAAACCAATTTGACCGCCAAGTTCTCTTTTGTTTCAATCCCAAGGGATTCAGTGAAAACGCCGAGTAAATGAGGTTTTCAAAACACCCCCATAATTGGGTTAATACCTGAATGTTATCTTTCTCAATTTTTAATCAGACGTTATTTTTATTGTCATTAGATTACAGGAAGATACACATATTTTATGGCCCAAAATTATCATGCTAAGCAGTTAGATTACCTAAAGAGATTACTTAATATAAGCAAAACTGTTATTTGTTAACGTTTTTCCATTAATAGACATAGACGAATGTACAGAGAATCAGCACGATTGCGATAAGAATGCTATTTGTACAAATGCTGAAGGATCGTTTAGCTGTGATTGCATCGGTGGTTATACTGGAAACGGTACATCTTGCCAAGGTAAATGTGTTTCATGTCGATTACTGTGCAGCAGTTTCGCTGGCATTTTTGGGGGAAAAAATACCACCCCTTAAGACAATTTGAAAGAGGGAAGACGCTTTTTATGCACATGTGTCTTCCTGACATATACGGTTTAACTTTTTCCTTTTATCTTAACAGATATTAACGAATGTTTACCAAGCTTTAACCAATGTCATGATATTGCCGCATGTACTAATACAGAAGGGTCCTTTTCCTGTGTTTGCAATAATGGGTTTACGGGAAATGGCACAATTTGCAAAGTTAATTTATTTCTTTATTTTTTCCCGAGCGACATTAGTTTCTTGATTTAGAACATGCCATCTCAGATATATAAAATTTATTTGCACTCTTCAAATATTTATCATTTTCCACCGAACCAATATTGTTCACAAAGCAGCATTTCATTTCTTGTCGTTTAAATTGCTTACATTTATGAACTTTCTATTTCCATTGCTATTTCGGGTAAGAGCAAAGTCTTTTTCCCATGTACTTATCGCACTTCATTCTAAGTTTTGTACTTACAGTACTGCCAAGAAATAACTTAACAAAAACCGCGTCCAAGACGCGTGCAATTTGCGTCCGGTGTTCGGGTGTGAGCGCCTGCGGGTGCGTCCGTGCTGCGTCTGCCGCGCGTTTGCGTTGCGTCTATTCTTCGTCTTCGGGCGCTCGCAACTGCGTCCACTTTGTGTCCGCGGGCGAACGGACAGATAGATACCGTCGGAAAATGTCGTGGCATTCCGATTTCGTGGATACGAACGAGTATTTGTTAAACATCCCGGCGCTGTGATTAGTAACTCATTTTTAACGTTTCAAACGAGGGCAATTTTTTATTATAATACTGGGTACCAATTTCCCATGCCTTATAACGTCGATGTATTTGTTTCTTGTATGCCTTACGTATTTAATTTGGAATTGCATATACTTGAATTTTATGATGTGCTGAAAATTGGGTTATATATATACAGACTTAAAATTTCAACAGAAACTACGCGCTGTGACAACGCGCTTTTGTCTCAAAGTAAAACTTGTTCTGATCGAAACAATGAGTCATCGCCAGACTTTCATTGTAAGGTCTTAAATAGATTATATAAAAAGATTTTTTATATTTTTGACGGTGTAAGTTCAAGTGAGGATGGCTAAGGGGGACACGTAGTTGCAGTAATTTATGGAAGAGAAAGGACAAAAGCTAACGCAAGATCATATTTCAAAAACGTGCAAACACTGAAGTGACAAAATTTTTTTTTTAGTCTAAAATCGGTGATGGGCAATTTTTCGCAATGCGCCAGAAATGCAATTATGTCTTTTATGCTATTAACATAGATGTAATCACATGTGGTTCTCATGGGCAAGAATACGAAAAGATTTGAAAAAATATTCTTTCGAAAACTAAACCAATTTGACCGCCAAGTTCTTTTTTGTTTCAATCATAAGGGATTCAGTGAAAATGCCGCATAAATGAGGTTTTCAAAACACCTATAATTGGGTTAATACCTGAATGTTATCTTTCTCAATTTTTCATCGGATGTTAATTTTATTGTCATTAGATTACAGGAAGATACAAATATTTTATGCCCCAAAGCTATCATGCTAAGCAGTTAGACTACCAGGAAAGATTACTTATTGATAAAAGCCAAACTATTATTTGTTAACGTTTGATTCAATTGATAGACATAGACGAATGTGCACAGAATAAAAACGATTGTGATAAGAATGCTATTTGTACAAATTCTGAAGGATCGTTCAGCTGTGATTGCATCGGTGGTTATACTGGAAACGGTACATCTTGCCAAGGTAAATGTGTTTGATGTCGATTATGTTGCGCCAGTCTCGCTGACATTTTTTTGGAAAAAAATACCGCCCTTAAAAGAATTTCAGGGAGGAAAAAGTTTTTATGCACATGTTTTTTCCTGACCGATACGGTATAACTTCTTCTTTTTATTTTAACAGATATAAACGAATGTTTACCAAGCCCAAACGAATGTCATGATAATGCCGCATGTACTAATACAGAAGGGTCCTTTTCCTGTGTTTGCAATAATGGATTTACGGGAAACGGCACAATTTGCAAAGGTAATTTATGGCTTTATTTTTTCCTAAGCGACATTAGCTTCTTGATTTAGAATACGCCATGTCAGATATATAAAATTTATTTGCACTCCTCAAATATTTATTATTTTCCATCCAACCAATATTATTCACAAAGCAGCATTTTATTTCTTGTCGTTCAAATTGCTAACATTTACGCACTTTCTATTTCGAATGCTATTTGTGGTAATAGCAAAGTCTCTCTCCGATGTGCTTGTTGCACTTCATTCTAAAGTTCGTACTTACATTTTTTTTTAAATTTGTGTGTTTATTCTTACAGGTTTGTAGTTTGTTCTTTATATATTAAACTGTACGTTTTATAAAAAAGTGAATGAATGTTTAACAAAATACAGTGGGCAAGAATACGGATAGATTTGTAATATATTCTTTCGAAAACTACATTGATATGGCTGCCAAGTTTTTTGTTGTTTTAATCCCAAGCGATTCAGTGAAAACGCCCTATGGACGAGGTTTTCAAAACACACCCAAAATTGAGTTAATACCTGAATGTTATCTTTCTCAATTTTTAATCAGATGTTATTTTTATTGTCGTTAGATTACAGGAAGATACACATATTTTAAGCCAATTTATAATATCCTGATTATAAATTAAAGTTAATGGCAAAAAGCTGTTAACATAGTTCAAAGTTCGTCAATTATTGGAGATTGTCCAAGTACGCGGAATTTCACGTGGTGCGCAAGTGTCAGTCTCTAACCTAAATGCAGCAGTGATCACGCGCTGTGCACGTTGCATGCTTGTGCGCATCATGTCAAATGTACTTCAACAGCTAATAGACAGACAATATCGCCTTTGTTGACATTGAGCAATTAATAGGAATAGTCTCCGTAGGACATATACGGACGAGGCACATGTGTTAGGTATCAATTTGTCCTAAACTTGAGAGAGATAGGAAGCACTAAAGTTATTTCCCCACCCACCCACCTCATGAAGGTTAACAAAGGACAGGAACAATCGGAACTGGACATTGGAATATGCACACAGACATTAATATAGTATAGTATTCTATCTGAAATTATAAGGGATTTGTTATTTTGGTTTGATTCTATTACAATATGAATAAAATTTTGGTCTTGTGGGGTTGAAGTGCTCCTATTGATCACTTTCTGGCCATAGACTCACATTATTTATTGTGAATATAATCCATGCAAGTTCTAGGAACGGTCCAAGGGGATTGTAACCCCTTGGACAGGTTAATGTTATTGGGGATTGTAACCCCTCTAACATTGGCTGATGGGGATTGTAACCCCAAGGCCTCCAGTCGTCTAGCGTGCATATATACACCCGCTAGGTTATACAGTCTCGCATGTTTATGAGTCTATGATAACACTAACAATGCTATGTAATTAATTTTACTACCGGAGTACTTCACCCCCAACGACCCATTTCTCCCACACAACTACTTGTTTTGTCTGTTTTGTTGTCGTAGCGGTCTAACAGAAGCTTTGATACATTAATGGCCCAAAATTATCATGCTAAGCACTTAGAATACCTAAAGAGATTACTTAATATAAGCAAAACTGTTATTTGTTAACGTTTTCTCAATTGATAGACATAGACGAATGTACAGCGAATCAGCACGATTGCGATAAGAATGCTATTTGTATAAATGCTGAAGGATCGTTCAGCTGTGATTGCATCGGTGGTTATACTGGAAACGGTACATCTTGCCAAGGTAAATGTGTTTGATGTCGATTATTGTGCGCCAGTCTCGCTGACATTTCTTGGAAAAAAATACCACCCCTTAAGACAATTTGAAAGAGGGAAGACGCATTTTATGCACATGTGTTTTTGTGACATATACGGTATAACTTTTTCCTTTTATCTTAACAGATATTAACGAATGTTTACCAAGCTTTAACCAATGTCATGATAATGCCGCATGTACTAATACAGAAGGGTCCTTTTCCTGTGTTTGCAATAATGGGTTTACGGGAAACGGCACAATTTGCAAAGGTAATTTATTTCTTTATTTTTTCCCGAGCGACATTAGTTTCTTGATTTAGAACATGCCATCTCAGATATATAAAATTTATTTGCACTCCTCAAATATTTTTCATTTTCCACCGAACCAATATTGTTCACAAAGCAGCATTTTATTTCTTGTCGTTTAAATTGCTTACAATTACGAACTTTCTATTTCCAATGCTATTTCGGGTAATAGCAAAGTCTTTTTCCCATGTACTTATCGCACTTCATTCTAAGTTTTGTACTTACAGTACTGCCAAGAAATAACTTAACAAAAACTGCGTCCAAGACGTGTGCAATTTGCGTCCGGTGTTCGGGTGTGAGCGCCTGCGGGTGCGTCCGTGCTGCGTCTGCCGCGCGTCTGCGTTGCGTCTACTCTGCGTCTTCGGGCGCTCGCAACTGCGTCCACTTTGTATCCGCGGGTTATCGGACGGATAGATACCGTCGGAAAATATCGTGCCTTTCCGATTTCGTGGATACGAACGAGTATTTGTTAAAAATCCCTTCGCTGTGATTAGTAACTCATTTTCAACGTTTCAAACGAGGGCCATTTTTTATTATAATACTGGGTACCAATTTCCCATGCCTTATAACGTCGATGTATTTGTTTCTTGTCTTCTTACCTATTTAATTTGGAATTGCAAATACTTGAGTTTTATGATGTTCTGAAAGTTGGGTTATATATATACAGACTTTAGATTTCAACACAAGCTACGCGCTGTGACAACCCGCTTTTGTCTATAAGTAAAACTTGTTCTGATCAAAACAATGAGTCATCGCTAGACTTTCATTGTGAGGTCTTAAATAGATTATATACAAAGATTTTTTATATTTTTGACGGTGGAATTCGAATGCCATTTGTGGTAATAGCAAAGTCTCTCTCCGATCTACTTGTCGCACTTCATTGGAAAGTTCGTACTTACAGTTTTCCTTAAATTTGTGTGTTTATTCTTACAGTTTTGTAGTTTGTTCTTTATATATTAAGAGGAGATTTTTTACAGACTCGCGTATCTGGCGCTCAAAAGTCGAACGAATCGGGTTCTAGATTGCGCAACTTGGGAAAAGTCAAAATGGCGGGCAACTTTTATATCGTGCGTGTATTGAAATCAAGGAGCTTTTCGATAGGATGTTTTTTTCTGTTTGTTGTTGTTTTTAAGGCGAAGCAATAGTTATAGGAGTGTTGGTCTTGAGTGGACAGAAATCAAAATATATGAGGTAAAATTTTATTTTTTGTGATTTTAACCAATTTAATGACTTCCGAACAAACTAAATCATATACTACAAGAAACCCATATTGTTGTAGCTTGCAAAAAATGTATTTTCGTTGGATTTTTTGTGGTACCCAAAAAAGATTTTTTAGCGTTTTTAGAAACGTTTTGTCGACCAATTTAAAAAAATGTATTCATTCAGTATTTTCAGCTGTATTTTTCAAAAAAAGAGTTAGTGAACCTAATCGTTACATGTGTATGGAAAAGAAATGTACCTCTTTTAAATCTGATTCACAAAATGTGCTTTGGTTCTGTGTGAGCTTTGTTTTTTCAACTTTGTTATTACACTACTAGCACATGGCTATGGTCCTGTGCTCTGAATAAACTTAAATCTTTTACAATGTCCTCGGTTTGCCTCCGAACAAAGTAAAAGTATTTATTTGAACACCCATTATACACCAACCTCATTTAAGCAATTTACACATTTTTTTGTTCACATGTATATTATTTGGTTTGTTTTGGATATTAGACTTGTTTCAATTGTTATATAATTTATATATTTCAATGTGATCAGTGCAATATTAAATATCAGTGAGTGAATTTTAATCTTTTGCAACTTTATAATATAGAATACAGCTAATTCAATTAAGGTTAACATTGACAATAGTCAAATGTGCATTATGATCGATCGAGTGCCAAAAGAATGATGATTCTTTACATGCGAATGTAAAAGATATCATTATATAGATACTATATTTATAAACCAGCATGGCTGCTGATGTGTTGATCTTATTTAAGACGACATTATTATCATCATTTTTTATGCTTATGCATATTGCACATTTGCCATTTGACTATTGTTGATGTCAACCTTTTTTGAATTAGCTGTATACAACCAGCACACATTTATACTTCAAATAAACTGGCTTAAATTGTGGAATATTATCACCCTCTGACATGAACTATTTTTTGCCTGCCTGTGTCAAATGATCTTACTTTAGGGGCGAAATGTTATGTTAGGTATGAGGAATTTTTTAGGTTTTACATTATTTGCCTTAAGTTGAATGACCAAATGTGCTTAACCCAATACAGGGCCTATTTTAGTGTGTGGTATTGCACACTTTGTGCAGTATTGATGGAATAGTATGCAGTATTGATGTTTGAAATTTTTTGTCTTCAAGCAGCAAAAGCAAATGGAGTTAGGGTATTATTTGAAGCTGCAGAAAAAAATTACAATGTAACATGGTTCCATGTTATATGATGTATTAGGAAAACATCTAGTGTCAAGGACATCAAAAGAATCAAATAGTCATCTTTCAAATATGATTTATTGATTGCAATATGATGACTCTGATCATTGCAGTAATCTACTTAATCACAACCTGCACACCTATATTATACATGAATTTATGGTTTCAACTCAACAACTGGCCTCTGTAGCTCGGTTGTGGCATGAGTGCTGCAACGAAATTCCTAGCCGTCCCTGGTTAGCGGGAAATGCTTATTCTGGCAACCAAGGTTTAATCTTTTTCAAGTGAGTCTTGTGTTAAGCTACACAGTGATAGAGGTGGATGTCACTTAGTAGGCTAGTTGTCATGCTAACCAGTCAAACCCAGCTTTCATTAAAACATTCCCCATGTCTAATCCTTTATTAAAGTCATTCAGCATGCTTTTCTTATTAATTTCCTTGAAAATAAACACATAGGTGGATGGGGCCTAATTCTTGGAATTCTGCCGGGCCAGGCATCATTTAAATCATGCATATACAGTGTATCATAATAAATGTGCAAAAATATCAGAATTTCTAAGAAGATCTTTTCTTGCAAGCTATTAAAGAAAACAAAAAATGAAAGATAAAAATCAATATTTATTAAATCATAGATTATTATTTATGATACAATCTATTCTTGTGTGAATATAATGAAAATGTTTATAACTTTATACAGTAGACAAAATATTCCACAATGTGCAGGTTTTTGTCACCCAGCACTGACAGAATGAGGTTGATGTTTTCAGATACTGTAATCATATCTTCAAGATGTAATAGCAATATCGAAGAGATCTATAAAAAAAGATACTTTCATGGTTGACTATTAGAGGAATTGATTTACTTCAGGTTATGGGGGGGGGGGGGGGGGGTTCTGAGTTAAACCCCAGGCAATCATCAAAGAAAAAAGATAAAATATTTGGCCCTTCTGACCATATAGGCAATTTTGTTTTGATGTCAACATGCTTGGCTCCTTGAGCTTGTCTGGTGTCTTTACTAATAACACATCCTGCCTCAGTTGATTGTCAGGCCCTGCTTTATGACCAGTCCTGGATAAGCAACCTTCCTACCAGATTGTTTCATCCATGATGCTGGTGTAATTGAAAACTTTACAACTTAGGACATTTTAAAAAGTAAACATATGGTTGAAAATTTTATTTTCATTCCTGAAAAGGACATTTCAGATTGTGTAGTGTATGGCAAATTGCATATTGAATGCCTGTAAATGAGTAGAAAACTGAATGCCTGTAAAAGCAGTAAACTGAAGTAAAGGGATTTAAATGTACAAATACTCAAATTTTCCTTAAAAATGCAAAATCCTTTAACGTTTTCCATGTACTTATGTTATTAACGAGTTTGTGAACAAGCTGGTGATCATCCAGGGGGCGAAAGCAGTCGCTTTCAATCAGTTTTATTATTAATTTAAAATGGCAAATAATTTTGCAGTAAAAAAAGCTCACTCCTGAGTCAGATACGTGTGCATATTAACATAATAATAATTCAAATAACGTCCATTAAATACGATATTGCACTTACCACGTTATCCCTCTTTATATTTAGCAATGTATCGCCTCATGACATAACCAAAAATCCAGTAAAATTCTGTTTGTCTTCGCAAATATTTTTGAAAAACTTTCAAAACAAAAGATGGCGGCACACATTTTTTCGCGAAGGCCTGGTCGCTATGTTTTGAGCGGTTTTCGCAAAAAATACGCGACTTTGTAAAAAATCTCCTCTTAAGGTGGCTCCCTACAGTTTGATACAGTTCACGAATGATTTATACAGATCAGTGAGATTAGACGTCATCCTCGCGACTTTCGCGTGGGATTTTCGTAGTTCGGCAAAAATTTTAAAACAAGAGCCACAGAACTTGTTTTTGAGTCCTTTTATGTACCAGAACATGATCATTCTTCATTATTTTCTTCACTTTTTGAAAAGTTAAACAGTACGTATGTTTTTAACCAGTTTTTTAAATATATATTTAAATATGTTTCTGAGTATTTATTTTGAAGCAATATTGTTTATAATATTACTAAAAAATTGTCGCCAATCAAAATTCAAAATGCTATCTTATGCTGTCTTCAAAAGCACTCTTAAATTGTCGGCGAAACATATATAGTTTCTGCCATTCAACCCTGTTTAATATGTAGTACTTTACCTGTTGAATTCAATAGAGAGATAGAAGTTATTTTGGATGAATTGTTCAAGTCGTAGTTGAATGTTTCGGTGCTTTTTTAGGCATATTTACAAATATTTTTTCGACAAAAAAGAATATAATGAACCATTGGTCAATTCAATGGATTATAGTGTTTTGCTTACATTTACGAACTTTCTATTTCCATTGCTATTTCGGTAATAGCAAAGTCTTTTTTCCATGTACTTATCGCACTTGATTCTAAGTTTTGTACTTACAGTACTGCCAAGAAATAACTTAACAAAAACCGCGTCCAAGACGCGTGCAATTTGCGTCCGGTGTTCGGGTGTGAGCGCCTGCGGGTGCGTCCGTGCTGCGTCTGCCGCGCGTCTGCGTTGCGTTTACTCTTCGTCTTCGGGCGCTCGCAACTGCGTCCACTTTGTGTCCGCGTTTGATCGGACGGATAGATACCGTCGGAAAATGTCGTGCCTTTCCGATTTCATGGATACGAACGAGTATTTGTTAAACATCCCGGCGCTGTGATTAGTAACTCATTTTTAACGTTTCAAACGAGGGCAATTTTTTATTATAATACTGGGTACCAATTTCCCATGCCTTATAACATCGATGTATTTGTTTCTTGTATGCCTTACGTATTTAATTTGGAATTGCATATACTTCAATTTTATGATGTGCTGAAAATTGGGTTATATATATACAGACTTAAAATTTCAACAGAAACTACGCGCTGTGACAACGCGCTTTTGTCTCAAAGTAAAACTTGTTTGGATCGAAACAATGAGTCATCGCCAGACTTTCATTGTAAGGTCTTAAATAGATTATATAAAAAGATTTTTTATATTTTTGACCGTGTAAGTTCAAGTGAGCATGGCCAAGGGGGAAACGTAGTTGCAGTAATTTATGGAAGAGAAAGGACAACAGCTAACGCAAGATCATATTTCAAACACGTGCAAACACTGAAGTGACAAAATTTTTTTGTTACTCTAAAATCGATGATGGGCAAACTTTTGCAATACGCCAGAAATACAATTATGTCTTTTATGCTATTAACATAGATGTAATCACATGTGGTTCTCGTGCGGAAGAATACGAAAAGATTTGAAAAAATATTCTTTCGAAAACTAAACCAATTTGACCGCCAAGTTCTTTTTTGTTTCAATCCCAAGGGATTCAGTGAAAACGCCGCATAAATGAGGTTTTCAAAACACCCCCATAATTGGGTTAATACCTGAATGTTATCTTTCTCAATTTTTCATCGGATGTTAATTTTATTGTCATTAGATTACAGGAAGATACAAACATTTTATGCCCCAAAGTTATCATGCTAAGCAGTTAGACTACCAGGAAAGATTACTTATTGATATAAGCCAAACTATTATTTGTTAACGTTTGATTCAATTGATAGACATAGACGAATGTACAGAGAATCAGCACGATTGCGATAAGAATGCTGTTTGTACAAATGCTGAAGGATCGTTCAGCTGTGATTGCATCGGTGGTTATACTGGAAACGGTACATCTTGCCAAGGTAAATGTAATTCATGCGATTACTGTGCAGCAGTTTCGCTCACATTTTTGGTGGAAAAAATACCACCCATTAAGACAATTTGAAAGAGGGAAGACGCATTTTATGCACATGTGTTTTCCTGACATATACGGTATAACTTTTTCCTTTTATCTTAACAGATATTAACGAATGTTTACCAAGCTTTAACCAATGTCATGATAATGCCGCATGTGCTAATACAGAAGGGTCCTTTTCCTGTGTTTGCAATAATGGGTTTACGGGAAACGGCACAATTTGCAAAGTTAATTTATTTCTTTATTTTTTCCCGAGCGACATTAGTTTCTTGATTTAGAACATGCCATCTCAGATATATAAAATTTATTTGCACTCCTCAAATATTTATCATTTTCCACCGAACCAATATTGTTCACAAAGCAGCATTTCATTTCTTGTCGTTTAAATTGCTTACAATTACGAACTTTCTATTTCCAATGCTATTTCGGGTAATAGCAGAGTCTTTTTCCCATGTACTTATCGCACTTCATTCTAAGTTTTGTGCTTACAGTACTGCCAAGAAAAAACTTAACAAAAACCGCGTCCAAGACGCGTGCAAATTGCGTCCGGTGTTCGGGTGTGAGCGCCTGCGGGTGCGTCCGTGCTGCGTCTGCCGCGCGTTTGCGTTGCGTCTACTCTTCGTCTTCGGGCGCTCGCAACTGCGTCCACTTTGTGTCCGCGGGCGATCGGACAGATAAATACCGTCGGAAAATGTCGTGCCTTTCTGATTTCGTGGATACGAACGAGTATTTGTTAAAAATCCCCGCGCTGTGATTAGTAACTCATTTTCAACATTTCAAACGAGGGCCATTTTTTACTATAATACTGGGTACCAATTTCCCATGCCTTATAACGTCGATGTATTTGTTTCTTGTCTTCTTTACCTATTTAATTTGGAATTGCAAATACTTGAGTTTTATGTTCTGAAAATTGGGTTATATATATACAGACTTAAAATTTCAACACAAGCTACGCGCTGTGACAACGCGCTTTTGTCTCAAAGTAAAACTTGTTCTGATCAAAACAATGAGTCATCGCTAGACTTTCATTGTGAGGTCTTAAATAGATTATATACAAAGATTTTTTATATTTTTGACGGTGTAAGTTCCATTGAGTATGGCCAAGGGGGACACGTAATTGCAGTAATTTATGCAAGAGAAACGACAACAGCTGACGCAAGATCATATTTCAAACACATCCAAACTTTGAAGTGACAAAATTTTTTTGTTAGTCTAAAATCGATGATGGGCAAACTTTCGCAATACGCTAGAAATACAATTATGTCTTTTACGCTATTAACATAGATGTAATCACATGTGGTTCTCGTGGGCAAGAATGCGAAAAGATTTGAAAAAATATTCTTTCGAAAATTAAACCAATTTGACCGCCAAGTTCTTTTTTGTTTTAATCCCAAGCGATTGATTGAAAACACTTTATAAATGAGGTTTTCAAAACACACCTATAATTGGGTTGATACCTGAATGTTATCTTTCTCAATTTTTCATCGGATGTTATTTTTATTGTCATTAGATTAAAGGAAGATACACATATTTTATGCCCCAAAGCTATAATGCTAAGCAGTTAGATTAGCAGGAAAGATTACTTATTGATATAAGCCAAACCATTATTTGTTAACGTTTTTTTCAATTGATAGACATAGACAAATGTGCACAGAATAAAAACGATTGTGATAAGAATGCTATTTGTACAAATTCTGAAGGACCAATCTCTTTGACGTTTTTTCGCCAAAATTAATACACCGTTCCGAAAGAAGATTTCATGGAGTAACGAGGCGTTCTATCCATATGTTCTTGTAACACATTCGGTATAATAGAATTTACACTTTCTATTTTAACAGATATAAACGAATGTTTACTAAGCTCTATTCAGTGCCACGATAATGCCTGATGTACTAATACAGAAGGGTCTTTTTTCTGTTCTTGCAATATTGGATACACAGGAAACGGCACAACTTGCCACGCTAATTCATGGCTTTAGTGTTTCCAATGTAGCTTAGCTTGTTGACTGAGAATGTGCCTTTTCAGATGTATTTATTTTTATTTGCTCCATTCCCCAAATATTTATGATTTTGAACTTAATTTACATTATTCGGAACGCAGTATTTCAATTATACTATCATCATGCTACTTGTAGGAATATTAAAGGGTCTTTTGTCTGTATTTGCAATCCTGGTTATTCTAAAAAATTGAACAGGTTAAGGTAACTGTGCATGTATTATGTTCTATGGTCTCCGAACGATTATCAAAACCCATTCCCAAGATTATGAATACAGTTTTTCCTGAATATGTTCGTTAATGTCCTTAACCACAGTACGCAATAAATAGACACAGATTTTGGGGTTATGAAAGTGTGGGACAATTGTTCAATCATTGTACTGTTCGTGTATCTGCATGCGAGAGCTAGGTACTGAGCGGCTCCCAGGGCATATACTCGTTGAAAAGCTGGATCGTGAGGAAAGTCGATAAGGACAAACACTGATTAACATCAGGGTCCAAATCTGCACAAGACAAACACTTTTACAGTACATTTTTACACGATTTTTCTCAGTACATATACTCATATGCAGAAATAAAAGTGAATTTGTGAGTAGGACTTGGTCTAAAGCCAAATTTCGTAAAGAAAACGTGAGGTCTATGGTAAAATGGCGACCTCATACTAGAGCAATTGCCTCCACAATCACACCACTGAAAGTGTGTGTGATCCCCATTGGCCGCAATCGAGTGTCGAACAGATGTTTGTGCGAGAGTTATAGCTCTTGACAGTTGTGCAGAATACAAGTCGTTATGTCCAAACACGGAACTTGAACAGCAACGGTTGGCATCACCGGATCTCAATCATGTCATTCAAGTCTGTTGGGCGCCTTAAAGGAAAGGACTAAAGGCGAGGAAATGGCGCTCTGCTGCGAGTCTACGATTGCACTTAATGTATTAAACCATGACGAATTCTAGCCTAACTGATCATATTGTGACTAATACACCTGAAAAATATCAGATTCTGGTGTAATACATAGCCTGATATTTGCAATCAGAAAAATTTCAATCATGAATAAACAAGAAAACACAATTGTAATTAGAAATATGAAAAATTTCAAGGAGCATAATTTTATCAAAGGACTTAAGGAATAGCACTGGGAATATATATACCTTTTTGCTACAGATCCAAATTGTAGGTGGGAATTTGAACTGGAGGTTCTCAATAAACATGCACCAATTCAAAATAAGAAATTTAGGTCGAAAAATGTTCCTTTGATAACAAGGAGAATAAAAGAACTTTTAATTTCAATGGAAAAACTAAAAAGAAATGCTATTATAGCAAACCTTGAAACGGATTGGTACAATTACAAACAAATAAGAAATAAAGTAAACACAGAATTAAGAAATGCTAAAAAGACTACTATTCTTCAAAAATTGCTAGTCAAAAACAAAAGTCAAAACAGGCTTGGGAAACTATAAATAATTTACTAGGCAGACAGTGCAAACAAACCGTGGTAAATCAACTGGATATAGAAGATGAAACCTTAACAAACAATGAAGACATTGCTGAGAGCTTTAATTATTACTTTTCAAATATAAGGTCCAAATTTACCCAACAAAATTGGAACAAGAGATGATAATTTTGTAAGTTATATTAGGAATACCAAATCTGAGTTTGCTGCATTTCATCCTATAACTATAGGTAGTGTCTACAATCTCTTAAGTGGGCTATCTAGCAACAAAGCGACTGGTATTGATGAAATTTCTAGTAAATTATTAAGATTGCAGCGCCTGTTATTTCTGATTCATTGACCCATATTTTTAATCAGTCTATTGCTCAATATTTTTTGCCTTATGAATGCAAAATAGCTAGAGTAGTACCTCTGTTTAAAAGTGGGCAGCGAAATCTACCAGAAAACTACAGACCAATTTCAGTTCTACCTGTTGTTAGCAAAATTATGGGGAGAATTATGTATGATCAATTATACGAATACCTAACTGAGGCTGGAAATCTATCTGAATGATTGTCAGTTTGGCTTTTGCAAATTCCATTCCAGAACTACAGCATTGTTGGATTGTACTAATGACTGGTTTGTCAATATAGACAGGAAATTATTTAATATGGTTGTTCTAATTGATTTTAAAAAGGCATTTGACACAGTTGATCATAAAACTGTTCTAAGAAAGTTAGACTGCTATGGAATGAAAGGAGAAGCTTTAGCTTTACTTAGTTAGATTTTACCAAGTTTAAAATTTCATTTCATCAGAGAAATCTATAAGATGTGGAGTACCGCAAGGCTCTATCCTAAAACCACTACTCTTTCTACTATATATAAATGATTTGCCTAAGCGAAACAAAAACTCGGATGTTTGCTGACGATACTAATCTACAAGCTTCAGGGCAGTGCGTAAAGGAAGTTGAATCTGCAGTAAACCCTGATTTGGAAAACCTTAGAAAATGGTTGATGGCCAATAAACTTAGCTTGAATGTGGCTAAGACTGAATTTATTCTAATTGACTCGAAACCTATGATAACAAGTATTTCACAATTTTAAAATTTACAACAAAGCCAATAAACAAATTCACGTGTGCAAAAGTCTTGGAGTGATAATAGACGAACATTATATTTAAGTTGGAATAACAACAGAAATAATATTTGCAAAAAAGTAACAGCTGGAATTTCTGCTCTTAGGCGGTTAAAGGAATGTGCCGACGCAAGGGCGGCGGAACAGGGGGGGCTAGGGGGGCTATAGCCCCCCCAATATTTCTGATGGGGGGGCTTAACCCCGCAATATTTTCACACCAAAGGTTGAAAAAACGAGATAGTTTGCAACTTCGCAGGCTAATCACAAGCCGAAAAAATAGATGGAAAATAGAAAATAACCATTTGTGAACCAAGCCCCCCACAATGGCACAAATCAAGTAAAAACGTTTCCTGATTTAAGATATTATGGTTAATGGTATTCCCAATTATTAATTTCTTTGAACATTCGTCTCCAAAAAACCACCGTTGCGCTGCAATACCGCGCACTATCAGTAATCATAATCAATAATTCAGTATTATTGTGTTTATGTATTAAGAGACAAGATTTTATAGAATTACAGTGCTACTGCTATGTTTATCGCGTGACGGTTAACTCACGGGTTTCACTTAGACTGATCAAGTTACTCGCCCACTCTCTGATTATTAATCTGATACAATTTCCTTTTACGATTTTATCTGTTCAATTTTTGACAGTTGTTGTCAAAATTCTCATAGTCTTTCACACGTTGCACGCAATGCTGCCTCCTCCGCAGGCTCTTAAAAAGGCCGATATGTAATTTGATTTGTGTAGTTGCTATTGTAGTCTGGAATTATGGAGCAATCCAAGCTAGACAAATTCTTTACTTGTGAAGCACCAAAACGGCAAAAAGTTCAAGAATCTGATTCCAGACAAATTTGTTCTGAAGTTTTGTCAAATTCAGAAGGTATTACTGAGAGTCGTGAGACAGAGGAGACACGGGAGTCAAGGTAATAATCATAGATTATTCAATTACGATCGATAATAATGCGAAAGCGATATCGATAATTTTAACTTCCAAAACAATGAACTTTCTTGTGGACATATCTAATAAATGAACGAGGAATAAAATATTTCAAATAAGTGTATCCCATAAAATTCATAAATATGTGTTAACCCAGGTATTTACCAGTATAGCTTTATTTCATATTTTCAGTGATTAAATTATGAAAAATTGCGGTATACGCCATGTCTGATGTACGCTCGTGCTTGCCTTTTACGCATTATTTGCACACTTTGCACTCCGTCCACATAACAAAGAGTACACTCGTGCTAATACAATATTTTAATTAATTTGATATTGTCAATAACAATGATATAACAATAGAGTTGACGTTCGCGGGCATAAATATGTTTTTGGCCCGACTCAGAATCAGAACGGATTTTAAAGTTGATCGCCTCGTAGTGCAGCTGACAATGCTTCCAGACCTGCTTAACACAGCTAACGAGCTACACCAAATGGAAATAAAGAAAGTAACATCAATTAACACTTTATGCGACGTGATGAACACTTGCAAGTTTGCAAAAAACATGTTAAGTGAAGTGGATCGCCTTCTCCGAATGTATCTAACTATTCCAGTGACATCAGCAACAGCAGAAAGAACTTTCTCTTCACTTCGACGGTTAAAAAATTATTTGCGCTCAACTATGACACAGAAGAGGCTTAACCATGTCATACTACTTCACACACATAAGCAAAGAACGGATGACCTCGATCTCATCAGCATTGCAAGAGATTTTACCGGAGCGAACAGTCGACGCAAAGATTTCTTTGGCAACTTTTAAATCTTGTTCCTAACTGACATCTTCAAATTTGTATTAGTTCTATAAATCGCTTTGTAAATATAAATTTGAGCCATATGATTCTTCTTTTTAGTTAATTATCTATGTCAATGACTTTTGTGCTTCAAATTTCATTACTTTATTATAATTTATATGTTTATTAAAAACAGCAGAGGGGGGGGGGACGTGTCATATTTTCTTGTGGATTTCTGTCGGCATTCACCCCCCGGTGCTACAATGTTTAGCAATTAGCCCCCCCAATATCAAACATCTTCCGCCGCCCCTGTGCCGACGAACACACTCTTCTCTCGGGATTTAATGCACTTATATACCCATATTTCAAATATTGTTGTGAAGTATGTGATCTATTTGGTGAAACATAATCCAAACGCCTGGAAAAACTACACAATAGAGCTACTAGAATCATAACGAATCTAAGCAATGATGTAGATCATACAATTGCTTTGCATGAACTGGGCTGGGAACCACTTAAGGCTGATAGGAGAAAGACAAAAGCCAAAATGATGTATAAAGTTTTAAATAAAATAGGTCCAACTTCACTTGGCAATCTTTTCACATATAAAGATGAGGTAACACGCTATAACCTTCGGGATGTTTCAGTCTTATATGCCAAAGCCACGTACTAACAGCATGAAAAAGAGTTTCATGTGTAATGGGGCAACAACATGAAACTCTATTCCCAAAGAAATTAGGGAAAGTACATCACTAACTTTATTCCAACGTAAAATCGCTACTTGCATTGAAATATAGTGGTAAAATTATGTAATGTGTATATATATTTTTTTATGTAAATAAGCTAATTACTATGTACTACGTATTAACTTCAGACAACACCTTAATCATGTTATGTTCAAATTGTAAATACTGTAGTTTCTTATATGTGTATATATTTTTTCGTTTTCCTTCATATGTAAAATTTTCCTAAAACGCCACTCGTGGAAATCAGCTTCGACTGACGGGGTCAGCGTGTATAAATAAATAAAGTATCTATTTATCCATCTATTTTAAAGGGGAAGTCAGGGTTCACAACAAGTTGGGCTCAAATGAAAGATTGTACAATGCCTACCTCGCATACAAAGTTTCTTGTCTCCTGATTAAATATAACCCCAGAAATAAAGCGACGAACTTGCTTAAATTTGCATATAGAGCGGCCGCCATAATATATATTGAAGCGAAGCCGCGATCATGCAGCGGATTTACTCTGTGACGTCATTGCGCGGTTAGCTCTTAATGTTTCTTCTCTTTCATACGCAGATTATAGCATACACTGTGTTTCTGCAGCATGATGTATAACACTAGCAGGGTTGTGTTGCGGGCATGGTGATGTGTCAATCATACTTTCATGTACTTTTTCACTTAATAAATTTTCTATCTCCTGCAATTTAAATGACATTTAAATGACATAAAATCACTAATTCACAATGACAAAACAATGTTAGTCCTATTTAACCTATTTTGTACTATGTACTGCACCTGTCTGTACAATGGTTAATATTGTTGTAGATTTGTTTTTGCTTGTCTAACTACCACCCCCCACCCCCCACCAATCTCCAATGACCTTTCCCCCAACTCCAATGATTTCTCACTTTCCTTCAGAAAAACCATTGTGAATAATAAATGTTTTTATGTGTAATAGAGGGACCTTAAAAGCTTGTTGTACAATGTGTTCTCTTGTATGATAATTGGTTTGGGTTGTAAAAATGGAAATATTGTTGGAACACTTCCAGATTTTAAGAGCCTTTTTGCCTTTCATACCAAATAATTCCTTAAGCGATCCTTCAAAACAGTCGGGGGTAAAATGAACGCTACAAACATAGCACGAGTTTGCTTTGGGTAGATTTTCACGACGAACACGTCCAAGCCACGCTCTGCGTATATGCTGGTCATTTGGTAAACGATGATACCATATATCACTCCCTTTTGTCTTTTTTGAACAATTTGTGCAACCAGGCACCGTGCAATACGGCATTTTAACAAAAAATAAGTGTTTAAAGCGCTAAATACTGCTCTGATTTCGCTTATTCGGTTTGCGGTTTTGAAATTTGAATACAAGGCGCTCCCGCGAAACCGCGCAATGACGTCACAGAGTAAATACGCTGCACGATCGCGGCTTCGCTTCAATGTATATTATGGCGGCCGCTCTACGTGCAAATTTAAGCAAGTTCGTCGCTTTATTTCTGGGATTATATTAAATCTGGAGACAAGAAACTTTGTATGCAAGGTAGGCATTGTACAATCTTTCATTTGAGCCCAACTTGTTGTGAACCCTGACTTCCCCTTTAAATGCCTTGGAAGGTTCCCTAATAATAACTGATTTAAAAAGGAATTCGTTGGGCAGAACAGAAATTAGTGAACATACACCCCCCCCCCCAATGAACGCTCTAGTTACAGCCCTGCCTAGCCTTGTGCCCATTTTTGTTTTGGCAGGCGGATTGAGCACCTTAGCAGGCGTCTTGTTTTAAGTTGAAATGCCGACTTTAAGGGCCAATTATTTTTTTTCCTTTCTATATTTATAGTATAATATGTATTTAATTCAAAAGTGTTCATAGAGCGTCTATTATATCGTGGTCATTGAAACCGTTCGCTTTGTTTTTCTCAGCTTTTAGACTTTAATCTATTACAACACACACAACGTAATTCATATATATTTTCGACGGAAATTCTGCATGTTCTTAAAAATGCGCAACTGGAAACTAGGGCTGAAACGAGGCCGAACTTTGGAAACTTTTTGAACACGATGTAATTACGCTCAGGTACCCGGGTAGTTTAATTGTTTTGACCTTAAAAACGCTGCATTGAAAAAACTCTCTACGTCTGGCTTCGATCTTGACTTTTTACCCTCGACCTCTCAACATTCTATTATTGAGTTTATTGAGTTTGGGAAACACAACGCTAAGCCGACGGCAACGGCATTAGACGACCAAAAAAACTGAAACTAGAAACGTTTTCACGTTGCATTCAATTAGAGGGCGTGTTGAGGACGGCATTTTGCCTTGTTTCGCGTTGTCAAAAGAAAGTCAGGGCTTTGGAAAACGAAAATTGCTGAGAATAAGTGAGTATTGTTTTCATAACTTGTTATAATAATACGTATCACTTTAGTTACCTCTAGTATTTATAGAAAATAGCAATTTCTGATTTTCCCAGTATATTTTGACAATTTCGCATGTCATTGTAAGTAATTTATATCAATTTAGTTCTGGAGTGTGTCTACTTCGAAACTGTGATGCTTGCATTCGAAACCTTTTTTTATCAATTTGATATTCTTGGATCCATAAGATAATTAATTAATGTTAAAAAAATTCTATTTTTTACAGGAATGGAAACGTGGCCATGAGATGGATAAAACGTGACTTTGAACTTGTGAAACAAATTCTGGCAGAAAGACCATTCCATTATTCGAAAGGAACTCGCAAAATTGGTGCTGATTGAAAAAAAAACTAGTCAATGTAAACACCATTCGAATTGTGAGGGGCTGCTATCAGCTGCTGAGGACAAAATGTAAACGAAATATAATGAAAAAATATAATGCAAACTCAGCTACGTGAACATGTACATCGAAGATCTTGTCGCATATTTTGAAAACCAAGAAGCCGCTGCAGAGCTAGATTGAATGAGAAGCAAATTTGGAAAATGTACAAAACCAAAAGGAGAAGCCCAAAGTTTTGGAAACGTTTTCGGAGACTAAAGAAAAAAATACGGAGAAAATATTCAAATTCCAAACATTGAATCTCGGTAGGAAAATTTCTCAAGAAAAATCTGAAAGAGCTTTGATGTGGCTTTGAGAAAGCATGAGTTAGAATTAGGACGTAAAGAACTAGAGCTGAAAGAAGAAAAACTGAGGATGCACAACAACTAAGAACCAGCAAGGTTAAATGGTGAAAGCACTTTTTTCGCCTTTAACAAAAACAATGCGTAACTAACTTTATTTATTGCTTAACTGTTTACGATAAAACTACAAAAGTGGATAACGATGACTTCCCACTGTAGATACTTTTTTGGTTCATGTACAGTGGTTTATCATTACAAGTCGTTGTACACTGTAGCAGATTAAACCTTAATAATTAGTAGCTTCTAGCACACTCGCTATCGATATGCAACAAAATTAATAAACTAAACAAATCACATGGACAATTACCAAGGCTACGTTCAACAACAAAAAGGCGAGTTAGGTAAGCCAAAAACTAACTTACTGGAAGTCCCAACCAGGGGGGGGGGGCTGGAAAAAACTGGGGTTGGGTCACCAATTTTTCAGCTACTAATACTAATATAACACTAATACTGACTGCAAGTCAGCAATCTCAAGAATTTTCTTTATTTCATCATCATAATTTAAGTGCAAGCTTTCGAGGCTTTCACCGGCCGCCATATTTAGCATGTTTGAGTTAGACCTGCGATACACTCCATACAAGCGATATACTTCATGTAAGACCAAATGGTGAAAACGTATTCCTTGTGGATTGCATGGGATACAAAACGGCAGATGAAGAGTTGTTACCGGACGTTGAAAATGTTCAGACCGTAAAAAACCTTTATTCTAGTAAAAGCGAGTGAAGAAGTGTTTCTACAGTTTCTGCTGATTTGAGGAAATCCCTTCAAACATGTAGAGTACAGGAGAATGAAGAAAAACTCGACGGTTTACTTGAGTTTTACCACAAAAAAAAGCAACCATAAAGCTCAGGTTATAGAGGCATTATTGTTTATCCTGCTTATCCATTATATTGCTTATCCGTGCTACTAATATTATTTATTTTAAAAACTACTGCTTTTGTTGACTGTAAAAAAACTTTGCTTAACGTGTCTTCAATTTTTAGATACATTATTTTAGAAAATGACTCTATGACATTGACTACTGCAAGATGTAGAAGAAGTTTCGAATGACTCGAACATGAAAGTACGATATTAGCTAACCTCTTCAAATCTAAAAGTCATTATCGACTCAATGGACACAGAATTCGACAAAAATGCATTAAAAGCAGTTCTGTTCGCAACAAGTAGCCGTAAAGACATAGAAGATCTAGGGATAAAAGCAGACAGAGCTGTCAAATTTTTAAGGAATACTGTCGCCACTTCTAAAGAATGCGAAATTGCCCTTCTCGCTGCGGAGGATATGCTGAGTATCAGGCTTACACAGAAGAAAGAACTAATTGGCCAGAAAATTAAGCAGATTGGTGACAAAATATCTACCCTTGGAGATCGTGTGTCAAAAGTTAGAAAAGATGATTTGCTAGTGGAAAAGGAGATTCTGATAGAACGTGCAGGAAGCATACAAAATATCCAGATCAAAGAACACAAGAATAGTAAGAAACGCTTCCAACAGTGTAAAAGAAGGTTGGCCAAAGGGCTTCTAGAAGAGAATCGGGTGAAACGATGGAAGACTTGCTCGGGTGCACCCAGGGCACTCGATTATGAAGATGAAGAATTCATATAGAAAGCCACAGAAAAAAAGACCACAGCACACGGAAGGCGTCATGATGCAGTTCTATACCTAAACCATCGGATAAAGAAAAAAGATTTTCTCTTCATAGCTTACTACAATTTGTTCCGAAGAGGAAAGAGATTGATAAAGAGTGCAACTACAGTGCTGAACAAAGGAAGGCCGAAGAATTTGTCATCAAGACAGGTGAAGTTGCACTTAGGAAAATGGCTATTCTGTGCAAAAAAGCCGCCTAAGACTGAATATGAAGAAAACTAGTGCACACACCACCAGCGAAAGCATATAAAAATGCGAAGCTTAGCCTATTCGAGAAAGATAAAGATGGTCTTGTCCTTTCAATGGACGGTAAAGCGTATCTGCGTCCAGGAACGGATGTTGGAGTGCGCAATGTAAAAGCAGGAAGAATATATGATGTTTCTGACCCAGAAAAACAGAGGAAGCTTCCCCAGCATGATTTTAGCAACCCCCGAGTTCACATCACACCGTCATCCTTCCGCTTCATGACTGGCCACCAGGAGATCATTGAGGGCAAACCGCATCCTGTTAATGATATAGACCAGACAGTGGTTCGTGTAAGACCAAAGCATTACATCGGAAGTTCCGGAAGTGTTTGGGCATCTGAAACCTTGCTACTAAGGTGGGGGGTCCTTCAGTTGTTTGAAGCAATGGAAGGCCATACCGATATTGCAGTCTTCCTCTTCGACGATTAAGTGCCCGTATTCATGACTGTCTTTTTACTTCAAAGACACAACGATGAAGGAAGATGTCATGGCCATTACACCAAATTCCAGCTGCAAGTTCCAAGAGTACGAGAAGTCCCGAGTGGTTTGGCTTGAAAAACAGTTGTCAAGTGCTCTATGTAGATGGGAGGAGGACAAACTGGAAGTCCAAGAATTAGAGGCTGCTTTTGGAAATGAGCTCAAAGATTTGGTGACAGTCGTGTTGGACAGTCTTTCTAAGGAGTTTCAAGTTATCAGTACCGCTACGAAAGAGCAGTTGTGGCAGATGTATGAAGACTTACTGACAAAGATAGAGCAAACACAGAAGCGTATCAAGGAACTGAACTTATTACATGAGTATAGAGATTTATTCATCGATATGGCTGTGCGTAATAATCGTTCCAAATTAGCAATAGCCAATCGGCATCAAGAACGATAAAATTTCACTCGGTGAAAAATCATCGTTCACGGCCTTTGATTGGACGAACGATGTTTTTTCACCAATGAAAATTTATCGTTCAGTGTTCTGATTGGCTGACCCGAACGTGCAACACCTGCTCGCAGGCTAGTGTAAACATGGAGTCTGATTTTACAAGTATTTTTTAACTCACCGAAAAGAAAGATTTAAGACAATTTCACTGATAAAACAACCACCTAAAATCATAACGACGACATTCCTGGCCTCATTAACTTGAAATAAACCTCATGGTTTCATTTTCAGCAAGAAAACAAAGCAATAAATGGTAAGAAATTCCATTTTAATATTTTGCTTGAGTATTTGTTTTTGTCAGTAAGATATATCCGTATCTTTATACACTCATCTTTATACTCATATAATAAACAAATTACTTCATGGTTGGTTCGTTTGTACGATTTTTATTATTCACTCGTTGTGAAGGATCGCTAAACTCACTCGTTCGCTGCGCTCACTCGTTCGTTTAACGATCCTTCACAACTCGTGAATAAAAATCGTACGCAATCACCAACCATGAAGTAATCTCTATTTACCACTCGTCAAAACAGATGTTTTGAAACTTACTGACGCAGGACCTGGCATGGGATGCAGTAATGTAGAAGTTAAATATCAAGATGCTGTGATGGCTAGAATTTTGAATTCAGATCGAGTCAATCGAGTTCACAGAGCAAGAGACGACAGTGGCCAAAATGAGGCCGAGAGATCAAACGCGTGTAAAGGAGAAACTCTGGTTGACGGTGGTGCTCTGGAGTGGAAATATCATGAACCTTTGGATAACCTGACAAAAGAGGACACCGAAGAGCTTTCAATTGACGATATCAAGAAACGCGAAGAAGAAGCAATGGAGTAAAATGCTTGGGAAGTAGCAAAAGATGTGGTAGATAGGATACAACACGAGCTAGGTCCAGCCAGAGATTTTATGCAATCGTTCCTGACACCACAAAGCAATCTACAATTTTTTTAATACAGAGCAACCGGGATTTGCATGCTTCAAGAAGATCACTATGTTTCTTAAACAGCACATGCAAGTGGGAGAACTGTATCTGGAATATGTTAAAGGAGAGTGCAAACAAAGAAGTGGCGTTATGTGTGATTTTTGCACTGAATTCTCTCCGTCCGTGGAAGCATTGGGGGCAGCACCAAGACCAAAGCCTGACGGCGAAGTATTGCCAGAGTTATGTCACCTTCCATGTGACCAAACACCAACAGCAACATCAAACTGTGCCCGAAGAGAGGTAGACGACTACCAGCCAAGAGTACAAATAAAAAAACACGTTCAGCCAGAAGTACTTACGCTGGACGACGAGGAGTCAGTAGCTACATTCTCCAAACCTATGCAGCTCGGGAAGACCTTGTTAGAAAATATCTCGAGCATCTTCATTACCTAAACTTGAACAAGCCAAACGTGCTGATGCAAAAAGAAAGAAGAAAGAGGCTCAACCACACATGACCTACGACGATTACAACTGGGTAGAAATGTTGCACACCAGAATACTTAACAAATTGACAGCCCCTGTTTTAGATTTATTCTTAGAAAGGCACAGTTTAGCACGAAAAAGAATACACGAAAAAGAATACACAAAAAGCAGAAAATCCAAGTCATTACAGCCTGGCTGGCCAACAGTGAAGTAAGTCTCGATCAAAACCAACAAAACGGTGACATAGACGGAACAAATGGAGAAGATGATGATGGTGCAGACGATGAAGGGCTGGACTCTAGTGACACTGATGACATTGAAGATGGTACTAGTGGTTTTGACGATAACGAACATGTGGTTCTATGTGAAGTCGGACATTCCAGCACAGACGAAGACAGCGAAGGAGAAATCAGTGATCAAGTATTCTCTGTAAATACAAGATCTGGAAAACTGGCAACAACATATCAAACTCGTCGGTTTTTGGAGACTCTGATTAATATAAGCAAAATATTTGTATGTGCAACACATGTAGAATCTAATAAATAGGAGACAAGAAACATTACACTTTAATTCACTTTAAAAGACTTTGACTTTGCCGAAATATATTAATGTTTATTATATCAAACGTTTATATCAAACAATACAGTGTATGAAGCATCAGACGAATAAAAGAAATATAAACATAAAGTGATCTATGAGCTTCCAGCCTGCTTTTTAACAGAGGGGTGGGTCATCAATTTTTGTGTGAGGCCTTAAGGGTGGGCCACTAATAATTATGCATAACTTTAGGGGTGGGCTGTAAGAAAATATGCTTTTCAAGATTTGATTTTTCCAGGTCACCCCCCCCCCCCTGTACTTTATGACTGGCCCCTTACCATTGGCGGAGGCACCAAGGTATGGGGTGCCAAATGTATTTTTATTATTTAGATAAATTGCAAAGGTATTTTGGATGATATATTTTATTATATCATATAACCAAAATATCTGCTTTGGTTATTTAAAATAGCCACATTCTCGTTTGCCGAATGAACTCTATTATATCAAATAACCAATTTGCGTTTTGTGCTGTATATGAAATAATAAATTTGACGCGTTTTCGTTATATAAAATAAAAAAGTTTGATGTCATGATTTATTTTGGTTATTTGAAATAACCATTTTTGTGTTCATGATTTAATTTGGTTATATCAAATAACTTTTATTTGCGTTCATGATTTAATTTGGTTATATCAAATAACCATTTTTCGCGTTCATGATTTAATTTGGTTATATCAAACAACCAATTTTCTTGTCGCATTATATCAAATAACCAAAATAATTTTTACACACTTGGGGAACAAAATGACGTCATAACGCCAGAAACACTCAGAGCCTACCCCTCCTGAACATGCCGAAGACAATTTTCCGAAATATTCCGAATTCCGGTTCGCGGAAATATAGCGTCGGGTCAAAGAAGTCAACAAAGTAGTGCTCTTGCAAGGAGTTTAAGTGAAGCTATCGGGCGGGTGATAGACGAGACCTAACTACAATCGCAGAAGTAACATGTAACTGATGTAAGAGCTTATTCGCTTTATTTTTTGCCTAGATTGTCTCATTACAGGTTCTGAATACCGCCACCATGACCACTAGTAGAAGCAGAGCTACTAGTACAGTACTGTCCAGAAATAACCTAACACTGCGGTTGAGGTTAGAAAGCGGTGAGGTTGAGGTTAAAGTGCGGTGCGGTTAAGGTTAAAGTGCGGTGCGGTTGAGGTTAAAGTGCGGTGCGGTTGAGGTTAAAGTGCGGTGCGGTCGAGGTTAAAGTGCGGTGCCGTTGAGGTTAAAGTGCGGTGCCGTTGAGGTTAAAGTGCGGTGAGGTTGAGGTTAACCGCAGACGACTGCAAGAGATAACCGCAATTGAATAAACGATCATCTAGCGTTCATTTCCGATTCATAAAATGGCTTTTGATGGTGTAAAATATCAAACACGCGAGTTGCAGCCTCTGTGTAACGTAGAGTAGGCTTAGTCGACTGTGCTTTACTAAGTATATATGAATAAATGTTGAAATATAAAGAACCTGTATCAATATCGTTTTGTCGAATTATTCACAATAACACCATCGCATGCAATATTACGCCAGTTTAAAGAATACGCCAGTTTAAAGTAAATATATTTCGCGCTAACGCTATTACTTCAGTAAGATGTGAAATTTTATCATTTCATGATACCAAATACTGTAGGTTTTTTAATCAAAAACTTATTTACCAAATACGTGCCGTCTGAGAAAAAAATACCGACGTGCCGTGTAAGAAACAAAATACAGGCTGTTGTTTTGGTTCTAATATGACTGAGTTTCTCACATCACACATGCGATCATTGATATTGCGGCTCAAGGCAAGAGGTTAATTCTCCGTTCTCCGAAAATACTTTGACGATATGTGCGCTTGTCCAACCTCAGTTAAACCGTTTTAACCGCAAGAGTTGAACCTCGGTTCAGCCGCAGTTGAGCCGCGGTTCGACCGCGGCTCTACCGCAGTTCTACCGCGGTTTACAGCGGTTTTTGTTAGGCTATTTCTGGACAGTACTGTACTTGCTTGAGGCGAAGACTAAAACAGCATAAATATGAACGTATTCATGTATTTCATGTAATGGTGGCAATGCTATGATGTGTATAAAATATTACGCAAATATGTATATTAGACAATCTAAGCGAAAAATAAAACGAATAAGCTCTTGCACGTTACCTCTGCGATTGTAGTCAGCGTCTCGTCTATCGCCCGCCCGATAGCTTCAGTTAAACTCCTTGCAAGAGCACTACTTTGTTGACTTCTTTGACCCGACGCTATATTTCCGCGAACCGGAATTCGGAATATTTCGGAAAATTGTCTTCAGCATGTTCAGGAGGGGTAGGCTTTCAGTGTTTCTAGCGTTATGACGTTCTTTGGCTCGCCAAGTGTGCAAAAATTATTTTGGTTATTTGATATAATGCGACAAAAAATTGATTATTTGATATAACCAGATTAAATCATGAACGCAAATAATGGTTATTTGATATAACCAAATTAAATCATGAACACAAAAATGGTTATTTCAAATAACCAAATTAAATCATGACATTAAACTTGGTTATTTGATGTAACGAAAGCGCGTCAAGTTTATTATTTCATATACAGCACAAAACGCAAATTGGTTATTTGATATAATAGAATTCATTCGGCAAACGAGAATGTGGTTATTTCAAATAACCGAAGTAGATATTTTGATTATATGATGTAATAAAGTATATCATCCAAACTATCTTTGTAATTTATCTAAATAATAAAAATACATTTGGCGCCCCATACAAAGGAAATTTTTAAATGCATTGTCAGCATAGGACATATTAAATGATTGAGAAACCAACTGAAAAAAATACAAAACCTAACCTGTCCGAATCAACCACTATACGCATCTGTTCCTCACCACGACACAAGTTGTACTGACTCACGGCAGCGCAGGGCGTACACCTCATGTTAACCGGAAGTACGTCACTGTGATTTTGTAGAATTGATCATTTAGAAACAATCTTTTAGGATGTTTATTTTCAGGCCATATTTGCTCTTTCTTGTTGTTTCCCATACATATTCTACAGCTTATTGAGTATCTTAATTATTATCAATAACGTAATTTTGCTGAGTAATGGTCAATCTTATTTTGTACTTACACCTTGGGATGTTCACAATTATTACTTATATACCACTATAAAATATTTTAGATTTTTTCGCTGAAGAGGTTTGCTAATATTAGAGAGATCTAGTCTGGCACGTACCTTCATTATTTGCGCCTGATAAATAACACAATCTAGTATAAACATATAATATTGCTCTGAAGAGGGCAGTGGAACCCGAATTATAAAACCTTCATCTTAGTTTCAACTTTCAAGGCATCAAAAACTGAACGGCATTTCCAGAACTGACAATGCAGAAAAGATTACTTACCAATTTTATCAGTAAATTGACCTTTCAGCTTTCAAAATTTGCATAAACATGAAAACACTTTGAACATAAATAACCGCCATTTTGGATTTTAGCCTACGAACAGGCTATAATAATTATTGCGTCATTCTTTAGCCCCCTCGTTCCTGATTGGCCAGCTATTTGGATACAAAGAAAGTCACGACACACACAATACAATTGCAATATATTTGTGCCAGGTAAAAGCAGAGGATGTGTTCCCGGGGTTGGGTGATACTACGGCGGGACGTATTTCCTGGGGAACCTGACTATACCACTGTAAGAACTACAAAAATGACGATAAAAGAAACCAAGGATCCTGTTCGCTTTAGCCACAACAGATATAAATATCCGTGTCGCGAGTGTCTGCTAGTGATTACAAGAACTGTGCCTTTTTCTTGCAGTTTAGTGTAAATATTTCTATAAAAATACTCATCTTAACATGTGGGCGAACAAGACGGGTCAGCAGCCTCCCCCCCCCCCCCCCCAATAAAAAGATAAAATATGAGAAACTTGGATTTTTATGGGGTGTGCGGATAAAAATAGTACGAAAATCAAAAGATACCAGTGAGAAATAATTACATTAATGCATTGTACACCAGTTTTAATCTGAACACGACAAAGTATAAATGAATCGATTTACTACTACCTTGGCGATAAAAGATACTGGTCGGTATCTGTATAGTCTGTCTATGATAAAATGGAGCTTATTATGAAAACTCTCCTCGAATTGTCGTGAGACAAAGATGCCAAAATCTACACTCACTGATAGTAGCGCATTGTTTATCCCTACGTGCGACATGAATTTGATGTTTGGATTGTGTGTGCTGCGAATAACTCAAAGTAAGACGCATACATAAATTAGTACCTCCAGGGCAATGTGGCTGATGTTCTTTCGGCGCAAACATGGCAATGAAGACATTACGTCGCTGCAGGAGTAAGAATAGACCGATTGCATTGTTTCTCGAGAAAACGGTACCAATTTTCCGTGTGTCATACAAAAGTATACAAAATTTGCAAACTTTGCAGGGCTATATTTTTCCCATTTTACAACATTTCGCGACCAAACTTTGCAGTTTCAGTAATTTTAGGATGATCTTCAACGCTGTGGTAATGAATTTTTCCATTTCAACTTTTTTTCAAAATTCTGTACATAATGCAATCGGTCTATCCGTTTAGTATTGCATGGCATCTTTGATTCGTCTTTAGTGGGTTTGAGGATACAATCACTTTGAGCAGTCACTGTTTTTTGCCTACGAGAAGCAAAAGTCCCGCATTATAGACCCACGCGGTGTGTCCAACTACTTGTGGGTAAATCAGCCAAAGATCGATCGCATTCAGGTAACGCTAGAATCCCATCACCGAGTTGACATATATTACTCGTCAATCGACAACTTATAATATTCTGAGCTTGAGCTACCTTTCAGTAGAAATGACCAATGCGCTGGGGTTGTTTGCCAAAATGAAGTCCCTAAAACGGAAAGCTTCGCTACAATTTTTTTCAGTTAATCAAGACACTTTGCAGGTCGAAGAAAAATTGTTCACCAGCATTCGTATAAACCAGGGATTTGCAAAAGGAAAGATTTTTTAGCTGATGCACCAAATTGACCTGTTTGGCAAGCTACAAAGTTATGGAAATCTTACAGTGATACGACTCGTGGTCTGCGACAACGTTTCCCAAGCCAGTAGGAAAACCTACCTCCGAAGCGCCATGGCTCAAGTACATTACAGCATTGCCTTCAATGAATAATGATATAAATCGGATTAGAAACATATTTGGGAAGCAATTGCTTTCTGAGGGTAAATAGGCAGCCCCCGCTCCCGTTAGAATTGGACCTCCCATTCGCCAAACATCACAGATCAAGTTCAAAGTGTGTTGAAACAGAATTGTTCTACAAGCAAGTTAATGCATTTTGCAGAATAGAGCATACTATAGCGGATAAAACCCTTAAAGAAGTGTACATAAAACATTTAAACCACAAGAGCAATAACAGCTAAAATAAAATTTTCCTTTTCACGAATATGCAGGATCTTTGCAGACGATAATTATATCGGGAGGGGGGTGTTCTATTTCTCATGTGAGGAGATCATGAATTTTCAAGGATGTTTAAAATTGTTATTTCATAGAAATCCATCACAAAGTAAGAAATTATTAGATTAGGCTTTTGTTATAGGCACAATTATAAATGTCGATCGAGATAAGAGACAATAGCGGAAATACCGTCATAATCTGAATCACAGGCTCAACATGCAGATAACGGAGTTATCTGCATATTGTGTGATAGTCGCATTTATCTGCATGCAATTGAGTAATCACAAAGCATGTAAAATAACCGGAACATATAATAAAACATATTAAATTATGATCATATGCCAAGCAAACGCAGCTATTATTTATTTATTTTCCCCGCCAAACAATGTTGCTGCTTCGAGACGCTAAGACAGATTTTATACGACGGCGGGCTCGTCAATCGACGTTGTTATGTTGATCTTCACTTTGCCATCGCCCTTTCCGAAATTCAATATTACCAAGACTCGATTTGTTTTAGTAATATTTAAAACACGAGCAGGAGTGCTTTATTAGATATAAAACGCGAAGCGCAGCCAAGTACAAATTGCAAACTCTCCGAGCGAGATCTCCTTTACAGCAATGAATTCCTTTGTGTCCTGCCCATAAACTATTAATGAGCTTTTGAACATTTTATATGTGAGAAGGTAAATTCACTGTCACACTTTTGCAGGCCTGCAATGTTCTAATATTACGGCCGATGGTTCTGCCTTCGTTGGAAATAACATCACATTAACTTGCAACTGCAATGGACAACCCTCTCCTGCGTTCTCCTGGTATTTACGTGAAAAGAAATTGAAAAGGTCTGAGCGATTAACGATGAATAAAAATCAGTTGTACATCTTCAATGCCACGATGAAGGACAACGGATATTATACTTGTTTGGTGACAAATTCGTTTGGTGAATTTTCATTGAACACAACTGTTACAGTATCAGGTATGGTAGTACATCATGCAAAATAATATTTTAACTAAATCTATTTTAATTCTACATTAAGGTTGGTGTTTTAGTTTGTGCTTCAAATCGCGTTCCTATTCCCATTTGATTTGAAGATTATTTTAAGTACATGCACTTGATCGGTCACATAGCAAAACGGCTGTGGTCTGATTTTTGTCCAGTGAAAATGGCTTAGAAGTCTAATATGTTATAAAACGAACGATTTAACTCGCTCTCGATTTCGATTATTCATTCGGGCTTCTCTCTCATCAGTTGTCGGGTCACAGAAATCTCGAGCTGTAATTACGTTTATACAAGCTGTCACGTTCACGTTTTTACAAGTTGTCACGTTCATGGTTTTATGACTTATCCCCTTCATGTTTTCACAAGTTGTCGCGTTCAAGCTTTTACGATTTATCACGTTCATGCACGCTTTTACGAGTTGTCGCGTTCACGCTTATACGAGTTGCCACGTTGAGTTTATACGAGTTATCACGTTCACGAGATTTGCTAGCTCCTTAGTGATACGTCGGTAAAAAAATACTATATTCTATATTCGATTCTATTCTAATCTAATAGGACACATTACTTATAACTACGTCATTTCCTTATAATTTTGTACGTATTCTTAAATAAAGCTGTAATTCTGGTTGAAAAAATATGTCAGCAAATGTAGAAGCAGGCTAACAGGCAATCTGCCTAAAAGTCTGTGTTTTTGAGACTTTCTTACAGAGTTGAGTGGTTATATTCATTGATAACCTACTGAGCATGTGCTATCGATATAGTGGCATTAAAATACCAATGGTGGGATAAGCGTCAAAAGCTAGCATACCAAAAAAATTATGAGCAAAATCCAATGGACAAAAGGAAAATTGGAATATTGTAATGACATGAAAAGGGTGATCAATACTTGCACAGCTACAGTAATTTCGAAAAACGTTTCAAAATGACGTTTGTTGTACTGGGGTAGTTGGGCTTAAGCGTGAAACCCAAATCACGGTGTTCATTTTAAAAAGGTCGATTGCATGTCTTGTTACCATCTGTAACACTGTCAACTATTTCAAAAAGCTATACACTAAACTAAACAAGAAAAAAGGTTGCACAAATTTTAATTATCTTTGCCCTGGTGTACAATTGGACCTACCTATTGTTGAACTATACATAAAAAAAATCATAGAGGGTTTTAATCTAATCTCAACCATTCACGTAATTAATTACACACTGCATAAATAATTCATGCAGTTGCCAGTATTCTTGAATAATTAGGCCACACCATCATTATTGCCGTCGAAAAACAAAGAACACAATGTTATGCCTCAGTCATTTGTAACCACGCCCCCCCCCCGGGACATAGCGGGGATGTTCAAAAATATAACGGGGATTTAACGCCATTTAACAGCGCAATATGCCCCGTAGTGCCGTGGAATTAACTACGAATTTTAACCCCGGGGAATCAAACCGGGATTTAACAGCCGGTCTTAAAATGGCGTCCCACGAAACAACTTGTAGAAAGTATGATTTTTAATATGTTTATGTATCCTTATATTAGCAATTGATAAACTTACAGTAGGTATACATTAAATCAGGTTCTACCTTATTTATTTCAGCAATATTAAAAGATCTATCTGAAATTTGTATTGGCGTAATATTCTTAACACTTCATAAGGTTTTAAATTAATGTGTGATCTGGTTGATTTGGATGTTTTGAGGCCCTGCCATACTGGGGGTTTAACAAGTAACTTTGCACCAGGGGTGGAGAAATTAACAGTTCTTAACACTTGGTTAGTGTTAAGTTCCCCGCTATGTCCCGGGGGTGGGGGGCCGTGGTTACAAATGACTGAGGCATTATGTTTGTGTAAAATACTTGCCTGTTATTGACTGTGACCTAACGTTACTTTATAAAGGAATCAATCGTTAGAATTCCGTAGCTTGTTCATTGAAATTGGGTTGCTATATCTTTGACAATGGTTCTGAAAATTACGTGCATTGTAACTTTCCCTTAACGTCCTAAGAAAGATTTATCTCCCGTATCAATTTTAATAACATAAAGTGATCGTTATATGTTTGAAGGTGTACCTACTAGAACATCCACCGTGTTGGATATTTTTCACTCCGTTAATGCACATGGATTTTTATATCTCCATCATGATGCCCTATATTTTTAGCCAAGATCATTATAATATTCCGGCAGAACAATCTATTTCCCGATAAATGCTTTTTCACATGATTTATTAGAATCTCGAACGACACAACGTGCCAAAGTTTTCGAGTTTAGGTCAGTGTCACAACTTTTCGCCATTTTGCGACATTTGTTTTTGTGCCTGCGAGCAGGTCATGCAGCTTAGCTTCTACGTCATGTAACTAGTTATGCAACAATAATGAATAAATGCTGCACAAACAGGGACCACGGAGGAGGGGAAGGGGCGGGGGCCTTGGCCCCCCCAATAATTTTTCTGTGATTGATTGAATGGCGGTTAATTATAACCAGTGCTACTTGGTGTTTTTCCAATAAGTAGCGTTACAGCTCAGGTCAAGAGCACCTCATAACATTTTGGCTGTGATTTTGGGAAAACGCACTCTGAAATCCAGCAAAAGGAGGCAAAAGGACTGGCGTCGAAAAAACATACATATATTTTCTCCAATATTTACTAATAAAGAACGAAAAAAACCCAACAAAAACATGAACACGTCGCAAACGCAAGATAGTTTAAGAAAAACACTTAAAAAATTAAAGATAACGGAAAAAAATTGAAAAAGAGCGAAGCAAGAATGGTAGCACGATTGTTGCCCCAGCTCCCTCCCCTCCCCTGGGAAGCTAAGCATTCGGCCCCCTCAATCGAAAAATTGCCCCGCGGTCCCTGACAAAGGGATAGACCAAGAACATTACAACACTTTAAAGATCCAGGACATTACAACACTTTAAAGATCCAGAACATTACAACACTTTAAAGATCCAGAACATTACAACACTTTTGTTTCTGCTGTTTGTCTCTTTCACTGTATATATTTAACTTGTAATATTCCACTGTATTTAGCTTAATCACTATATCGAACTCAACTGTCTACCTCTTATTACAATATATATTACTACACGTGACTTGCATTTCCCGCCAAGTTCCCAGTCTCCGTGTCCGAGCATTGTTCCCGACTACTTAATCAGGGTTGCCAGATTGCATGAATAAATTAGCCGAACTTTTAACAATGCTCTTTGTTTTTCATTGAATTTGCCTTTTGTTTTCTTTGTTTTTTTGGCAGCACTAATGATGGTTTGGCTTAATTATTCAAGAAATCTGGCAACCCTGTACTTAATTTACCCTAATTAATACGAACAATTTAAGAGCCTATCAACAGTTTCAATATCACGTTTTTGAGATATCTGCCGGATTGTGATATCTAAATTATTGTGGCTTGTTTGTCTCTTGTGATGTTTATTTTTCTTTTATCAAACAAAATGAGTTTTAACTTCCATGATAATAAACATTATAGGTACAACTGTGCAAAGGCCTTTAATTTTTCAATCTCCATTAATCCACGGTCACTAGATGAGGATGGTTAGTCTAGCTACGTCACGTGAAAAATATGTTATTGTTCACTGTTAATGAGGGTGACGTGATGCGATGTGTTCATCACTCAACACTTCAACAAGTGCGGTTTATTCAGCGAAGCGCATTCGGCTCCAAAATTTTTCAAAAAATTTGCTTTGTTTGTGACGCTATTTGAAGACGATTTTGGAATATAAATTGTATACACGCCTGAGCATAATTGCGCCTTCTTCGGTTGTGCAGCAAGCCAAATACACAGGCTTTTACTATTTAAAATCCCGTCACTTCGCGATGATGATAGTGAGCACACCGTAGCTCTGAAGACAAATGCCAGAGGAAAATGGCTTTGATTAATACTGCGGACGAGAGAGATGACACCAGCGTTAAAAAACGTATCGAGGCAAACAATATCTTTATTTGCGAGCTCCATTTCAAGCCAGACTGTATATTAACAAGTAAGTTAAAATGTTATATTTGTATATTCATTTTGCGCTTGATATTTAAATTCTGTATACTGATATTGTAATACAATGACAACAGAAATTTGCACTTTATAAATAAAACATAGGGGATATGTATTCATGTAGACATTTATCTCGAACTATTATTTTACCAATGTAGCGAGGACATTAAGTGAAATTCGAACGTTTCGACTTTCGAGCGTAGGCCCTTCGTCAGGAGAGAAGATCGTTCGCTGATTCCACAAGAAAAATTCTCGCTACTGGCAGCGTTCCTATGGAAAGTCTGCCCAAACGCAACCACAAAATTAAAAAAAGAGAGAGCGACGCCCTCTGGTTAGAAGCTCTGTCGAGTCTGAAAATTATCCTTCGACGTCGTCATCACTGTTGAATTTATCGGCAGAAGATGCGCTCAAGCAGCTAAAGGTAGAGTCGGTAGCTCTGTGGTTTTCGGAGAAGCAGGAAAACGGTGAAGTCGATTTCAAGTTGTGGGATGGTGTGCATGGTATAGCTTGATATACGGTCAATGTTAAACTAACACGTCTTTAGAATTTACACTTTTTAATTATAATTGGCTATTACCAGAGGATCATGCTAGAGGTGGAGAGATTAAGGAACTTCTATCATTCATTGAAAACTGCCACTTGTGTGATGGACTACCTGAAGATCATCTGACAGGATCTTTGGCCTTGACCCTACATCAGACGCCACAGAGCAACTTCCCGGAACAGTGATTCATCTCCAATCCATTTTGAGGTTTCTGTGAACTTCCGTTCTGCTGATTGCCAAGCCATTATGGAAAGTTGTAATGATGATAATAAATTATGTAGTCCCTGCACCAATGCTGGGCATATACTAGTCCGAGCGGAGAAAAAAAGTCAAGAGCGTCGTCAGCTACTTATCAGGTTCTCTTTGTCTCTACATCGAAAGTCAGCTTCTACTTATCGTGAGCTTAGATACAGTGGGGCATTGATTTTACCAAGCGAGAGGGTTTTTTGGGTATAAACCAAGAGACCATTGATGATTTGTGTGGAAAAAATCAACCTACTGTGATCTGCAGAGATATATTCCCTTACCATGGATGAAATGAACATTCAGTCCAATCTTGTCGTTGACAAGTATTCGGGAGATTTGATTGGATTTATCGATCTTGGTGATCCGATGACGACACCCTAGCTAGTCATGCTTTGGTATTTCTTGTAAGAGGAATGCGCACTGACCTCAAACATGCTTTTGCATATTTCTTTACAGGAAATGTCACTTCTTTTCATTTAATAATGCCTATGTTCTGGAATGTGGTTTCTACATTGGAGCTATCTCTAAAGCTGATGATGTGTGCTGCTGTTAACTAAGGTTCTTCTCCCAACCGTAAGTTCTTCCGCCCCCATACCAAGTTAGCAGTAGATCTGAAGTGTGATGTATATAAGACACCAAACCTTTTACAATTTCACGCTTCAACCACTTTTTTTTGGTTATTCGGCACATTTAATCAAAACTTCACGGAACTCTCTATACAACTCGGGATCTGGTACATCCAGCCGTTACATGTGAAATGACGGGCAGCATCTTCTTGGAGGTACATTGCAAGTCTCCACTACAGTGATCAATTAAGAGTTTCCTCTCCACACGCTCCGAAATCTAACCCTAGATCATATTGTACTCAGAGTAATGATGGTATCAAAGGTGGAATATCAATGAATGTATATCCACATGCAAGTGTTTTACATCTTTTAAGTTGTTATATAACATACAATCAAGCAAACCAAATCATAATAAGTCATTGTAGGTGAATACATAAGTTATAATATTTTTAATCATTTTATTCATTTCTTTATATTCATTTTAATATCAAGTTGCTAGAATATCTTAATGGTCAAGGGAAAACTATTGGCCGTTAAAGTCCAAATGTCAACTAGTCAATTGCATCTTTCTAGTTTATTTGGTGAGGCTGGCTGTTTAGGTCTTGAGCAGATCTGTAGCTGTAGCCCTACAAGTAAGTGAAGCAGATGATGTTCTGGAAACTACAAAGTTCTACATGATGATAAACGATTTTTTTTGACTGCACAAATGTGAGATCAAAGACCGAGATGACGAGCGATTCAGCTGGTTAAAAGGTGTGTTCCTGGAGTATTTCAAATGATTAGAAAACTCGACTACAGCGCGAGAAGGGAAGTATTCCCGCAACGACGACAGATAGAAAATGTTTATTTTCACCCAGACATATGAAGGTTTAAAAATCTGCGTCTACTCCTACATTGAAGCCATTAGATTCCTGCTGGCGGAAGGCTTTCAATATGTCTTGACGGAGAGATTTATGCAGGATGTCGTGGAAGATTACTTTGGGCACCAAAGAGCGAAAGGCGGGCGGTCAGACAACCCATAACTTGGTTATAACGACCTAACCATTGCAGCACAAAGGGATATTGCCCTAGTGGTGAGAGGTGATGTTGGTTGTCGTTACACTAAAGAGAAATGGTACACAGTCAGTGATGAACCTGTGCATAAGAGAAAGAAGCAGAAGTAAACTACTTACCAACAGATTGTCGGTTTGTATAAGAAGGAGTATTGATATAATAAAAATAAATGTTATGAGTTTTCTTCTGTGGTAAATGCCTGCCTAATATGGAACATTTTATGATTGGCTTCCTGGAACAATGATCAGTACTTATGACACATTCTTTAGGATATAATGTCTATAGTTTTTATTGTCTTGATCAGCCAATGACAGAGGATGTTCATATAGGCATGTGATGATTGAACCCTGTATTTTTCGTGAGAATAAATTAAAAAAGCTGACAACAATTTAAGTAAGCATGCATCTGTACATATCTTTCATTTGTGAGAGATAAGTCAAACCCCTTTTATACGACCAAATTATCTTTGTCAAGGCTTTTTGAGCATGTAAATTAGGGTTTTTTGACATTTGATACATGAAATGTACCTAAGAAAATTTGGTCATGTAAAAGAGGAATCATTTACATTTTGGGTTTGACTGTGTATCATCTGGCATTAGATGGTTGTAAAAAACCAGCTTGTAGTTCAATGAGCTAACAGCAGATATTGGCAAATAAATGTTCAAGTTGTGCTTTAATGGTTGACAAATGAAAATAGTTTGTCACTTTAGTTATTCTACTGGTGTCATTGGTGTTTCAGGAGTTTGACTGACCAGGTAATAATGCATCCCTAAATAACACATGTGGTAGTACAGAATTATAGGTGTCATAAAAACAGTATCATTAAGATAATAATTGTATATTCTGTTTAAAATTATCAAGAATTTGTAAAGAATACATCATCAATTTCTTAATGGGTTCCGTTTTTAGATACCCTACGATTTGTAACCATTTGTAATGCTCATCATGTCTCTTCAGTTTAGGATCTGTTAGACGTAGTATCAGAACTTGGGTGGAATAGTAATTGCATGCATATAAGTATAGAAAGTATATGGAGCAAACAATCTTTATTAAACGTACAAAATGAACGCTTCCCAAATGAAACTTGCAGTATTCAATATATTTACAACCATATAATCAGTGTTGAATATTTATAGCCATGTATATACACATTCATTTTTCATTCGAACTTTGTTTCATGTCTTTTCTAAGTGCCTTTTTCACTTGCTGTTCTTTGATCTTATATTTTGCAAAATAGTCTTTAGTATATGAAAAAGATCTCACTTTCAAGTAAAGTTTGATAACGTTTTCTAGACATAATTTCTGAGTCCCAGAAGCCATTACAATGTTATCCCACAATGATTTAGCTTTGGGTGACTCTAGAGTTAAAAAGGATATCTTATCAGCTGGCACATTACGTATAACCAATTTTGACTTGCCAATTTCATTTCTAAATATGCCTTCGCCTTCTTCTAAGGTAGCTACCAAATGATCACATGGCGTGACCAGGCCACCTCTTGTCCGGGCTGATATGAAGCTGTTTCACTCGTTGGAACAGTTCATATAATGCAGTAACTCTTGCAGTTCTTTTTTTTCTGGGCTAGATTTCCCTTGTTCTTCTTAAATAATTTCGAGACAACATACCCACTAATGTAGGAAAGAGGCCCACGTTCAGCTAGATTAACTTGCATCATTTGCTGCACCCGGAGTAGATTTACTTGTATCTCCTGGTTGGCTAACATTTTAAAAGCAAACCAAATGATCAGAAAGATGAATCCTAAATAAGTTTGTTACCATGAACTCTGGACAGACTTAACACAAACCTCTGCCTTGATAATTCCTCATATCCTGCTCGACCTCATTCAATAATTGTTTATTAACCATTGTACAAACACTCTTATCGATTATGATATTATTAAGAATTCTGGATCTATATGCTCATTTGTACATCATACATGCAGGTATAAATATTTACATGCAAGATTTTTATATCGTTTTCACTGATGTACTGTAATAAAAACAGCATGCTCCAATTAGTTGTTTCAGTTCTGGTACAGAGTTATTTTCTACTCTTCCCAGACTCATTGAATTGTTCTATCATATCCCAAACTTGACACCTGCGATGTTAACAATCGCCAAATCGAAAATAATTCGTCAAATCTAAAATATTTCCATGTTTTTTGACGTAGAAATCCCACCTCTTGAGATATCAACGGCTACAACGTTTGTACTTGTCCACAAAGAAGTTTCGTTCACGTGCGCCAGAGAGGATAACCGTAACTTCCAATTTTTTTCTAAATTGGAATTGATTGTAAACGGAAGATCTTTACAAGAGTGGTCTTTCTCGTCCATGCATTTAAACAACCTTGTTCGTGCTAAATTTACTTTTAATGCGACACGAAGTTCTACAGGATACTACCAATGCAAAGGAACAATAGGAATGGCAGCTGTCTACTCATCAGTTGTCAAGATCAAAGTTGGCAGTAAGTATATTAGACGGGCAAGTAATCACTCTTGTTACGTGATATAATCATGATAATGGCGATGGCGAATGGATGACGATTAAAGTGCTTTCCCCAACCTCGTTCCCAAGCCTCTTAGAGAGAGGTGAAAAGGCCCTGGCACCGCGGGCTGGCTTGAAACCGTGAATCGTGGTTTTCGAATAAATTTACGCGATAACTGCATAATGCGAAATATTTTTTCCAAAATCGACCGACACAACGAGTTGGTTAGATAAGAAAGTAATGCAGCGGCTTAGTAAAGCGTTAAATGTTAGAAGTTTACCTTGTATTTTTTTCTTCACGCAAATATAACGGGTATACGGTTATAAATAAATTAACTGTTTGGGGTAATAGACCAATGAAATTGCGGAAGATAGGAACCAGTGCCAGGGCCTTTCCCTTTATTTTAAAAAAGGCCCTGAAAATACGCAGTTGTGCTTTCCCCGCACAAAAAAAGTAAATTCATGAGATGAGTTCGTTTGTATTTTTACAGTACCTTCAGATCCTGTCGTTTTTGAGAACAATACAATGTCTAGTACTACAGGAATAAAAGTTTCTTGGAAACCGATACCAAAGAAATTTTGGAATCAAGAACCAGTGACGTTTGAAGTTAATGTTTCACTTCATCGTAATGTCATTCCCGTGCAATCCTTTCTAACGACAAGAACCAGTGCAACTATTTCTGACCTTCGACCCAATACTACCTACACAGTAACAGTCTCAGGAAGAACAGTTTTTGGACGATTTAGTCGAGCCACATCAGTTGTTGTTAAAACCAAACCAAGTACGTATTTTGAAACCTATGCAGTACTGCCCGTACATTTGACAAATAATAAAAAAATCATTCATACTCTCTGACTCCACGTAGTCAATTTTATACGACATTCAAGATAAAAATTGAGGCAGTAATACGAAGGTGACAATAAATAACACGATCACTTATGCAAATAAAATGTTTTGCCTTTATCTTTATCTGTTGCCACTGCCAAGTGCATTTCGTGCTTTTGTCTTTTTTGGACCTAGTTTTCAGCCATCTTTTTTTTTTCTTGTAATTATACAGATACAAACAGTAAGCGAAACATTAAGCAGAGTTCTCTTACTTTCATTACGTTTTCGTGTAAGGTAGTCTATTTTTGTGTTGGAGGTGCTGATTGTCTGCCATCTTGGTACTCCAAATTTACTATTTCAGCCGGCTTCACTGCTTGGATGTCACTGGGTGCGTGATCCAGTATTATGCATACCAATTACTCAGAGAGTAACATTGGAAAAATCTATCATCACCAGAGATACGGTCATGCTTTGGCGCTTACACAGTTTTAAACAATAGCTGCCAAAGGCAAGCTCTAGGTGACTAGAAGCCTATGCACATTATATTCCCATATTCTAAGATCATTTAAAATTTAAATTGTAAAAATGAAAGCGTTCAAGCGTGCATGTTATTTCTTGTTCATGTTCATATTAAAGATAAAAATAGATCATATTTTGGAAGTGTCAGGTGAGAGATGAAGTGATATTCTAAAAATTTAACACGATCTTTTGTCATTTTGTCTAACTTTTAAGTCATAAATGTGTTTAAAGGTTTGCTTTGGATGATTAATTTTTTTAACCTTAAAATAGTTTAACATCATAGTTTGTTGCTGTCTTTGTACTTTTGTTTAATGTATTTCCCTTCAACTCTTAAATTTCATCAAAAATATAAAACATCAAAACATCTCGATCAATTCGTTTGCAGCCATTTAAATAGCTCCTGCTCAGAGCACTAACTATTGCCTCAGAGGAACTGCGAAGGAAGCGAATCAGAATGTTTAATTGAATAACCTTTATTTACTGAAGAAATTATGTTAAAGCTCAACATACTGATTTACAATTTAGCACTCATTTATTTCAGCAACTTCAACATGGGATGCAAATTAGTACACAACTAGATTGTTAATTACGTGCGTCATTTGAGGACATGTTTTACTATCCTTAGCATTTGAGAGCAGACATGCAATGTATATTCATTTTTAGATTTCAACGAGTGCAAAGACTCCGAGTTCAACACATGCCATGAATATGCTCACTGTAAAAATGTTGTTGGAACTTATTTCTGCAGCTGTTTTAAAGGGTTCTTTGGGGATGGTGAGAACTGTGAAGGTAATAGTACTTTGCAATTGAATATTGATTGGGTTATTCTTGCCGTCTTCTTACGGTATGTATAATTGTGAAATCATGAATAATTAATGAGCCAAATATATAGCAATCATATTAGAGTATTTCAGTCACATGTATTCATTTGCATGTAAACCCTAATAGAGTTCAGTAATATGACTCGTGCTGCGCACTCAGTGCCATTGTAAATACCCATGAGGATCCGTCGCTCGTCTAACTCTTTACTGTGAAAAAAAAACTCTATACCAGCTATAAATAGTACTTAACTTAACCATCTGTCAATTGTTTCAGGACTTACTTTGCACGTTTTAACAGGTCCCCCTCAAATTATCGAAAGATCTCCTAAAAATATCACTAAGTATGTGGAAAGCAACGTAACACTTGTTTGCATGGTCATTGGAAACCCAAATCCGATAACTTCGTGGAAGTATAATGAAAAAAATGGCAAATTGGTAGAAATTGAAAGTACTTCTAACAAATTCGGTGGCAATTATACTATCCATACCGCACGTGTGGAGGATAGTGGGAGATATGTTTGTAATTCTTCAAATTCTCTTGGTTGGGACTCATACATGACCACAATTATAATAAAGCCAGGTAAGAAGTAGCCTGTGCACAGACCTAAATCAGAATGATTAAAGTCTGCGAATACTTGAAAGATTTTTTGTCCATGCACAAATTAAATCTCAAGTTTTGAAGAATTAATTTATGCAACATTATAATATAATACATCAAGAAAATTTTCAATTTCCACTTTTCCTGTAAAATATCTCTACGATATATTGCACTAGAAGCAAATATTTGCAATGTAAACCTAAAATATAGTTAGCATTCTTCTCTCGGCCAGGACAAGTAATCCTTCAAGTCTTAACAGACCTTACTCTTTTAGAATTTAGAGTTAGGTCTGTGAACAGGCTAGGTAAGAACATGTATTACATTAATCTTTTATTAGATTCTTACTGCATGACCGAAAGATATTTAAACAATTGCGAATTGTGGAATGCTGGCATTAAAAATACCATTATTTATTTATTATATGTGTACGGCCTGTGTAATTTTTTCTTATTACTGATCTAATTAACTGGTTGAGGTGCACGCTTTTATGTTGTATTTTGGCCTCACTACTCAAAAGAGTTATTTTTAAGAAAAAAAAGCTGACACTAATGAAACTGATTGTCTGTACGTAATCTAATGCCGAAAACCTGGGGAAAATGAATCCACAAGTCCTCAGGGCCGTAACAAGAGCGCTAATGGGTGCCAGGGGATTCATATTTTCGTGTTCTGTCGACAAATTTCGTTTTAAATCAAACGTAAAAACCGTGATAGTCTAGTTACCGCCCAGTTAACATGAATTAAGAAAACATGTATGGTGTGTAAAAAATATATAACATTTGCTGTTGTAGGATGCATATTTTTTTCAAACATGTTCGTTTATATTATAAAATGTGCTACAAAAGTTAAGATTTAATGACTTTCACTATGGCATAATTGATCGATTGTTTTGTTAATCAATTTCTACTGATCAAATTGTTACAGAGTTACTTACAGAGTATATTTAATTATTTTTAGTAACTGTCGATATTGATGTCGAAATCAAGCTCTCTAACAAAACCTTCCAGGACGAGTTAAAAAACAAATCGTCTCAAATTTACAGAGAATTAGAAAAGGACGTTCGCCAGGAGGTAAGTTGGCCGGAAAAAAATTGAACATGTGTTGGGAGAGGGATGCTCTGAATGGTTCACATTTAATGGTTAACTGGAAACTTTCTGCAAATGTTTTCATGTACATTACGCGCTTTTAGATTTTGTTCTAATACGGCCCCGAATTTAGCATTATACAATGCCAAGCATTTGTTACCGCCTCAACATCCCTCCAACACGTTAGATTACGAAAGTGCGGTTGCAAATATTGAATGTATTACACAAAATTGCTTGTTCTGGCTCAATTTTCTGTTTATTTTAATCAGGGACGTAACTAAAACGTTAATTTGGAGGGGGGGGGGGGTGTATTTATATATTATGCCTCAAAATCAATTTGTCCAATCAAAATATCGCATTTCTACCACGTGATGAGATGATTTCGCCAGGTATCTCTCTTACAAAGTGAGATATGCCTATATCTTACTTTTAAAGTGAGATATGCTATATATTTCACGCTGTCATGGCAATCGGCTTGTACACGCAAACACAGATTGGCAAGTTTTCGCATAGGCGTCCCGATTCAGTGTGTAGTTTCATATAGAGATCAGTGCGCACATAAACACACTTCGTAGTTTCTTAAATATAATTCCCTAAGGTTGGCAACTAAATCAATTACGAACATACACCCCCCATGAAATAAAGCATAAATACATGAAGAAAACGTAACGAATTACAAAATAAACAAGACCAGTGTGTGGCTGGATAAATTTACTACTCTTGTGGAGAGTTTCTGTTTCGAAAACCACTTAAAAACGTTGTATACGGGTCAAAATTTTTAATGTTTTGTTAAATTTTACGTCTGTAACTATGCAGGGTACTCTCATCCTGCTACTGGAAAACTTTTTAAATGACTAATACGTCCAGCGATTGGCTTGTCAAAGTTTTAACTTTAAAAATTAATAGTTAAGCCAATCGCTGCACGTATTCGTCATTTAAAACGTTTTCCAGTAGCAGGATGAGAGCATGCCGCATAGTTACAGACGTGAAATTTAACAAAACATTAAAAATTTTGACCCGCATACAACGTTTTTAAGCGGTTTTCGAAACAGAAACTCACCACAAGGATAGTAAATTTATCCAGCCACACACTGGTCTTGTTTTTTTTTGTAATTCGTTATTTTTTCTTCGTGTATTTATGCTTTATTTCACGGGGGGTGTATGTGTGTAATTGATTTAGTTGCCAACCTTAGACTTAGGGAATTATATTTAAGAAACTACGAAGTGTATTTATGTGCGCACTGATCTCTATATGAAACTATACACACTGAATTGGGCCGCCTATGGTTTTCGTAAACAAAAATGGCAGAACGTGCGAAAAGTTTGATGAACTCCACGAAGAATTATAAAGTATTTTGGAGGGCAAGGGCGTTGAAAACACAAATATTTAAAAAATTAAAAGGAATTTTCTGTACTTCTCGTTATAAAAATAAACAAAGATCTGGCTATTTGTATTTTAGAGCATCATATTTACCAAGGTATGTTCAACTCGAAGAACTTAAAAGTTTATTCTTACGGAAGTTTTTGATTTTCGGTATAATATATCATTTACAGACCCTCTGCTCGGGGGATTCGGCGAAATATTTCCTTCAGTGATGATATTTCCCTCGAGCTAAAGACCTCAGGAAATATCATCTTTTCAGGAAATATTTCACCGAGTCCCTCTCGCTCCGGGTCTATAAATGATAAGTATTGATGTTCCGCCCGACGAGTTTCTTTTCAAATCAAATTCAAATTGATTAATTTGGAAAGAAATCTGGTGGGCAGAGCATGAATATATGAATATACAACCCCCCCCCCCCCCCGCCAATTAACTTTCTAGTTACGTCCCTGATTTCAATTATTTTTTTCAGCTTGTCAACTTTTTTAATGATACTCCCGGTTTTAAAGATGTGGAAATTTTAGGATTTGTGTAAGTACATAAATAGAGAATATTACATGGTAAGGAGGAAATATTAAATTTATTTCGAGATATAAATTTCAACAACACGAGAAACAAATTTCCTATTTTCCAAGCAATTATGTGATACACTCTAAATTTCAAAGTGTTCAGGGAACAGCAAATAGGTGTAAGTTTACACAATTTTGGTGTAAATTGGTTAATTACACTTGTGAGGTGTAAAATTAGATTTCCACATGTATTACTACACTTTTATTGTGTTACCGTAACACTTGTTTAGTGTAAAGCCGTATTTACACTAAATTGATGTAAATTCACGCCAAAAACCGGTAACTAAACGCTATTTAAGTGTATTAATACACTTCTTTAGTGTAGAGATGATTATGACAATTTTGTCTTTAAATTGGACTTCCACCTATACATATACTGTTAATTTCGGGGAGTTATTTATAAAGCCCACATGGATGTCTTATAAATAAGTTTGTCAAGTATCGACTCTATGTCGTCGAGTTGTCTAGTTGCAGTTTGATAACTGTGGACTTGTGGGAATAAGATTTTATATTTACATAAACCTGATTTGAAATGGAAAATATTTTCGTTCCGCGGACCAGAAATATGCATGAATACACGAAACACTTTCTTGTTCAAATATTAATTGATTACAAGCTTTCAGCTATCAGTCTGTATAGCCTTAAACGGGTAGACGAGAAAGGACGCCAACAATGAAATACGAATCGACATATAGATTGACACACTAACTTATAAATAAATTGTTTGCAGGCAGAAGTGTGGAAAAAAACTTAAAGTTTCTTTGTAACCATTATAGGTTAATCTAGGGTGCAGCTTACAATTAGACAAGGTCGTGTGTCAGGGTTTTAAGGTCTACGTTTTCGAAAATTTTCTTTGTCGCTGCTTTTAGTCTGTCAATGTATATCAGATGTAGTTGGCACAGCACTCGGAGATTTAGAGTGTATCCTGTTTATTTTATAAACGGCAAAAGAAAATTTACATGGAAAGTATGTATTATGTGGTTTTTATTGGCTAGCAAAAATAATGTTTTCACACGTAAAAAATATCGCCAAAAACTCTATATAAGACTGAACTATAAAATAAATTTATATACTGAATCAATATCGATAGGCTCGAGGAAAACAAATATTATCTTTCAAGATGTTAATAGTAGAATCTTGATATGAATCTTTGTCATAAGTCTCGTCTTAAACTGTACCTACTAAAAACTGCACTCAAAACTAGTATCTGACACTGATTTCTAATTTCTTTAGTGAAGGTAGTGTTAAGGTGATTTTCCGTGTCATCATGAACGTGTATAAGCCGTCTAAAGAAACGAACGACGTTGTTGCAGTTAATGTTGGACATAAAATAATCAAGCAATTAAAAACAGGTCGTATTGGTACCATGCAGGTTATTCCTGACGCCATTCAGCTCAAAGGTAATGCAATATAATAGCGTTGCCACCAAAAAGAACTTAGAAGTTTTCTAAAGTGTAAATCAATGTTTTTTTGGATGTAACGAGTGAAAGTTGTAAAGCATAATTGGGTTTGGTAATACGAGTTCAGTTTGACTTCCAAATCGGAGAGTTATTTTGAACACTGAAGTTCTGCTAAGGTAGCTTGCATTTAAATTTTAAATGTGAGATCTAGAGTGAAATGCATTAAACATACTTTCTATACTCACTCATGGCCAGATGAAATGATGGACGCCGGAGGGGAGGAGCACGTGCGCCCTTACCTTTTTTAACAAATACAAGGACACAGGGTAAAACTCTTTGCTTAGCAAAACATGTTTAGTAACATTTCTTGTTAAAATCCATCTGTATTCGTGTGTACAATTGTTACATAAATTGCAAAGTGCATAAGAAAATTTAGCTCCGACTAATCGACATCAAATGTTATACAGTTTATCCTTTTATGACGTCATTGAAATAGACCTAATAATAAAACGAAATCGCTGAGAGCTAGAAACATTTGTCCTTCAATATTTAAGAAACTTAGCATGCTGCGAACTTCTTATCGATAAGCGGAAAAGAAAATATGCTGCTATATGCCTTTAAGTTGATTCTCAGTAATAAAACAAAGTAATGATTCGCGTACATTAAAAAAGGTTTGCATCTGCATGATCATTTGTCCTTGTGAGCGATCAACAAAATAATAATCAAAAACACTTTGAGATGGTATGATTTCTAGAGCACAACGATGCATTCAGACTCAAGAACACGCTTTTCATAGTGAGTAAACTCATATTAGCGAATCATTTGGTGTATAAATGTCCATAGCTCTGTCAATATTGCGCAGAAATTAAACGTGTACATCAAAATAATTTGTAAAAAAAGAGCTAACCTTTATGAATACAATACTTTTTATACAATAGCTATATGTCATAAATTTTACGTTGCTTGAAATCTTGTTGTGGATAGTTTGCTAAATCTTACTTTAATTTAAAAAAATAACTATCCAAAGAACCAAGACAATTTATTGAAAGATCGTTTATTTTCCTAATATTTGTTTATTTATTTGTCCCTTGATTATGATATTATGTTCGCGATTGAGTTCAACATAAAACATTAAACGATTTCTTTATATCTGTGAAGCTTAAGAAAAAGAGCTCCTGAAATGCTCCATTGGAATTTTTCTTTGCTAGTTACCCTACAGCTAAACTGACCGGCTTTTGAACACATGTTATCGACGTTATTTTAACCTTCATACAAAAATATACCATGTATTCGTTAAGGGCGTCAAAAGCCTTTCCTAACCCCAAGAGAGCTAAACATTGTCCAACTAATTCACACCAGTGACCGCTGATAATGACATTTTTTCTTTTGCATTAAACTCAGTTCCACCGCCTCCACCTGCCAACCTCACATATTCGGATGTCGAAGAAACAAGAGCATATATTTCTTGGGATGCACCTGAACTCCATGAAATGTTCTCCATTGAAAGATATTACATTACCTATCGAAAATACGGCGAGAAAAATTGGTCTAATAAGACTGTCGATGCTACTCTGAACCGATCAGCAACTGCTTTTCAAGTTGATAACTTGGAAAGTGATACGTTCTACATTGTGATGGTAGAAGCTGAAAATGCATATGGCCTTAGTGAACGAAGCATCAAGATGGAAATTAAAACTAAGAAAGTCATGGAAGGTGTATTGTTAGCATTATTTCATAGCTATCTAAGAATTTAATAATCACAAGTTAAGTTATACACTTTAATTAAATCGTATAAAAGAGTATAATCAATAAATAAATAAATAAATCATATATTCGAGGCAAATTTCGAGTGGTGAGTAAAATTAAGATTAACAGTAATTTTTGCCCATTTTTGATTGAATATCACCAGTAGTGCAGATCCTTAATCGTACGAGCAGCACCCTATGATTAGATGTTTGCGATTTACATGACAGAATTACTCCTGCTTTGGTCTCCCTACGAAGACATTTGAACGTAGACAAACACAACTCGCTGATGTAAATAAACGTAAAACTTGACCATTTTATTTAATTTATATTTTTCTTTTAGCTCTACCAATGAGAAAATAATGCTCTTGCTTGATGATTATTTTTTTATTTAAGACTGTTATGGACAGAATTAATTAATTTATGCAGTTGTACTACTCTGAATCAATCAAAATTGAGAAATACTGTCATGCAAATAATATATAGAATGATTAACCAGTAATCTAAGTTCATACTTGATTTCATTAAAGTTTAATGCCCAACTATAGAGCAGAAAAAATGTATGCTATTAAACAAAAAAGATTTAAGAGGAAAAAAAATAAAAAAATTTAACAATTTGTAAGTTAATCAATTCAACCATCAAGGGAAGCGCAAATTATGGAACGAAACATTAGGATGTCAAATTAAATTATTCAATATTACAGGCAACTGGTTGACCTTGTTAAACCCAATTTATTAATCTCAATCTGCCTTTTTAGATGTTTCACCGTGGTACTATATTGGCCCAATAATTGTTTTTGTCGTCCTTGTATTACTGGTTATGATAATATTCTTCGTAAAACGTTCCGTAAAGCGCAGCGCTTCCGATCTTGTTGGCGATGGAAAACCCAAAAAGCAATCAGAAAAATCAGAAGTGAGTTTGTTGCTGATCACATATGGTTTATGCTACATGTGGATCACATGTAAAATTTAACATGTAATTAACATGTGATTCACATTCATCTTTCATGCCAACAAGGCGTGTCAATTCATTTCGGATCAAGTAAAATCAGTTTCTGACTAATAATTGGTTTAAATTATAACAATTTTTTTTTCAAATTATTAATTGCTAGGTATCTTTGCAAATGTCAGAGTGGAAAAGGGCAAATGAAAATACATATACAAACACGGCATTTTCAGACACTCTGTCACATTCCTCATGGAAGGAAATTCGAAGAACGTCGATTGTACTGTCCAAGGATACGCTGATTCCTGGATTCAAGGTTACGGTTGTACATGGAACGTTATCAGGTGATCGAGAGAACAAAAAAGAAGCATGTTTGGTTAAAATGACGAAAGGTAATAACTGAGTAACAGTGCTGGATTACGTTTTGGTAGCATATTTATTCAAATTTAGTATTTCTAAATTACGCCAAATGATATTAAAAATTTATATCATCATATATTGTCTTACGGAGGTTTAAGCGCGTTGGATTTGCCAAGTTGTTTTGAACACAGTCTGGTGAAAAAATCAAAAAAATGAAGAGATCATGTAGTAATCGGTGTTTTACGGATATGAAAGATTATATTTAAACAATATAACGTGAAATCTTTCACTTCGATTGATAACTTATCCGATTCAAAATAAGCACTAGAAAATGATTTTAACTGTTGATAATCGAAACTTACCTGGAACGGCTTTTTCTCAAGATTCTTTTATTAGTATAGGTAATAGTATAATTTCGAGTGCAATTACGGATAAACAAGTACGAGTAAGTTTTTAAAAACTGCAAAATAGCACGAGTCCGAAGGACGAGTGCTATTTGCGGTTTTTAAAAACTCACGAGTGCTTGTTTTCCGTAATTGCACGAGAAATTATACTATTACTTATTAATAATATAAAAAAGAAATGTCCAAACAAACATTTTGTACCTACAACTTCGCATTATGCAAGTGCACTCATTCTCGAATTTCTTCGCTTAAAAAATTCATGTTTACAAAAGCCATGGCTAAAAGTTTTATGTACAAAGTTCCAGCATACTTTAGAGTTTGTTTTGTGATCATAATTGTCAGAGAAGAATCCCAAGTTGTGTTGAAATTTCGACGAAATCTTTAAGCAAACGTGAAAATTTGGCCGCCATATTTTTGGTTTTTCAGCGAGTAAATCCCATCGCTCAAAGAGCTTATTACAGATTTTTGCACTGTTGTTACAGATTTTTGCACTGTTGTTACAGATTTTTGCACTGTTGTTACAGATTTTTGCACTGTGTTACAGATTTTTGCACTGTTCTGGGTGATGTTTGGGATTAACTGCACTCGAATCAACCAATCACAGCCCAGAAACATTTCCTTGTATATTATTATTCCGGTTATATTTTGTGGTTTTTGTTATTCTTTTTACGATGAACTTTATAAAACTCACAGGTTCATAGATTTGCATATCCATCAACCGTACCCATCAGCCATTACTTTATTATGATGGATATATAATTTAGTCACACGCATGTGTGTATTTGTCCCATAAATCCCCCACAGATTTTGATTGATTGATTTTGATAACAATCACATAACTATTATATCTTGTCTTGCTCTAGAGAATATAGTTTATTCATCTATTATAGCACTAAGAACACATGTACATTCGAAATGGATTTTATTATTAAACGATATTTGTGCATAATGCCAGTAGCACAAAGGGACGTTTTACACAAATTTCTTCCAATGCCACAGGTTACTTTACTTGTGAAAAGCTTGAGCATCGTCTGCTTGTTAGTTCAAAAAATGTTCCTTATTTTGTATTTTTTCAAAGTAAGTATTAAAGTAGTATATTGCATTAGGAGCTAGTAGCACGTTTTAATACTGTGGATACCTTGGGTTCTCCCACAGGATACGAGCTCCCATGTTTCCTTTAAAATTTTCGCTTTGTTTCCTTCCTTACTTGGAAAATTTAACCATGTTCTTTTGTTGCCCTGTATTTCCTGTTCCCTAATTTTTTGCTTTGTTCCTGAGCACGTTTCCATTGTAAAATTCATCATGTTCCTGTGTTCTCCCAAAACCCCTGGGAGACCCTTATATCTGAAGAACGAGAGACGTTATCAGGAAACTAAATATATGACGCCTCAATGATTCTGATACATAATGTTTGATTTAAATTAAGACGCGTTATCCCCCTATGCCTAGCAGACCCCTCCATGCACCATTTGTACCATTCCAACTATTCTATTTAATTGTATATGTCGAACTTTACTACCAGTGTATAGGTAGTGCAGTTCATAGTACTTGAAAGGTAAGGTTCTTTCTCTAGCTAAAACGATGAAGTGAAAATCGACGTTTCGAAGTGTCACGTATTGTGAACGACCCTTAGATGGACGATTTTTTTCATGATATTTCTCCGTTTTTCATCTTGATTACAAATTCAATTTTCAATATTCTGTGTGTTTGATAAGGTAAATATAGCTCTACTGATCAGCAATTAACGACTCGGAACTGTTACAGTCGTTTGCATTTGTCGGGGAGACATCCTAAAGTGATTTTTAATTTTTAGAACACGCTACAGCGGATGATCGTCGCGAATTAATGGCTGAATTGAAGATCATTTCTGGAATGAGTGGTCATAAAAACATCGTCAAT